>CM076968.1:25162996-25220496 GCA_039105355.1 Benthosema pterotum | reverse complement strand
GGTATAGCAGGTTGTCCAATGATCCATGGGTCGGTGGTTCGAATCTGGCTCCTCCTGTCTACATGCTGTGTCCTTGGGCAAGACACTGAACCCCAAATTGCTTCCAATGAGTTGGTCGGTGTGAGCTTGCCACCATTGGTGTGTGAATGTGAGGACACTGGTGTCCACTGCTCGCCGCTTCACCTCCCAATGTATGAATGAATGGACCATAGAGTGCTTTGAGATTTTATTTATTAGATCCCCATTAGCTTACTTGCCAGCAGCTACTGCTCCTGGGGTCTCCACACCACATCCAACATATTTCCATAACATTGCACACAAATAATTCACCATTCATACAACACTACATACGGTACGAAAAAGACACACATAATATGTCATCTCTATGTACGTTGTAATACATTTGGCACATGGCTCCAAGTTTAATCCGTGTTTATCACATTTGATGAATGGCTTCTAATTAATTAATAATTACCATTCTTTCTGGCATCAAAAAGCTAGTGTCTTACATGTCCTGCATGAACAAAAACAACTTTAACTTAAACCTTGTATACCCACTTTCATTGATCAAAAAATAGGTGTTGAGTTCCATGCAACGATAGCTCTATATACCGTTTGTTCTGCATGACGTTAGCAAAAAACGATCTTCTGAAGACTGCTTGGTCAAATAATGATGTATATTTGAGAACATAAATTATTACTGGGATTATATTAGTGATTATATTTTTTGCTAAAACATAATAGTTAATAATCAAGCCTCTTTTTTACTTAACCATACTAAGTCATTGTTCATTACGCTTACTCTTGTTCGGTGAGGGCATTGAAGCAAACAAGCTGCTTTGTTTTGGGCCACCTGCAATCTATTCTAATCTATTCTATTGATCACTTGGAAAAGCGCTATGAAAATGCAATCCATTATTATTATTATTATTATTAACAATGGAGATAAGGCATGATAATATTACAGAGGCACAGAGGAGAACAGGGAAACGGAGTAAGGGCAGAAGAGGAGAGGGGGAGAAATGTAGGAGAGAGGAGACGAGACGGGTGAGAGAGAATGGTAAAAGCAGAGAGAATGGAGAGAGTAAATGAGTATTGATTATGTGGTTGTGTCTTAACTTAAGGGTCAACAGAGAGTGACAGGAGTCTGGAGAGGTTAAAGTAGTCAATCCTACTCTGAGTATACAGTAAACCCTGGGTCTTCTACAGTCTCCTCATAGTCAGAATGGTTCTGTGCTTCTCCATTCTCCATCAGAGACGTGACATCAAACAAATACCTGTAATCTGTTTCTTTGTTGGCTTTCAGCTTTCGCCTGAGCACCTGCTTTCAATTTGAAAATTGGCTAATGCCTTTAATTACCTTTAAAGAGCCAATACAACCCAATACATGTTTATATTTTTAGGTGTCAAGCCTAAAGGGTATATTGTTTCAGTGTAAATTTGATCAGTTTTTTCAGTTCTCTGCTATTGTTTGTCATGGCAATTCAGTCATAATGGTAGAGGACCGTTAGGATCCCCAAGAAACTGGAGCTTTCACTCATCACTCATCAAAAGACCTTTGACATTTAGATATCTTGATGAGTAAATTGTTATGATTCGCTCTATCTACTTTTCTGCCTTTCTCTTTGGCAACATGAAAGGATTTTTTGGCCTTGACTGTGGCTCAGGAGGTAGAGCAGGTGAGCCAATCATCCTTGGATCGGCGGGTCGTATCCTGGCTCCTCTTTTATATACATGTATTTTGAAGTGTCCTTGAGCAAGACACAGAACCCCAAATTGCTCCAGATGTGCTTTGCATGGTTTCCACCACCATGGGTAATAAGTTGCCTGGTTAATACGCCAGACTACCGTAGCATCAAACTTAATGATAAAAAATGTCAATATTTCCAGACTCCAGACTCCTTTTCTGAGTGTTCACGTACCTGTGCCCCCACCATCTCCCATCAACACTTGAAGAGGAGCCAAAACGACCTCTACTGCCAGACGCTGATGAATAAACAGGTGCTCTCCGCAGCCTGTTGGTAGTTCAACACCCCCGTAACAGATCAGAAACAAAGAGACACAGATGAACTGAAATATCTTAAAGTATGTCATCAACGGCTGACTTACACAGGACTCGACACATGCAAACCGCATGATGGGACGTTCGCCTGGAGTCACACTTTCATATGCACACTAGTGAAAAACCACACCACTGTCAGCAGGGTGACCAGAGTTTCAGTAGTATTAAGGTCACCTTCATCTCCACACTGGTGAAAAAACATACCAATGTAAACACCAAAACTTTCCGTTAGTCACCTTGAGTAACACCTGCGGGTCTTCAGTAACATGACGTCCTTCAGTCACTCTAGTGATGTTCAAGACTAGGCCACATCACGGCTCATGCATATGGGTGATTGTTATGTCATTTCCAGGGCATCTTTACCAATTGATATAATAAAGATAAAGATATAGCTAAGCTATTCTGGCCAGGTCTGACTAGTTATGATTGATTTAAGTTAGTCTGGCCTCAATCCGACTCTCTCTGCTTCATCCAGGGACGTCCGTCTTTAGTGGACAGGATTTGTGTCTGTTGAAAACAGCTGATATTGTGGACCAGAATTCTTGGATTGTCTTGATCTGTCACCTATTCGCCTTATTCCTTCGCTTACCGGGTGGGTATGTCTTCGGCGTGCGCATGCACACACACGCACACACACACACACACACACACACACACACACACACACACACACACACACACACACACACACACACGCTTACTAAGTTCTGAGGAGAGGTATTGTATGAGTCCTTTTTTGTTTTTCTAATTGATGATTGTCCTTTGAGCGGAAAGGTGCTTTGACTTCATGGATAATTTTGTTTATATAGTACCTTTATCCAGGCTGCTTTAGAGAGATTGTGCATCACATTCACACACAATGACAGCGGAAACCATGCAAGACACCAACCAGCACATCAGGAGCAATTTGGGGTTCAGACACTTCGACACTAACTCTGGGGGAGCCCGGGTTCGAAACTGGCAACCTTGTGGCTCCCATCCTGAGCCACTGCCAATCCCTAAAGCAGTTCAATATCAACTGTGCTTACTGTCCCAATAGACACAATATTATCAATATTAACTGTATTATGAGAGGAATTGTTTTGGTTGTCAAAAAATCCTGTAGATCGCCCCACAATATCAATCAGGAAAACATAATAATGAAGTTTCAGTATCAAAAGCTGCAGTTAATGTGATCAATGTAGTCAATATTTCTCTGTGAAGAGACATGCTGACCCCTAGTGGACACAGGTAGCGTGCGCTACATGAATACAGACAAAATGTTGCATACAGCATACTATACAGTTCACTTTATATAATAGAGCAGATACCTAACATTGTCTTGCACACCTGAGCAAGCAATAGACAGGATAGGCAATGGCAGTGTCAGGTCATGTGTCCACCAAAGCATTTTCTCCCCAGCAGAAAATGCAAGGCGCTCTTCATGTACAATGTAGAAGCCATCACTCCTTATCAATTCACAATCATATTATTGGAATGTAATTTGTATGCTTTAATGTGTTGATCAGTTTAATGCTTCAGCTGGTGGGGCTGATTTTATTGACGTGTGCTGCTGGGTATAGTGTTTAATAATGCATCCTAATTAGTCAGTTGTCATAACTTGTCAAAGGGAGGAGGTCCAAGAGTCCTTAAAGGGCCACTTCCCCCTTTTGCAACCAGAGCTTATTTTACCGGTAATGATGTTTAGGACACAAGAAACACTTTAAGGATCCCCATTAGCTGGTGCTGTGGCAACCAGCTAGTCTTCTTGGGGTCCACAGAAAAGACATACAAATGCAATTACAAATATCAGTGCTAAAACATCACACAGATTAAAACAACTAAAGTTAAATCATGACCAAAAACCTGCCTCACATGACCTGTGGTCTCACATCCTTCCTCCACTACAAAGTCACACCTACATGCAGCCTCACCTCTAGAAGGGGAAGTGCACTGAAGCATTATGGGCATTATTTGAATTCAGCAATACAGTAAAAAAAATAGTCAAACACAGATAGTTCATTATTTCTCTGGTCAGGGTGCAAATTTCTAGTTGTGCCATCTAGCACTGAGTGACTGCAGTTTCTTCCAGTAAAAGGTATCCTTCAAGAGCATTCCAGGGCATCTACAACATATACATTATTACCGGTATGCCTAATCAAATGCACCCTTACAGATCTGCAACTCAGAACGGGGGACCAAACTGGTGCTCTTTGAAATTAAAAAGTTTGAGTTTTGTCTACTGAGTGAATGTATGATCTACTGAGTTAATGTATGTTTTGTTATGCAGTTTACTAATATTGTTGCAAGTACTGTACAAGTAAACTGCACTACCTATTTAAGCTGTAGCTATAACTTTTGTCCACTAGAGGGGAGGAGTGTGGGCCTGTACCCATCATGACTGGGAGGAGAGGAATGAACTGTCAGGCAGGCATGTTGTAGTGCTGTCCCTACAAAGTTGGTGGGTTCAATTCTCACAGAGGACACCTCACAAAAAAACATGCAGTAATCCTCTAAACTGTCCCACCTGGCCAGCCCACGGAGTATTGGCCAGATTTATATTTATTGAGCGTAGGCCATGGGCTACTTGCGTGCAGTGTTGTAGTGGGACATTTAGAAGTGGGGGGACACCTCTTAAAGGGGAATTCCACCCATTTTCTTTTTTTTTCCTGAGAGTGTACAAATGTGAACCAAATGGACCCTAGCGGGTCCATTTGGTTCCATGTGTACGCTCTCAGAAAAAAAGGAAACTCATTAACATGTCCACACAACATCTCTAAGGTATATTAATGACAGTAAAATATTGAAAATGAGTGGAATTCCTCTTTAAGACAGGTGCATGCACACTTGCATTTGCATGCGCATTTGCGTGCACCTGCGCAACACACACAGACACGCTATCAAAACAAGTATTGCATATTGAGAAAGAGTGTTTACAAAAATATTTTAGATTTGAGAAGTGGGGGGATGCCGTCCCCCACGCCCCCCACGTCCCCCTTCACTACAACCCTGCTTGCGTGCAATGCGCATAAGTTTGCACTCTACTGAGTTCAGTTGTACTGTAGTTACTGTACTGTATATGACTCCTACACAGTGCAGAGAGCTGCAGCTCCAGAGCCCACACACACAAACACACACTGCTGGGTTCACAGAGGTGTGTATGTATTAGAAAATAACACCATCACTGATATGATCACATCACCATTGGATGAGAATAGTGAGTTAGAGAATAAGAGGATCTATATACTGTAAAAGACAGCATTCAGGGTTGGGAGAAAAACACACACAAAATAAGGTAAAATCAAGGGAGATACTGTATGTATGAAATAACTGAAAGGGAAAGTCAGTAATTCATACACAGTAAAAGGGGATAGTATAAGTGATTTTACTTAATTGTCTCAAGGTGGTCGTAAGGTGGTGACTATGTTTCACCCCCTGTCCGTCCGTACGTCTGTCCGTTCGCACGTCTGTCCGTCTGCTGTAACAGTTGCCTGCAGGGGTGACTGTTGCCCCCACTGGGTGACGTGACCTGGTGGAGACCGGGGCACAGATCTAGTTTAAATATTCTTCTTTTTTTACTAGCGGGCACAAGTAAGGCCTTTATATCGAATGTCATGAGTATTAGCTCGCTCCACTCACCATGGCCTACTTGTGCGCAGCATGCAAGTTTGGACTCTACCGCCCTACTATAGAGTACGGTGACCATATCACTCTAGTTTCAGTTTGGACTTTGGGAGAAAAGTCTTTCGTCCAATAAGGATAAGAAGGGCCTTCCTCCAATCAGGATCAAGTGGAGGTGGGCATCATGTTGTCCTGTTGCACTTCTGTAGAGTGTGTGCATGTGTGCATCTTGTTACTTGGAAGAACTGGAGAGTTTTCCAAATGACCCAAATCACTAAATGCTCATTTAATTTAACTTGAGTGTGATTGTACAAATGGAATTTGTCATTTCAAAATATTGCGTGATTTCTCTCTTAGAAAAAAGTATTGGGGAATTAGTTCCTTGGCAGACTATAAGTGTGCACAAGGAACTCGGCCCCAATTGGGGGCGGGGGGGTTGTTTTTCAAAAGGTGTCATCTCAAGAATGTAAACAGACACATTCAACTGTCCCGATGACCAGTGCTGACCGTTCACCATGCTGAAACTTCACCTTGAGATGTTCTGTTGCTGTCCTTGGTGCTGAAACCTCTCCTCATCTCCCTGCAATGCCATACTGTTTCAGGAGGGATCCCCCAAAAACGTCTACTACCATACAGCCTTGATTAGTGGGAGAGCTGCCCAGTAGCCTACAAGCACAGTTCACAAGGTGGGCATGCACGTTGGCAAAAAATGCCTGTCAGCAGATTGGTCTGGAATAGCTCGATTGCCCACCCATTTCCTACTCCAGAGAACTGGGGTGGCCAATCAGGATAAATTATCCAGTATGTTTTCAAATTGTGTTCTGATTGGACACCCAACTTTCTGGAATAGGAAATAGGTGTACAATTGAGCTATTTCAGACCAATCTGCTGACAGGCTTTTTTTTTTTTTTTTTTTTTTAAACCAACAGGTGATTTCGTCTGGCTTTAGCCAGGCTAGTGATGAGGAGAATGTGATGTTGCCACCACCAACAGCAATACTTTGTATCTTTCAGTGTATCAGGATCCTCAAGTTACTGGAGTTGTGCTTTACAATGCTATTTACTTAAGCACTGTATAGTACTCTAGGCCTTAGTACAATAATGTGGGTAACAATAATAATAATAATAGATCTGTAGATCTGTTATTCTCAATATATGTGTATAGATTTGAAAAATAGAATTGTGGCATTCTGGTTCTTTCCGCATAAGGACTACTTTTGGTCGCCCATATGACTTTAAATACATTTTTAATTTTTTATGTTTTTATTTTCTCCACCACCGATAATAACGCGAGAACGACTTTAAAAGACACAGCGTGGGACTGCCTCTCCCTCATTCTCATTCTCCTTCTCCATCCATCTCTCTCTCTCTCTCTCTCTCTCTCTCTCTCTCTCTCTCTCTCTCTCTCTCTCTCTCTCTCTCTCTCTCTCTCTCTCATATCAGAAAACGGGAGCACCGTTCTAACTGCGCCTCTCTCTACCGCCCCTACCGTTAATTAGCGTTCCGGTCACGTGATGAAATGCGTCGCGAGAAAACTGCAACGCCACCGGCGGAAGGCGGGAGCATAGGTAGACCGCTGTAGTTGGCCTATTAGTTTAGTCTAGTTTAGTCTTTTATTTTCATTTGGACGATTTTTCTCCCCTTTACTTTGTCGAGACAGGACAATTTTCTAGGATAACCAGTGGTGGGGCAGTGAGGGCACTGGCTGACCAGGATAAGAGGAGCAGCAAAACACCAGCAACATGGTCCCGCAGCTGCTGCTGATGTGGGAATCAATTCCGATCTGTGACGTTGCGCTTAATGTGCTAAAGCCGCACCGGATTGCTTTAATCTGACTGTTAACAGCTTGCATAGGTTTGTATTAGCCTCGAGATCCTGCTCTGCCGTAGCTATCGATCTATACTTGCACGGGCTGGGCTGGTGGTCCGTGTCAGGCTGCATGCTGATGCTGCTGCATTGATAAAGGTGATGTTATCAATGATAACATGTCGACTAGTTCATTGGAAGTGACGAGTTGCGCAGATCCGGGAATTAGCGACGGCGAAGCAGCAGGAAGCTAATTTTTGGGGGGTGATGTGATTTCGATCCGTGTCTGTGTACGTGCGTGGCGTGGCGTGCACGCGTAATTTGTCATGCCGTGACTGATCGCGACTGACACAGCCGTGATTTCTTACTTTATTTTATTAAACCCGTTTTAAATTAAGACCAACCAACCCGCCGCAGTTGGAACAACTGCATGGGGATTTACCCTCGTCCTGTCCACATCCCCTGTTCTACACCGTGTTTCTGTTCCAGCACATTATAATAGACTATACCCAACATTCTGCTGCAGTCAGGCAGACTGTGTGTGTGTGGATTCAACCGCTGCTATTTTCCCCCCTCATCAACGGGAATCGAACCAACACATACGCACGCACACACACGCGCGCGCGCGCACGCACGCACACACACACACACACACACACACACACACACACACACACACACACACACACACACACACACACACACACACACGAGGAGGAGCGGGAACAGACGCTGGACGAAGGCAAACACATAGTAGGCTCTACGGTTTTCCCACCACCAAAAATAACCCCAGCTCTTCCCCCTCCTCCTCCTCCCCTTCTCCTCCTCCTCTCCCAAGTGACAGCGCCATCAGGCTGACACGCAGAATACATAACAGTCTTATTTAGGCTACAAATATTATTTATAGACCGCGACGGGAGACTGACTCAACGAAGAGAGAGAGAGAGGGAAGACAGAGCAGCCTCGGAGGGCTCGTCACGATTTTTACGAATGCAACGCAATACGAAGTGACTGACTGACGGATCATGTCTCTGGTCTGGAGAAATGGTGACAGCGGTGGCGGAGGAGAGAGAGAGAAAGAAGAGAGGGATGAGAAGAAAAGGATGCAGAGACCAGAGAAAAGAAGAGAGGAGCACCAACGGAGGATGAACGGGGATCAATAGCTTCTCCTCCATCATCTCCTCCTGCCTCCTCCTCTTCTTCACGTCTTCCAGTCCCATCATCATCACATCCCTCTCTCCATCCATCCGTCCATCCGTCGTCTCTGGAGCTGCAGCATACATACAGGCCACAAGTGAGAAGAACACGTTTCTTCCTTTCTTTCTTTTCTTTTTTCCCTTGCATGCATGGTGCTGCATCACTGTACGCACGCACTGATATAACCTATAAATGTACAGTGTGTGACATTTTTTTGTTGTATAGCTTGCGCGCGCGCGTGTGTGTGTGCATACGTGTGAGAGAGATATGCAAGTTTTAAAATGTTTTCTTATCTGTGTGTGCTGCATGGGCTTTTGAATTGGCTCATGGTGCAGTATTAGATGATGAATGGTTGTTGTGTGGTGTAATTGTTAATTGAAAATTAATCGTGAGCACATTTAACACACACACACACACACACACACACACACACACACACACACACACACACACACACACACACACACACACACACACACACACACACACACACACACACACAAACATCAAAATCTTGCTATACTTCACAACTACTCATGATGTCAGTTGTTTCTGATTCATAATTGAGATGGTGTGTGTGTGTGTGTGTGTGTGTGTGTGTGTGTGTGTGTGTGTGTGTGTGTGTGTGTGTGTGTGTGTGTGTGTGTGTGTTTGTGTGTGCTTACACATGTAGGCTTGGCAGCACAGTTATGCATACAGATAATATTTTATGATTCAAACACCAGTGCAGCTTGCTGTCTGGTTCCATACAGTATAGGCTATGTAGATATTTGCAACAGCCCCTGCATACGTGTCTATAGACAGATGTGGTGGTGCAAGGCTGGAAATAAAGATTAGGAGCTAGAGACAAATAGAGATAAATGGAGAGAGAGAGAGAGAGAGAGAGAGAGAGAGAGAGAGAGAGAGAGAGAGAGAGAGAGAGAGAGAGAGAGAGACACTGACTACTGGGAGATTGAAACTGAGATAGTAAAGTGTGATTTAGGAGAGCGAGAAAGAGAGAAATCAGTTGGTGAGACATGATGAATAATTGAATGCCATTAATGGGGGAAGATTGAATCTGTTTAATGTCATCGGTTCAAGTCCAGTGGGTCCACGTAGGACCAGTGTAAAGCTATTAAGCATTTTCATATTTCTAAACTTTTTTTCCCTTTTGATTACTCATATATAATCAAGAACTTTTTTGTAAATATAATGCTGCTAACAGATTACACATGTATTCAAGACACGTAAAACACACGTATTCAATAGAAAAAATATTCATCATGTGAATTAGTCCAAATCTACACAATTAGAAGATTAATGGTCATGGAGAGAAGCAAAAGAAATCTTTAGTAATGGGGTCTGTGGGGCTAAAATATCCTCAAATGGTGGTCCGTAGCTCAAATTCCGATTAAATGGTGGGCCCTGGGATCAAAAAGGTTGAAAACCACTGGATTATTTAGTTTAAATGTTGCCAACAGACCAGTGAGCCAGCCTGAATCACAGGAGAGTTTGTTTGGGGTGAAACCCCTCCGTAGTAAATAAATGGATAGCACTGGAACAGAACACTGCAGTGTTCCACACTACTGTGTGGTGGGAGGGGTTGGGGGGGGGGGGGGTAGATAGATACAGAAGGAAAAACCATGAAAGAGAAGGATGAAAGGGAGAGAGAGAATGTAGGCTACTGTGACAGGCTGAGGGAGAGTGGTATAGGGATGGGTAAAAAGACAAGACAAATTAGTTTGTTCTACTTTGTCTGTTTTAGAGGTTTGTTAACTTCAGATGTTAGGCTGTGTGTGTGTGTGTGTGTGGGGGGGGGGGGGGAGTGCGTGTGCGTGTGCGTGTGTGTGTGTGTGTCTGTTTGGCAGTGGATTTAGGAATAATAAGGAACAGTGTATTTAGAAAATGGAATTGGGAATTCTTAACTAATATATTAATTTCAATGTGGGATGTTTTGTTTAGAGAGCATCACATATCATCTAGTATTATGAATCACATATCTACTATAGTATTGTTAGTGCTGTGCTGTGCTGTTGTTGTTATTATTTTTATAATGCACTCCTAGTATTAATCCTATAACCATTAATTAAAACGCGAGCTTTAACATTGTACAGCTAAGTTATCCACACACCAAGTAATAGCCATACACCTAGCACACTGTTGTTAATAGCCATTCACCTGTTGTTAAACCTAATACTGCAACTACGTAATATTAACTATAGGCTTACACTTGACATTAACAATATTCTGGTGTTAAGTAAGATAACTAGACTCCTGGTATAGCCCTACACCTGGTATGATATAATTAACCATACAATACACCTATCTTCAGTAGTATTAGCGATGCATATGGCTGGCATACATACCTAGTGTTTGAGTTTGAAAAGTGCAATTATAAATTGCACTTTTCAAATTATAAATTAATCATTTATGTTGGTTCATTTATTAAAAAGTTTCATGTAGTGCTGCAAATTAAAAGGGCAACTTCACCTGTTGATCTACACGCTCTGTGTGACAAGTTTTTGTACTTTTCATGTTTGTCTGTACTGATTATCTGTATAGACTACAACACTACTTTAATGTTATCTGTGCCTGATTAATAGTTAAAGTGACTAATATGTGAAAGTCACAGTGACACTACAGCTTGTCCATGATTTGATAAGTGCATGATGAAATTGTCTTCTTATTCCTCCTCTCATTGTCTCTCTTTACTATTTCTTCTCTTCTTCTGTTTCTCTCTCCCTTTCTATTCCATTGTATGGCTCTCGGACAACACAGAGAACATTCCAGGCGTGTCATCCGCCCAGATCATAACCAGAATGACGATAATCTGGCGGCTAACCGGATCTGGAAAAAAGAAGAAATTGAGGAGAAATGTGTGACATGACCTTTGACATGTATGTATGGCTTCCTGTGTCAGATGAACCAAGGATGACAGACTGAACGTATTGGGTCAGCGAGGTTGTTCAATATCTTCTTTTCTATCTTCATTTGCCTGGAGATGATTTTCAAATGACAAACATTTTTGGTTGTTCTGTAGTGTTTCCTGACCTCAACCCACTGACCAGAAACATTATATCAGCATTTTCTTTTAATGTTGGACATGGTTTTACAGCAACATTTCTGAACCAGTGCTGGAATAGAGCTGATAACGTTGGTTCCTACCCCTACAGACAAACATTTGATTGGATCCTTAAAGTTTGTTTTATGTGGTGTTGAAGGTGGTATCAGTGTGTTGCAGTGTTCAGGGAAGGCCCTACACTGGAAAAAAACTGAGAAAACCTACTCAGTCTTACTTGTTTCACGAATACTTTGAGGTGTTGCACCAGAACAATGGAGATGTGTGCTAATGTTTATATCCCCTCCAACACCAAAAGCAGCAGTGTCCTCTTTCCCTCCTCCTTGGAAATTGATTTTCTGTTTTGCTACCTGTACATGGAGGTACATACAGTGAGGACACAATTGACTCTCTGACAGCAATTAGATAAGACAGTCATAAACCTGAGCCACACATACTGACATATAGACAGTTTTGAGTTTTGGTGAGTGGCGGGGAAGACGACATTACAGACATTTGTCCTGCTCCTTTATTTCTGTTTTTCAGTATGATTTGAAAACACCACCCAGGGCACACTTGACTGAGCCTGAAATGGTTGATGCACCAATAAAACTGTCTGATTGGAACAAAGGACTAAGTGGCCCATCCTGACTGACAAATCAGAACTCTCTTAGAAGAAAAACTCTTCTCTCCCCCCCACTTAGCTCTGGGTGGGGGGGAGGGTGTTGGGTAGTGAGTAGTGTAGTTTTTTAGGGTGTAGGGCTTAGGGCTTTAGGCTGTAGTTTTTTTTTTTTAGTTTATATAGTCTGTAGGCCTTAGATTGTAGGCTAGTCAATAGTCACTTCACCCAGACTTATTATTAGGCCGTATTGCAACAAACCAAACACCATACCAAGTTCATAGTGCTTTGCTGTGTATATTGTTAGGAAGAGTTGCTACTACATGATTACTTCATTTCTTGAGTGTATGCTATTGATTAGGTCCCAGGCTGAATGCTCAAGTCTTCGGCAATATATAAAGTTTACATTGTTACTGTAGCATATTCGGTAGTGTTATATTCATCAGCTCACTAGGCTCGAGAGTGTAAGACTTCTCTAGACTAGCTCTGAGGCTGTAGTGTTGAGTTCTCTCCCTCAGTGCTCAATTAGCTGCACTAGTCTTAGCCATAGCCTGTTTTCAGCCTATGTCAGCACACTGCCCACCCCTGTGCTAGCTACTCTTAACAGTCTGTGTGTTAGCCAAAGGCTACCACAACGGATCTTATAATTGAGTGCAAAAATTCTATCTGGTAATTAGTTAGCTGTCTTTTACCCATCGTAAAAAAAAAAAAAACAGCAGTTTAGTGTCAGCTCAGCAGTGAGCATTAGCCTTGGTTGCCAGGACTGTATATTCAACACTGCTAAGTCCCATAGCAGCTTAGCCCCCTTACAAACTCCCCAAGCAGCCATGGATGCTAATCAAGGTCCGGGCCAAGCTGGCAGCCCAGAGAGCCCTAACCGGGCGGTGGAGTACCTTCTGGAGCTCAACAACATCATTGAGAGCCAGCAGAAGCTCCTGGAGACACAGCGGCGCCGGATCGAGGAGCTGGAGGTGCAGCTGGACCGGCTGAGCCAGGAGAACAAGGACCTGCGCCTGGACCGGCAGCCCATTTCCAACCCTCCTCCCCCCGTCGCTCCGCCACCTCCCTCCCCTCCGCTTCCTCCCCCTCCGCCTCCCCCGCCCCCGTCCCAAAGTATGCCGGTCGTCTCCATTCCGGCCACCAAAACAACCCACCACGTCAGTCACCACCACCACAACCAGTACCACCACCAGCCTCCGCCCTCTTCCCAGTCGTCCTCCTCCGCCGTCCCTCTGTACCACAGCAGCCTGCACCACCATCAGCACCATCAGCAGCAGCAGCACCATCACACCTCCACCCACCACTCCTACAACAGCACCAACAGCATAGCATCAACGGCTATACCTGCCCCGCCTCCCCCTGCCCCGAGCACGGTGTCCATCCCCAGCCAGGTCCCAGCGGCGCCCATCCCAGTGGCTCCTCCCCCTGCTGCCACTCCAGCCCCTCCACCCCCGCCTCCTCCCATCCCTCCTAGGGAGCCGCTGCAGCAGCAGCAGCAGCAGCAGAGGAGCTCCACCCACAGCCGGCTCACCCGGGGCCACTCCACCAGTACCAGTACCAGTACCAGTACCGGAACCAACACCAACTTTGTGGAGAAGGAGAAGGAGCGGTTGGAGCGCCTGCACAGCGTCAACACCTCCAACAGCCACCACCACCACCACCACCACCACCCGCACTCGCATCAACACGCCCACACCCTGCACCACCCCAAACCGTAAGTCACCCCTTTAAGATTCATTACAACTGCCAGAGTGGTAGGTAGCACAAGAGTTAGGCAAACCTGCTTTGATGAGAAAGGAAGCAAGCCTTTATTGTCATGGTAGCTTTTTTCAAAACAAGCAGGGCTTTTCACTCTCATAAGGATTACAGTATGTGATCCTTTGGTTTTCTATTCTTTTTGGATGCAGTCCAATTTTATGGAACAAAAATGCACGGTTGGTCAATTGAAAAATCTGAAAATGATCTTGTGTGACTTTAATTAATCCATAAAACACAACTCCCTAACCTTTTCCTTTAATATTATTATTTATTATTTCTTTATTTATTTATTTTGCCAATATAGTATTATTTACAAATTGCCATTGTAGAAGTCTCTGTTTATTGCATGCTTGCCAAACTAACGCTTCATTCTTGCTCCTTCCTCAAGAGAAATTGTTTCATATGAATCAAATTCTCCTCTCTTTGCAGTGGCTGGAAGTTACAAGGGAATGTCTGGTAAAAATACTAGAGCTATAAGTTGTTATATACTGTACTATATATAAGATATCGCGTTAGAATAATCATGCAGGATCGGTTCAATAGTACACAAAGGGAGGCTTCTGCAATGGATACCACTACACCACAGTTGGTGTGCTGTACATTGGCTGTTTGTGTGACTAAAGCTACATTCCTGCTAGTACAGTACTGTAGCATAACACAGCCTGAGTGGCCATCTAATTGAAATACCAAGAGTAAGGAAAACCATGTTAAGTATATAATCTGGGAATGTACATATGCAGAAGTGGCATAATATAGTTGTTTTCTAAACTAGAGCAATAGTGCCTTAAATGTCTGGTTTACCTAACTCTTGTGCAATCTTCAACTCTGATCGCTACTAACCTTGCAGCTTCTCTCATGCAGGCTTATGTTGGTTGGGGAATGCGTGTCCACATGCTAAATTTGACCAGAAAGTCCTTTGTTTATGCCTTACACCCCACCAACAGAAAATGTGACTATTCAAAGCAAAGCAGCTGTTTTTGTGTCATTGTTTGTTAAAGCTTTTATTTTGTATATTTTGCACAAGAACCACAACAACCAAAGACAGTGGTAAATTGTAGAAGTTTCCCAATTACCAGTGTCTTCTCGTGCCCATAGGAGAGGGGGCAGTTGATGATGCCCCTGTATAATGTTTCCTCATATTGGCAGTTAAACATGCAGCTCCCTGGTGATTGAGATTAATGGTAATTGAGACACAAGAGAGAGAGAATGGGACAAATGAAACCCGTGGTGTGATTTGACTCCAGGCTCTGTCCAGAGGCAGGTGTCTCAAACATTGCATGGTGCTTAAACGAGTCTGTGAGGTACCTGTGCATCATTAGTACATCATGATCGTGTCACTTGATGCAAGATGGAACAGATTTGCTACCAGTATGCTAGATTCAGTTCCCAGGTGGCTGGAGATCCATCCACAGATACTTGGTGTAGTCCTGTTTTGGTGCTGATGTCAGGCCTCGTGCCAGGGCAGTGGTTGAAAGTAATAGTAGAAGTACATTTACTCAAATATTGTACTTGTGTTTTTTAATGGAGTGTTTACAATGTTCAGTACTTTTACTGCCCACTACATCTCGCAAATATTGCAAATATTGTACAAAACATGCATAACCACTTCAGCACAAAACGTTTTGACAAAGACAATATACAATATAAAACAGACAATATAAAACGTGTGAATTGGAACTTTCTGCATGATGAGTTCTTCTTTTTGGTACTTTAAGTACATTTTGCTGCCAACACTTTTATTAAAAAAGGTGTCTTAGTTTTGTTTTGTAACAGAAACTAGTACACTTCATTATTGCTACTTTTACTTAAGTAAGAAATGGGAGTATACCTGCATGTTTTCTACCACTTTACAAAGGAGGGTTGAAAGCTGCCAATCCCTCAGATTGTGCCCCCTCAATTATAAGCCTGGGAAATCTATTAAAAGTAGCCTAATTTACTGCACCGCTTGGTTTTACAGCTAATGCACAACATTTGGTGAATCAGAACACATTTGTGGCAAATTATACTCTTTCTGGAGCATTTTTCTGATCCTACCGCAGAGAAAGATGGTCATGCTGTGATTGACTATTGTATCAGATAGCCTACAGGCTTTACTGTTATGGCATCGAGGAAGCAACTCCTCTGATAAAGACAGCTGCTGGATACTAGGGCATGTCATTGCAGAAATGTAGTGGTTTATTTGACTTACAGAATTCTTGATTTCATGGTATAGATGATGTTTTTGACGGCCAATGTGAAAATATTAGGAAGGTCTTTCTGGTAATGCCAGTTGATCTCCAGCTAGAGATGGATCAATCGATGATGTCATCATCCATCAATGATGATGATGATGGTCTTTGACAGGGACTGAGACATGGTTGACACATGTTCAATTAACAGTAACATGTCGTGTATCACAAGATTCAGTTGGAATTATACTATAATTATAAAAATAGTGTTATTACTTTATCTGATTTTATGACCTGTGTTAATATTTATCTTTATTTGTAGTAAAAGTGCTCTAAATATAGTTCTTGGATAAAATGTTCTGTATTCCGATATCATTGCTAGAGTGTTATTATTTTTCCAATGATCCTCTACTTGAACTGCAGAACTGCAGTAGGATCAGTTAACAAATCATGCATTTTCAGAAAACCATCAGACAAGATAAGATAAGATCTTTATTGACATTGCATGAGACATACAGTACATTGAACTTTTGTTGAGTACAACCATAACACACAGTAGTAACAACAGAGAGAAACACCAAAGATAAAGAGGATCGCAAAAGAACTTACTACAAAATAATTGGCTTGTCAAACAGCTGATGCAACGTGTGATTTTGCACATCACTACAGTAGTATAACAGTAGTATAACCTGAGATGAATTATTAAGGGACCAAGCAGTCCATGGAGTGGACTTGCTCCCTTCTTGTCAATTTTTTCCTTCCTCCTCCCCTTCTCCTTCCACCAAAAATTGCTGTTCTGTCAAACAGAGATATTGCGAAGGCTGTGACCATTGGCCAAATGGTTGCGCTATAGCACTCAACTGAAAATGCAAACTTTGAACACTCATAGCTCCTGAAGCTCATTTGACTGTCTGTGTGTCCTCATGCTGAACAATCGTGTTATGACCTTTTTTGACCTCTGGCCTTTAGATCACCTGCTATTTTGAATTACATAAAATCCCTATCCTAGAATCTTTGATCAAAATGCATGAAAATGACTTACATGTGAACTTTGGCCAAATTTGTCTTAGTCAAAAAAAAATATATGAGGCAATGAAAATTGCTGGTTTGTGTCTACTATTTTGTGAAAATAGTACACACATGCAACACATGTGTAATATATTAATGAGATTTTGCAGTTTGGTAGAGGGTGATGCCAAATAGCACCAAAACCAGTACTATTGTTTCCACATGCTCCTTGATGTAAGTTAACACAATTTCAAGGTCTTCTTTTTCTGAAGTTCAGACTTCCATGGCTCATAGTGCATATTGTTCTATTTGCTGATTGCCATTGCTGCTTGCTTGGTCTCATCTTTTGCTGCTTGCAGATATATTTCTCATTCTATTGGTCTGAAGTGAAACAATGTTTGAAAACAGAACACTCTGTGGTGCCAGTAAAGAAAATAACATTGTGGTACAAGGTTGAAATGTTTAATTAAGGCAATTCAGCAAAAAACAAGACTATTTTGATACATGTGTTATATTATTTTAAAGTGATACTTTAGTGCTTTTGAAGTGATACATTATATAACTTCAACATCCCCCATAAGTATCATTTTTAAAAGCATACTACACTAGAGTAAAGAGAGGCATACTTTAGCGTAGGTCAGCCTGCCAGGGGAAGTCTATATTCTGGCTTCCAGGTTCTTTCTTCAAGCCATGATGCAGCAAAATGCAAAACATCCAGAGCACCATATCTCTGTGCACCTGGTCTGCCTGATGTCGCAGCCCGTCAGAGGATACACACACCACAGAACCTGGCATACCGCTATTGAAACACATGACTGGAGAACTTCACAACCTAGCCGGACTTTGTTTTTATAACATTTCCGACTGGAGAGCCTGAGAAGGCTTGAGGCCAGTTCAATGTCTTTGACAAATGGTAAAGTTCAGTGGCAGCCTGTCTCCGACTTTGCATTAGGAGTAGTGGTTTCAAAATCATCAGTCAGGCTGAGTAGTATGGATGAGTCTTAAACATCTGTGGAATGATAGTACTACACATTTGAATGATGTGTCAGGAATTACCCCAGCACACAGAAGGAAGGATTGATGTCACTGGCCTATTTGCATGCACGTTGTTTAGGAGGCCATAGCTGACTTGGTAGCGGCCCAGTCTCATACCACCTCATTGAGACAGCCCTTCCATTCATATATGAGGAGTAGGTACCCCAAGTCTGTTCATGTCATACTAAAGTCCCCACCATTGAAATTGATACCCAGCACTCAGCTGGGTGAAATTTAAATCGGGATCTCCACTCTGCGATGACACAAACGCATATACATAGCTGGAGTGATTGTCACATGTAGTCATTGTTCTCACCTTTAATGCCAATATGAAAGTGTACAGAGTGAGTGGCGGTACTGTACTACTAATACACACTAATGTATAACATTAAGTGGTATGTGTAGGGGGGACTATGACAGTACTGGAAAGTCATGTGATCACGCTGAGCCTCTTAACCATCATTAGACATCACTGTTATTATCTGCTATTGATCTAAGAAGTGTGGGCTGACAGCGAGAGGTTACTGTAACAAACGAGAGAGGAGGTTGGGGGGGCTGAGGAGACAGGAGAGGAGAAAGAGAGAAATACTGTGAGGTAGAGATAGAGAACGTGAAGAGAGAAGCAGGAGAGAAGGAGAGAGATGTGATTATTATGCAGCAGGGATGCGGAGGAGGTCTGTAGAATGTTGATGATAGAGAGTGGAGGAGAGGAGGAGAAGAGAGTATGTAGCGTTTGGTTGTTTGTGCTGATAAAACACATTCCCTCCTCTCTTTCTTCCTCTCTTCTCTCTGTCTGGCTCACCTTTCTCTCCTTTTCTATATATCCTACTATCCTCTTCCAGGACACTTTTCTTCCTTCTTTCTCAGACTTTCCTGTTTTTGTAACATGAAAAATGTAAATGAACAGCTTCTCTCAGTGGATGGACTTGGACAGACGTGCACACACACGCACGCACGCACACACACACACACACACACACACACACACACACACACACACACACACACACACACACACACACACACACACACACACACACACACACACACACACACACACACACACTACTGTACATAGACGTGCACATACAGGAAGCATTTCTTAACACAGGAACAAGTGCAAACACACTCATGCATGCAACCCTGGTCGCACAACCACTGGCTAACCCAGTTTTAGTAAACAGCTGATGACATGTTGTCCTCTGTGTGTTGATGACATTAACAGGAGGTAAATTCAGCATGCTCAGCAGCACTTGTGCTTATACTGTGTGTTTCTGTTTTATGGAAGTGTAATCGTGTGCAAGTGTCCCTGTGCATTTGGGTGTGCACATTTGCGTGTGAGCGTGTGTTTGTGTCTGTTGCTGCGTGTGTATGTGTGTCTGAGTGTTGTGATACTTACTGAAAAGCAACAACTAGTTAAAGTTACTCATTTCTTACTTTACGGATTACTAACACAAAAAGTAATGCGCCAGTGCGAAAGGTAACTTTATAAAAAACAGAAGCAAATAAAAGTGGGCTGAGAGGGCAGTCAGGAAATGAATGCCCTTACATAATAGCCTTCATTTCAGTACCGGTCTGGATAATAATACCATGGGGGGCTGCTGGTGGTTTTGATGATGCTATGTAGGCCTATCAATCCATTGTTATAGCAAACAATATAGGTTACAAACAACATGACATGGGAGTTCCACTGCTCCAGTGAATGTTACATGTGCAGCTTCTCTCTTACTGTTTATTGGTGTTGGTGTGGTACCATGGGACACTGCTGGCAATACTAACTTATGTCAGGATTTATTAACAAAGTTAGATCAAAACGAGAAAATGAATGAATAGATTTGATTATTACTCTCACACACACACACACACACACACACACACACACACACACACACACACACACACACACACACACACACACACACACACACACACACACACACACCCTGATTGTAGATGAGTCTCTCCCCAGCTGGAAGATTAAAAGCGGCTGCAGATCAATACTTTAGAACCTATCACAGCCATAGATCAGCTTGTTTATCGATCACGGATCGATTGTTTTTTAATCCACGACTTCTTGCTGGAGCCTGTGTGACTCAATTGGAATAGATTATCACCATGACTCGCTGCGTGGCAGATTATAATTGTTTTAAATTCACTTTTTAGTGTTAGTATAGTTTACAATATAGGTGTATGCATTGACATTTTCTCAGTTAAATACCTCGTCCCATCTGACTCAGAATGGGGATTGGTAATTGTTATTGATACAAGTAAGGTTATCATTGATTATGCACCCCCAAAAGGACACTTTTCCTATCAATTACTCACCCTTTGGAGATTTCAGTTCATGGATTTTTTTTGTCATATTCCTAAACCAATCATCTGATCACCAACTTCCTATACTCCCTACTATGCAGACACAAAGGAGACTATAGGGAATCACTGCTGTTCATCCAATTATACCATAACATGACAATAACAATATTTAGTTGTAGTAATTATATGGTGGCATTTTCTAGAGTTTGGAGTTCTATCTGATGCGACCAGGTGCATCCCAGCCTCTTGGTGTCTGTCTAGATCTTGTGAACCAGCTGTTTTTTTGGCCTCTGTTTCTCTTTGCTTGCGGGTTCCAAGTCAGAGCCTGCCTGGTCGTGTTTGACACTGGCTTTTGCAATGTGTGCCCGATCTATCTTCATTTTCTTTGTCCAGTTTCATCTGTTGCAGGGAGTTGTTCAGTTTTCATCAAGAGATTATTGTTGCTGATCTTGTCCGGCCATTTCAGGATTCTCCCTAGCAATCTGGGAACCCATCTGCAAAAACAAAAAGTTCCCTCTGCTGTCTGTGTCCTTTGGAATGTGCCTCTGAGACGTATTGGGCACAGCCCAATAGAATGTGGATAACAGGATGTTGTCCCGGTGGGGCACTTATGTTTTCATTCCCACTAGCAATAATGTATATGTGTTCATGCCACCAGATTCAGTAGTGCAGCTCGGGATGTGTTCTTGAGAGATTACTGTACAGTAAGTAGCCTGTATCTGTCTACATAACATGAGTATTATAGTAGTAACTACGGTAGGCATGGTCCTCCTGGTACAGTAGGCTTGGTTCTCCTTTAGTTCGATTGCAAATTTTATTCCTTTTAAATATTAGCCTTTATTGCTGGGTTATTATTTGAGCTTCTTTAGTGATACTGAAGTTATGAGTGTTGTTTGTCCTGTTATTGTCTTGTATCTATTGTTGCTGGCAGAACTGTGTTATTTCTTTCGCCTCTTCTCTTGGCCAGTTCACAGATACTTTACTCTCAATAGGTTTTTTACTGGTTAAATGAAAAGTAAAAATCCAAACTGCATTAGCACATAGATAATCCATCTTTGTTGTTGTTGTTGTTTTTGTTTTGTTTTGTTTTTTGTTTAAAACCAATTGTTCCCCCCATACAGAAGGGAAGAAAATCAGATTATATGATATCAGAGAGAAAAATGAATTAAATTATGTTGCCTTTTAAAATCTATGACTCGGATTTTGAAATGTTCAAAACCATTTCAATCATTTGAAGTGCAGCAGGGTCACACAAACCCTAAAATCTCGTAATAACATTTTCCCCCTCTGGCTCTCTGTAGTCACACAATCTAATTAGATACTGTGTGTGTGTGTGTGTGTGTGTGTGTGTGTGTGTGTGTGTGTGTGTGTGTGTGTGTGTGTGTGTGTGTGTGTGTGTGTGTGTGTGTGTGTGTGTGTGTGTGTGTGCGTAAATCAGATGATATCAGGCCATTGAGTGATTGATAGAGTAATCATTCTTCAGCTGAACTGGATGCACACATGCACACGCACACACACATGCACATGCACATGCACATGCACACATGCACATACAGTGTATACTGTACATATACACACAGAAACTCACTGCACGAACAGTATGCACACAGCTCAGACACTTGCACACAATGGTTTTGGTAACTATTGACTTAGATGATTCATTACATAATGCCTTCCACCAACCCCCACCTTAATGAAAATACATGAAACTAAAGTAAAATCTAATCAGGTACCACAAACTTGTCTCCAATTTCACATGCTGAACCCAACCGTGTGTGTGTGTGTGTGTGTGTGTGTGTGTGTGTGTGTGTGTGTGTGTGTGTGTGTGTGTGTGTGTGTGTGTGTGTGTATGTGTGTGTGCGTGTGCGCGTGCATGTGTGTGCGTGGGTGTGGGTGTGTGTGCGTGTATGTGTGCACACATGCGTGCATTCATGCATGTATGTGTGTGTGCGAGAGAGCCAGAGAGAGAGAGAGAGAGAGAAAGATGGAGGACGACATTATGAAAAGGTCATGGGGAGAGAAGAGAGGTGTGGTATGGGGTAACCCTGATGTATTAATACCTGGTCCTTCACCTCTATCTCTCTCTATCATGATTCACACACACACGCACACAGTCACATACACACACACACACGCACACAATTGACAGGGACTATGCTTTTCTATATTATGTGTCCATTCATGATCCATCCATCGGTCCATCTTCAATCCCGCTGTCCGTCTGGTGGCTGTTATTTTTAGAAACATGAAAATGAGATGTGGGGGTCAGGAGGAGGGACACGTCCTGTCGTCATGGCAACAGGCGTAGAAGGTGAGAAGAGGGAGAGGAACGCCATAGAGCAAGGAATAAAGGAGAGGAGAGTAGGGAAGTGTTGAGGAGAGAGGAGTGGAGGGGGTGAATGGAGGAGCAGCTGTTACATTTACACATGTTGACCTGAGGTGGAATCAGTAACATCACTCAGACGACAGCATGAGGCATCGCCTGTTTTATTGGTTTGGATGTGATTACATGAAAGGCACATCCATCCACTGGAGAAGATCATTTTATAGTCACTTAATTTGTGGGATTTTTGGTTACTGCATTGGATAACATTTGTTCATCGTTTTTGCATGTTATGCCTATTCTTGCAAATGCCATGACTTCTGTCAATCACTGTAGAATACAATGGGTGTGAAATGAATCAGGACTAGTGTGATGGGCTTATACTAAGGGAAAGTTATGAAAATCTGAGAACTAAATTGTTACCAAGAAATGCCTTTACCAATGTGTTTCTAATGGTGTCTAATATCTAACATGTACTATATGTTTTTGGCCTTTGAAAAAGTCTGGTAATATGTCTGTCTGTGTCTGTCAATAAAAATATCAAGACATAACATATACTAAAAGCTGAAATTCAACTCCTGTGAGAAAGCTTATAAAACACAGATGGGAGTTGGGGTACTAGTCACAACCTATAGATGGCATAATATCAAAATTTCATCATGCTTTATGTAGCCTGTGATATGTCTAACTAGGGGGTTTTCATGATGCTGAATCATATTTGTGGCGGTTAAGTGCAGTACCCATTATTATCATTTAACTTAACTCGCAGGTCAGTTTATGGTACACATCGATTTGTTGATTCATAGATCTTTTTATGAACCCCCCTGATCCAACCTACTTCACACCAGTCAAGGAACTCCTTTGAGTGTTCAGTAGTACACACAAGTTTGCAAGTTTTATGTTGATTCTCATGATACACAAAGGACACTGAACACTCACAGATATTTTCTGCATTTTATAGTTGGCTCCCCTCAGGATCTGCATGCATGGTCTATTTCTTGACTTTATTCTATGATCATTTATAGTCAAGCTGTTAAAGGCGCACACAGAATGTGTGTTTTTCTCTTCCCACCTGCCAGCTTTCCTGCCCTGGACAACTGATTGTGGAGCTCCCACTAGGCAACACGTCAGACATTGGGACTAAATAGAAAGCAGTGTGTTGACTCAAAGACTCGGGGGCTTATTTTGTTTGCAGGCATATAAAACAGACTCTTCACAGACATTTGTACCCTCTTGCAAATGGAAGCCCTTTCTTTTTGCCATCAACCATGTCAGATATCAAAGCCACTGTATATGTGCGATATGCATTGTTCGATATGCAATGCATCAGTGTTTAGTTTATGTATTTAGTTTCACCTTTCCATATAGGCGGGGACATGGGGAAAGCAAGTTAAAAAATGCAGAGACTTACTTGTCCAAGGGATATACCAAGAAGTTTTGCTGCCAAAAACAAGAGACAGACAGACAGACTGTCAATATGACTTGTTAAATATAACAGCTGAAACAGTCCATGGCCAGGGTCTTTGACATTAGGCTTTACTGACACACTGTCTGTTTTGTTCTGCATGTTAGAGGGCTGCATCAGGAGAAGGAACCCACAACATCCGCGGGACCCAACACAAATGTTGGTGGTGCGCTGGTAATAATATGCCTGCGGGCAGGAGCGGGCGGTCAACATAAACTCAGCAGGCCCTGCAAAATCACACATCCTCTCTCTCTCTCCACCACGTGTGCACACTGTCTGCTGAAAACTATGTGAAGTGATATGACGATGTAGCACTATATTTTGCATATGAAACATAATAAGCCAACCTGTAATATATGTGCAGTCGCTTCCCATCCATTTGTGATTTTGAGCAACCCCGCTCAGTGGACATTTTCTGATTTTAGTGGGACTAAACGATAAAATTGTGGGTCGGTGCGGGAAAAAAGGTCCCGCACACCGTCAGATACTTGCCATAAAGCTCTTTATTTGTCAACGTTTCGGTCAATAGACCTTCATCAGGACAGACATACAGGGCACAAACACAACCAAACATTTAAAGACTACACCCCAGTGAGGTGGTCAGTGGGGATGAACATCATTGGCTACACAGACAACCAGATCCTAGTTAGTCACTCCCCCCAGAACCATATTAACCCCCCCTCAATGAAGGAAGGTGCATTCAATCCCTTAATCCAAAATCTTAACCAGGAGGGCAACACCAAAGTTCAGAAAAGTGGCGTTGTGACTCCTCCAGCTCTTCAAAATCTAAAAAGACAGAATAAGTGACTTTAGTGAACTCAAAATGTTAAAAACATTAAAAACAGTGAAAATACAGGATTCAAGTAAATAACAGCAATGAAGGTACATAGGTACAATAAAACGAATGATAAAGGGCAGTCCAACCAAATCACAGCATCACATTTAGAGTAAATTCATCATTGAGACCCTTAGGGGCCAAGGTCTGTAAAGTAAAGATCCAAAATGCCTCTCTCCTTTTCAACAGGAGGTCAAGGTCGCCACCTCTGGGTGGCATTTGGACCTGTTCTATGCCCTGGAATCTGAAAGTAGAAATATCATGCTTTGAATCATTAAAATGGACAGCCACAGGGTATTCTCTGTCATTCCTGCGGATTGAACTCTTATGTTCGCTCATGCGGTCTTTTAGTTTTCGTGTAGTTTTACCAACATAAGCCAGTCCACAGGGGCATGTGATCATGTAAACAACATGGGTGCTGTCACAAGTAATAATGTTTTGTATGGGAAACTTTTTACCGGTGTGTGGGTGTCTGAAATGTGTTGATTTGATGGTGTTGTTACACTGTGCACAGTGGCCACACCGGTAGTTTCCTTTAGGTAGAGGACAGAGGCGTGTTTGGATGGACTGTGGTTCATTTTGTGCAAAATATGCATTTACAAGATTGTCTCTCAAATTTCGGTCACGTTTAAAAACAAACAGAGGTGGGTCATGAAAGGCAGTGCTTAGTTCAGGGTCAGACTGAAGGATGTGCCAGTGCTTTTTAAAAACAGTTTTAATGGCTTGCGAGTGGGGCGAGTAGGTAGTGATGCAGGTGACAGAGAATTTCTTTTTGTTCTTCTTGCTAGAACAGAGTAGTTCAGAACGGGGCTTATGGAGTGCTGCATTATAGGCTTGGTCAACCCAAGTGGTGGGGTAGCCACGTTCCATGAACCTAACTCGCATCTCTGAGGCTTTCTCACGAAAGTCTTCAGTAGAGTGGCACACTCTTCTAAGTCTATAAAATTGGCTTTTAGGGAGACCTCTTTTCAAAGTTGTGGGGTGAAAACTACTGGCCATAAGAAGAGTATTTCTGTCAGTCTCCTTTCTGTACAATGTAGTGAATAGACTGCCATTGTCTTTCATGATCCACATGTCTAAGAAATGTACCTTCTCTGTACTGTAGTCAATAGTAAATTGTAGATTGCAATCAAAACCATTTAACAGTTTCAGAAAGTCATTAAGTTCATCCACATTCCCAGTATATATACAAAAACAGTCATCGATGTAACGATACCATTTTAAAATTTTATTCAAATGGCTGTTGACGTCAGGGTTGGAAACAAAGGTATGCTCAAAATATCCCATGTACAGGTTTGCATAGTTAGGGGCACAGATTGAGCCCATGCTAGTGCCTGAGACCTGGAGGTAAAAATCATTGTCAAACTTGAAATAATTGTATTTCATAACAAGGCGTGCCAGTTCAATGATAAAATCATTGGGTGGGTTTGTAGAGTCGTCTCGATGTAGAAGAAAGTACTTAAGAGCTTCAAGGCCGCCGTCATGTGGAATATTGGTGTACACAAGTTTGTACACCAATATTCCACATGACGGCGGCCTTGAAGCTCTTAAGTACTTTCTTCTACATCGAGACGACTCTACAAACCCACCCAATGATTTTATCATTGAACTGGCACGCCTTGTTATGAAATACAATTATTTCAAGTTTGACAATGATTTTTACCTCCAGGTCTCAGGCACTAGCATGGGCTCAATCTGTGCCCCTAACTATGCAAACCTGTACATGGGATATTTTGAGCATACCTTTGTTTCCAACCCTGACGTCAACAGCCATTTGAATAAAATTTTAAAATGGTATCGTTACATCGATGACTGTTTTTGTATATATACTGGGAATGTGGATGAACTTAATGACTTTCTGAAACTGTTAAATGGTTTTGATTGCAATCTACAATTTACTATTGACTACAGTACAGAGAAGGTACATTTCTTAGACATGTGGATCATGAAAGACAATGGCAGTCTATTCACTACATTGTACAGAAAGGAGACTGACAGAAATACTCTTCTTATGGCCAGTAGTTTTCACCCCACAACTTTGAAAAGAGGTCTCCCTAAAAGCCAATTTTATAGACTTAGAAGAGTGTGCCACTCTACTGAAGACTTTCGTGAGAAAGCCTCAGAGATGCGAGTTAGGTTCATGGAACGTGGCTACCCCACCACTTGGGTTGACCAAGCCTATAATGCAGCACTCCATAAGCCCCGTTCTGAACTACTCTGTTCTAGCAAGAAGAACAAAAAGAAATTCTCTGTCACCTGCATCACTACCTACTCGCCCCACTCGCAAGCCATTAAAACTGTTTTTAAAAAGCACTGGCACATCCTTCAGTCTGACCCTGAACTAAGCACTGCCTTTCATGACCCACCTCTGTTTGTTTTTAAACGTGACCGAAATTTGAGAGACAATCTTGTAAATGCATATTTTGCACAAAATGAACCACAGTCCATCCAAACACGCCTCTGTCCTCTACCTAAAGGAAACTACCGGTGTGGCCACTGTGCACAGTGTAACAACACCATCAAATCAACACATTTCAGACACCCACACACCGGTAAAAAGTTTCCCATACAAAACATTATTACTTGTGACAGCACCCATGTTGTTTACATGATCACATGCCCCTGTGGACTGGCTTATGTTGGTAAAACTACACGAAAACTAAAAGACCGCATGAGCGAACATAAGAGTTCAATCCGCAGGAATGACAGAGAATACCCTGTGGCTGTCCATTTTAATGATTCAAAGCATGATATTTCTACTTTCAGATTCCAGGGCATAGAACAGGTCCAAATGCCACCCAGAGGTGGCGACCTTGACCTCCTGTTGAAAAGGAGAGAGGCATTTTGGATCTTTACTTTACAGACCTTGGCCCCTAAGGGTCTCAATGATGAATTTACTCTAAATGTGATGCTGTGATTTGGTTGGACTGCCCTTTATCATTCGTTTTATTGTACCTATGTACCTTCATTGCTGTTATTTACTTGAATCCTGTATTTTCACTGTTTTTAATGTTTTTAACATTTTGAGTTCACTAAAGTCACTTATTCTGTCTTTTTAGATTTTGAAGAGCTGGAGGAGTCACAACGCCACTTTTCTGAACTTTGGTGTTGCCCTCCTGGTTAAGATTTTGGATTAAGGGATTGAATGCACCTTCCTTCATTGAGGGGGGGTTAATATGGTTCTGGGGGGAGTGACTAACTAGGATCTGGTTGTCTGTGTAGCCAATGATGTTCATCCCCACTGACCACCTCACTGGGGTGTAGTCTTTAAATGTTTGGTTGTGTTTGTGCCCTGTATGTCTGTCCTGATGAAGGTCTGTTGACCGAAACGTTGACAAATAAAGAGCTTTATGGCAAGTATCTGACGGTGTGCGGGACCTTTTTTCCTTTTTGCATTTGACTTCCACTGCCCTACGCACCCGTCACCAACAATTTGAGGTGTGCATTGGCCTTTTTCTTTTTAGTGGGACTAAACGATAAAATTGTGGGTCGGTGCGGGACTAAATGGGACCTCTTCTTTGTTTCAGGAGGGAGTGGCGGACAGGCGGTCATTGTGGGTGCTCAAAAATAAAAACATTGCAGGAGCGAGAGGGAATGGACAGAAATCTTAACAGGATTGATTGTGTTAAATTTAGAGAAAAAACTGTATGCCCGTGCTTTGCTCAAATCCACTGATGCAGGGCTGTCTGTATGACCCTCTGCAGGACGTTGCAGTTGAGGGCAATGTCGTTCCCTCCCAGGTAGTGATGCACTCACTACTCAGACAGGATGTGTGGCAGTTCAGCCGCCACTGGGACAGAATTTATCACAGTTAAGGGTTGAAGGTATTATTGAAGGTGTTATTTGACTTATATTGTGTGATTGTTTGTGGAGGGTTGACGGGTAATTGACTGTTGGTTCCATAGTATGGAGCAAACCAACTGTGGGTATGTGTCCAGGGAACCTATGGTACCAACTCTGTAAATGGGACATTGAGTACTAATTGTTTACATTCGGTGGATATTTTTGGTCAGTAATGTGTGTCACTATGAAATCTGATCTGTGATGTCTCTGGACATTGTTTAACTGGGGTCATTGTGGAATCAATTCAGGGATTGGTATGGTCCAAGGGAGGGGCTTAGCCTTTATAAGGGGGGACGGGCCTCC
Source organism: Benthosema pterotum (assembly GCA_039105355.1). Taxonomy (NCBI): domain Eukaryota; kingdom Metazoa; phylum Chordata; class Actinopteri; order Myctophiformes; family Myctophidae; genus Benthosema; species Benthosema pterotum. Next base: position 25,191,125 of record CM076968.1, on the reverse strand, counting down.
CAGTGGAATCAGTCAATGCAGGACTGGTGTGAGAACCCACAAGGCGGCCAAACTGCTCAGTTGGTGTAAATACTTTTGTTCTGTCAAGGTGATTAAACAACCCACTTCTCTGCATCCAACAACTCTGACAGTTGTTTCAGCAATTTAATAATAGTTTTGAGTGTTTTCAACCAGTGCAACTCATGGCAAAGACTACCTCGCACTACGCAAAGTGTGACAGGCATTCAGGTGTGTCTCCTGTATAAAGGCCAGTATGATCTTGGGCCCCATGCCAAACTTATTCAGCCAGTGAAATAGTCATTACTGTGATGGCATGTTGGCCACACAGTGTGCTCATAATAGCAGTTTAGGTCAGTGATGACGCAGAAGTTAAAGTTGCTGACTCTCTCCACAGCAGACCCGTTGGTGGTAATGGGGTCAAGTCTCCTTTCCCGTAGTCTATGATCAGCTCCTTTGTCTTGTAAACAATGAAAGAAAGGATGCCACCGTGTCAGGCTTTTAACCTCTCTCCCCCACAGGCTGTCTTGTCATTGTGTTTGGTCACGCCTAACACTGCCGTGTTTGAGTCATGTGTGTACAGTGAGCAGAGGAGGCTGCGTCTATAGGGCTGAGCAGTCCCGCCCCCTCGTGACATCACCCCTGTTCCAGAAATGTATTCCCCATTCATTTTTCTCATAGAATTTTTGAAAATGATTCATATAGAGACAATTGCGCTGCGGACAAAGGCAACTCGGGTGGCGATCATGATAACACAATCATTTGCTAATTAGATATTGCATGATAATATTGTTGTGGTTGTCATGATTTGTCACGACCCGAGTTGGGTTTGTCCGTGGCATAATTGTCTTTACATTAACCATTTTTGAGAAGTCTATGTGGAAAATGAATAAGGATTCCCTGTCTGGAACCCAAGCGACGTCATGAAAGGGGCGGGACTGCCCAGCTCTATTGACCATTATTCATTCATCAATGCCAGCTAATGTGTTAAACTTACTTACATTGAGTTTGTAAAGGAAAGGGCTGTGTCTGATAAAAAATAACATCAAATAACATGAAATAATTCACATTAAGTATTTTGTATTTGAGTATTGGCATACTTTTTTCTTTTTTTCATTGCTTAATGTACATAAAGATGGATTATTTTAAGGAGGGGAGTAAAGACAGGAAAAAGGGAGAAGTTCATGTCCTTGAAAAGGCCAGCCAGCTGCACTCTCTGATCACCTGGGCGATGCATGGGGTCCATTTACACTGAGTATCAGTGAGATCCTCTGTTTGCATTTTCCATTTTGAATTGAACTGAAGTAGTGGTGGGCAAAGGAGGGGAGGAAGAATATGTGGTGCAACTGTGTTAACCTGTGTGATTATGCACTGTAACTCTACTGCATTTCACCTGTTTAAAAATGGTGCATATACAGTAGCATTAGTCCGAGTCCAACATTGCAATAATCTGATCCCTTAATGGCATAAACGACCACGGAAGCAGGGGGACCTACGTTGCCAAGCGTGGGCATGATAGAGCTGCGCAGTCCCGTCTGCTTGTGACGTCGCTCCTGTTCCAGAAACGGATTCATTTTTCTCATAGACTTTTCGAAAATGATTCATATAAAGACGATTACGCCGCGGACAAAGCCAACTGTGGTCGTGACAAACACACACAAGCTTTTGAGACAAACAAACAATTTTATGATGAAAAGCGAAACAAAAAGTGTTGTATGCTGACATTTTCTACTTCTTGCTAATTAGATATTGCATGATAATATTTTGTTATGATTAGTCACGACCTGAGTTAGCTTTGTCCGCAGCGCAATCATGTTTTTATTAACCATTTTTGAAAAGTCTACGAGGAAAATGAATGAGGATTCCGTTTCTGGAACACGGGTTGGTCACTGTCATGAAAGGGGCGTGGCTGTGCAGCTCTATATCCAAAGTCTAACAAATTTAGGCCCCGGCTACACGAGGAAAATATCCGTTCTATTCCTCCTCCGTTAAAAAAAAAAATCCTGTCCACACGACAAAGATATCCGTGTCCACACCGGTCCACACATGCAACCCAAAACGGACATTTTGGACTCCCAACACGTATGCCAGGCCAGTAGGTGGCGATAAGAAATATTTAGCGCAACAGAAAAATAAGCTTGTGAGTTGGTTTCCATGGTTACCCAAATAAATTCTCCACGTAACCTGAAGTGAATTGAATATTGGAGGTATATGGAGGAAATGTGAACTGCACAAAAAAATCATCACCCTCCCTATGAATTAAAAAACAATAAAAGTCACCTCCACGACAGTGTTGTTTTTATAACATTTTGCCTTTTAGTCCCATTTAGTCTTTTTTTTAATTCCTTTTTGTTGTTCTACTCTTAGTCGACTAAATGTATTTTGTTATAGTTGACAAAAACAACTAAACAAACATGAATTGACCTCCCCACGGCACGCGTGGCGATGGCGGTGACGTCATCGTTTTGGTTTCACGCGTCTACACGGCTCCGCTGCTCCGGATATTTTCAAATATCTTCACTTATTTATCCGTTTGCAGAACACTCCATTTGAGTGACGTAAAATGCCGTTTGCATGTAGTAGAAAGGCCCAAACGCAGGAATATTTCTGCGTTTGACAAAAGATCCGGAGTCGTGTAGCCGGGCCCTTACTTGGGAACTGTTGTTCGGCAAAGGCTATTTTCCAAACTCCAATTAAACAGATCCTGCTCTCTCTCTCTTTGTACAGTATCTCTCTCTCTCTGTTCGTGTTGGTAGAAAATGGCTGGCTCTATGAGTTTTTTGTTTCTGTTAGTTTGTCCCTGTCTGATGACATCGGTAGTAATCCTCAGAACCCTCGAGGGGCATAACGCTGTGACCATGTACTGTATTAATGTATGCGAACATGTGTGTGTGTGGGCATGCGTGCGTGCACGTGCCTGTGCACTAAAAAGTACTTCAGATATTGTGACTTTTCTAGTCAGGTTCGCAAATGCAATTAGGCTATTGAATATTAACAACAATATGCAATTGGGGCATCTCCCTCAACATCTGAGATATGACTAATATTCTATGGTGTTTCATATTGCAAGTATTAGTAACTAGTTGCTTCCATTTATGGTAACGCCTCGTGACATCACACCTCCATATGGTCATACTATGTGACACCTCATGCCACCATATCTGGCCGTCTCCATATATGTATGTAGATTACAACATCATTAGCTGGATATGGAGCCGGCCAGCAACTACCTGTACATCTAACCTCAAAACTTTGATCTCCATACCGTATTAGTCAGCGTATATGGCGCTGACCTATTCTGACATTCTGTATGCTGATCCTTCCTATTCTGACATTATGTTGATTTGACCCACCACACCAAAGCACCAGAGCTCTGTCACAGGGCAGGTCACTTCTTAATGCTGGCTGTGTTTCCAGTATTAGTAGTAGTAGTAATTGTACTATCTGGATTCTGTGTGATTTCACAGTATTAATAGTAGTTGTAGAACTGTAGTAGTATACTGTAGTATTGCATGTGTTTTCACATGCAGTAGTGTTAGGTGTGTTTCAGTATGAACGTGTGTTGCAGCAACAGAATGCTGCAGGCTCACTGAAGAAGCTGCACTGTGCTTAATATCTGCCTGCACCTGTAGTGTGTGTGTGTGTGTGTGTGTGTGTGTGTGTGTGTGTGTGTGTGTGTGTGTGTGTGTGTGTGTGTGTGTGTGTGTGTGTGTGTGTGTGTGTGTGTGTGTGTGTGTGTGTGTGTGTGTGTGTGTGTGTGTGTGTGTGTGTGTGTGTGTGTGTGTGTGTGTGTGTGTACATGTGTTGTACAAGGGGAATCTAGGTTAGCTGGTATGAATAGTGTGGTGATGAATTACCTCTCAGAGCCCTGAGACACTACCCCAGGGTCCGCACCATGCTGTGGTTGTGTGTGTGCATGTGTGTGCGTGAGTGTGTAAGCGTGAGTGCGCATGCGTGAGAAGGAGTATTTGCTGCTATATGCAGTTGCATGTAGTGCTTTGATGCTTATTATGTGAGCTAAAGAGGGCTGTGCGTGCGTGCACGTTGGTGTGGGTGCGTGTGTATGGGACTGTGGGTGCGTGCATGTGACCGGGGTGGAGATGTGACTTGCTCCTATACAGCAAAGCAGCAGTGAGAAGCAGCAGTGCTAGATCTATTTAAAACCTCCGAACGCACAGACACACCAACACACACTCCACGGTCCTTGTTACCGTGACAACATGTTTCTTCATTTGCAACGGTTGCCCTTAACAACACTGTTGGCATGGCCTGCTTTCTGGAGGCTGCAAAAACTCACAAGCATCTCTTAATATCTCCAAATCATCTCCTGCTCTTTATCTATCTCTCCTTCTCCATCTCTCCTCCTACTCTGTTTCCCTCCTACTGTTTATTTGAGTGGTGTAAAGTAGTATGGGCTCTGAAACTGTACTTGCGTACAATTTTTAGGAGTTTGTACTTTACTTTGAGTATTTCCAATTTCCAATACTTATACTCCACTACTTCTCAGGGGCAATTATTGTACTTTTACTCCATTACTATTATTTTTAAATCTTTAGTTACCCAGGTAAATTTTCAAGGGTATTTCAAAATGGGTATTTCTACATCCCAGCATTGACTTTTACTTTTACTTAAGTAATACATTTACTTAAGTAAAAGAGAGTACTTTTTTCCAGCACTGTGCTTTCTTTCTTTCTTTCTTTCTTTCTTTCTTTCTTTCTTTCTTTCTTTCTTTCTTTCTTTCTTTCTTTCTTTCTTTCTTTCTTTCTTTCTTTCTTTCTTTCTTTCTTTCTTTCTTTCTTACTTTCTTTCTTTCTTTCTTACTTTCTTTCTAGGGTTCAAGTGTTTCATTTATAAATATGTTGTGTATAAATAAAGTCCCTATACATAAACACAAATATTCTGCATCACCACTGTAGTATCTCTGCAGATATCTGAAGACCACTGTTTTACTTCATGGTTTGATTTCCTCTCCATCGGTCTCTTTCCCTGCCTGTCTATCTCTCAGTTATTTTTCATCTATTTTCAATCTCACACACTTTGTTTCTCTCTCTCTCTCTCTCTCTCTCTCTCTCTCTCTCTCTCTCTCTCTCTCTCTCTCTCTCTCTCTCTCTCTCTCTCTCTCTCTCACACTCATGTACCATGTGTCTTTCTGTCTCTGTCATTCTAGACATGTTGTGTACTCTCATGTTCTTCATGTTGTGCTGACTGTGTGTAGGAGTTACAATGCATTGTTATATAAAAGCTTTTGCTTGTGGCTTATTGGTGCTTCATTGTGTCTTTGAATTGCATCTATTCAACTGAGAAAAATCTGATTTCAGTGCATGTCCGTATCAATCCCCAACTGGCAAATAACCTGCACAGTATAATAGAAAAATAGCCTGTATGACAAGATTTTAAACCATTTAGGCCTAACCTAAGTTTTTTGAAAAACTTCAAATATTTATATAGCAGCATCAAAAAATGTAATGTTTGAATACTGTACATACTGTACAGAATACAAAGATTCCCGGCCTGAAAGCGAAAACATCTACATTGACCAACAAATAGGAAGATCTGGGTCAAAGCATATACCATAATCTATGCTAGCTGGCAAACGTATACTATAGACTTTCATAGTAAAACTGTTACTATTTAGTGACATAGCAAACTACAAACCTATTAATCTACAGTACACTCACCTTGGCATTGCCAACTAAAATGTAAGTACAGGTACTCAAACTCCGGAGGGAAACCTCATGACTTCAGGCCCGTGGGAGTACCGCTAACTGCATTTTTGGGTTGGCAGGTATAGAGCACTCATTGTCTCTGTCTGGCAGTGTGACAAGGACATGAGAGCCCTTATTGCTATAATTTATTTCTTTTGCACAGAGGCTGCCTTTTGCATACCCCAGTTTAAAGAAAAAATGCAGTGATAGCGCAATGTGTTGGATTTCCTCCTCTGGAAGAATCACACTCCAACACACCTGGCTGTCCCAATGAGAAAATAATTTGCATTTGCATCCATATAATTTGGATTACATAATGTTTATCATTGCTTAAGTAAAAAGAGCTTCTGTGCTCCAGACTATATGACCACAATTGAAAATTGTGTGAAGATTGAGGAAACAGTGTGGACATGGGGTTCCTGTGAGCCACAACCATACCTTGGGACGGTGGTGGCTCAAGGGTAAAGTGATTGGATGGTAATTACAAGGTTCAAACCCAGGCTCCCTCAGAGTTAGTGTCTGAGTGTCCTTAAGTTATGAAGTAACCCTCTATGTATAACATAGATCCTCCATTTACCATGTTCGCGTAATTTGGGTAATGGGCCCTGATTGGGCAGTAGTACACCTCCAATCCAACCAATATGACCACATATGGGCATATAAGAAGCCATATTGGAGTTTCAATTGTCCAGAACTGCCAATCCAACACAAATGCACAAATATACAGTATGGGCATATACCGTATGGAGTCTCAAACCCTTGACTGGACAGTACTGTTTTTATAATCCTGCTGGTCTCGTTTGAGTGGCCGAAGCATAGCACCTCCGTGACTTTGTATAATAATGTTTTCCAACTTAGGTTACTGGCCTAACTGTGAAATGCTGTGATGTAACTGTAGACCAACTAACATACTGTAAGGTGATAGACCTATTCCCATTTACCGTATGTCAACGGGACATTTTATTCACTAATAGATTAATATCAATTAAACCTTGAAACATACCGCTTAGCCAGCATGTGATTCCTAATGAAACCAAAACTGTGTGAGGATTAGCGTGACAAACATCGCTGTAATGAGCGATTTTACACTTGGTTACATGCTAGAAATAACCAACCAATATATAAGTTCACAACGTGTCACAGAATGTAGATCTGATATAATATAAAATTACTTCTCCACTAGTCCCTCCAGATCATTTGAATCTTTTAGTTTTTATTGGTTGATGAAATTGTCTATTCAAGACTAAATATATTTAGCCTCAGTTTAAGTCTACATGGCTTAGTTCATATATTTTTATTATTTAATATTCATCAGTGAAAAAAACTACTCAACAAAAAGTCGACAAAATGGACTCCTGGACAACTAGAGTTGTCTTCTGCTTTTAACATGCTACAGTATTAGGTGGAGCAGGGGTAGCCATTATCTGGCCTCAGGGAACAAACAGGAATACCGGTATGTAGGCTACCCAATGTCTGGGTGTGGGGGAAAACTGGAGCACCTAGTAGAACTCATGCACTGTAAAATATGGAGTATACAAATGACTTTTATACACCGTCGAAGTTAAACTATCCTACTGATAGGATCAAAGTAGCTTGACAGGAAAGGGTGAAAGCGATGACCTAGTAGAAGAGTTGCGACATTGAATGGTCAGACAGTGCTGGAGCACCGTTCATGCAGCCCGAATCGGGACAAACGGGCGGAACAAGGGCGGCACAAATATGAGCTATTTCAGGCATGTCTGCAATGTTTCAACTGTTTTAAAGTACTGTATAGTAACAACTAAAGCTTCTTTACTGTAATACAGTCTAGGTAGAAGAGCCGCCATGAGATTGGCCCCTTGAAGTGAACGGAGTCTGTGTAACTCTAGACTCCACTCTGAGGCTCTAATCTTGACATACAAGGTTTCCACCCACCCAGTGACGCTAAGTGAGTAAAACAGCAGTGTTGTGGACAGCTGGACAGGCTGGGGGGGAGACTGGTTGGTGGATGTTCGGACCAGACATGACAGGGTTAAAGTGAAGCTGACATCCAGCTGTGATGTGTTGTGACAGTCACTGTGACCAGGCTAGCGCCAGTCAGCTAATCAGATTAGAACCAGATTATATAACCAGATTATAGACCAATCTGAATATGACAGGACTGGGATGACGAGGGAGAGATGGGAGGAGGTAAATGAAGTGTAGTGAGGCGACAAGAGGGGTGGAAGTTTAATGAATGAATGATTTTTTTTCATTAACAAAAATGAGAACTACAGTACAAGTCGAGTACTGAAAATAGCTTGGAGATTTACAGTAGAATTCAAGTGAACTACAACAGAACCGAAAAACTGTGATTGTGAACGTGGAAAAGGCCAGTTAAGGAGGCGTGTGTGTGTGTGTGTGTGTGTGTGTGTGTGTGTGTGTGTGTGTGTGTGTGTGTGTGTGTGTGTGTGTGTGTGTGTGTGTGTGTGTGTGTGTGTGTGTGTGTGTGTCATAGAAGACATTATGAAAAGGTCATGGGAAGGGAAAGAGCGGTGTAGTATGGGACAACCCATATATTTAATACGTTCACCTTTTTCACTTACACACTGCCTCTCTCTGTCATAGTCAACACATATAAACACACAGACACACAGACACACACACACACACACACACACACACACACACACACACACACACACACACACACACACACACACACAACTGAAGGTGTTGTGCTACTTTAAGCAGGCAATTACTATTTGTCTTACGTAAGAGGTGTTGCTGTCTCTGTATTGTCTTTGTGTTATTGTAAATATGCCTGTGTGTTTGTGTGTATTTGCTTTTCTATCTCTCATTCTATCTTGCGTTGTGTCATATTCTGCAGTATATTCTCTTCCTGTTCTCTCTCATCCCTTCTCTCATTCTTACTATCTACACCTCTCTCCCTCAGCCCTTCTCTTTATCAGTCTGTGTCCCCACTCTCTCCCTCCATCCCCTTCTCTCTCTCTCTCTCTCTCTCTCTCTCTCTCTCTCCCTCTCTCTGCAGTACTATGGTGGTATGTTGGGTAATAGATGTCTCCTCTGCAGCAGTTCAGCCCAACACACATTGGTATGCAGGACAGTACTCAGAGAGAGAGGGAGAGAGGGAGGGGGGCAAGGAGTGGGAGGGGAGAGAGGATGAAGGGAGATGCAAAAGAATGAAGAACAGGGAAAGAGTGGTGGGAAGGAGGGAAAATAGGAGATGTGAAAAAAGCAGAGATGCTGGGTAGGAGAGGAAAAGGAAAAACTGTTGATAAAGAGAAGGAATGGTGCCAGAGGAAAGAGGGAAGGGAAAAGGAAGACAGAAAGAGAGCATGGTTACAGGGAGGTGTGTCTGAGCGAAAGATGGAGTTAATGAAAGGCCTACAGTAAATGAACGAGGAATAAGAAAAAATGTAAATAGAAGGAAACAGTGATTATGCCATAGAGAGAAATAGTGATTAGAAAGGAGATGATAATGAGACGACCAAGAAACAATGGTGATGGAAGACAGAGAGAGAGCAAGGAGAATAGGTGTGTTTGTGAGACAGTGGGGAGAGCTGAGTGATGATATGGAAGAGCGAATGAGTGAAAGAGAGAATGTGTGTGTGTGTGTGTGTGTGTGTGTGTGTGTGTGTGTGTGTGTGTGTGTGTGTGTGTGTGTGTGTGTGTGTGTGTGTGTGTGTGTGTGTGTGTGTGTGTGTGTGTGTGTGTGTGTGTGAGAGAGAGAAGGATGGAGAGCATGGGAGGAATGACAATGAATAGAAAGAAGCAGAGTCAGAGCCAATGTGGACATTCTCTCTGTCTCTCTGTCTCTCATTGGATGACGGAGTTGAGTTGAGGTTTGGGATGTACAGTAAGATAAGAATGTTTAAAGGGAGGCAACATACAGTATATCAGTGCAGTGCATGGCAGAAACCCTATATCCATATCATATTTTTCATAAATGAATGTTCTGTTTTTGACAGGCAGCTTGTGACTCAATACCGTATGGAGATTGGTCAAAGCTAAGTAGCCAAGCAGGAGGTTGTGGAAACTAATATTTCTCCCCACAAACTCCTGCTTGGCCACTTAGCATGGCGATGCAATACACAGATCTACAAGCGAATGTGTGGGCCTATAAGCGCCAAACAAATCAATCCAGTCAACTCACTCAGGCTCTGACAGCCCCTGAGGGCCAATAATTGATGGACGGTGAGAGATGAAATTATTTATTTTCTCCCTGGTCATTTTTTGCTTAGTCCCATCTGCCCATCTGGCATATACGGTGATCGATAAGTGCAGAGAGAGACAGTGTGTGTTTGTAAAGGAGGCAGAGAGTGAGGGTAGGGAATGTGTGTGTGTGTGGGGGGGGGGGCTGAAGTGCTGAGTCAGCGGTGGTCAGTGTCTGATTTATGTTCGAGTTACATTGACACTGACATCCAACAGCCTTCTGATCTTTGTAGTACATACTCCCAGTATACTTTCTATACTGAGAAATGCTGTGATGCAAGTGGACGTAGAAGAAAAAAACAACATTGTGGCTGCTGCTACTACTATTACTAGTGTTAGCAGTATAGCAACTGGGGTTCGGTTTACTCTATGAGCTGTGTCAAAGCAAAATATAGCATCTGTCCAGCAACATACTGTACCGTCAGAAAGGAAAGTTTGAGAGTTGAAGTTATATACAGAGGTACAGTTGAGGTGAGAAACATACTCACACTTTCTTACACTATTGCTCTCACATCACTATACGATCAAGAAGGCCAACTGTAGAAGACTATGGTACTAATGGCCAGCTCACAGTGGCAACTGTAGAAGACTATGGTACTAATGGTCAGCTCACAGTAGAAGACTTAACTTTTTAGCTCCAGTGGCCAACTTTTGGAACAGGGTGGTGTATCAGTGACACTCCATGTGGTGAATTGTTTAAAAACTTTGGTTGTACTGGCACTCCCTTGGGGCCAACTGTTGAAGGCTGTGATTGAACTGGGATGTTTCTCAATGCCGCGTAGCAAGACTGTTTTCACAGATCCAGCTCTCGGCTGTGAATGTGTGCACTGCGAAGTGCGAAGCAGGGTGTTGCGCTCCGTCATTTTCTTCCCTTAGAATAGGTCATTAAAACCTAACAGCATGGTTAGGGTGTCACAACTCTTCTCTGTCCTTTTGAAATACAGTGGTCTATATATCTGTGCATCATCCCCCCCTCTCCTAACTCACTGTTACAGTATACATGTTACTGCATTGATGCTAACCGCTAATGCTACTACTGCCAGGGCTTAAGTGTGCTTTACAGTGCTGGTATTGCTAACAAGAAATTATGCTGAACATTGTGTCGTCTAACTGCTGTGCTACCCATGCCATTGTATAACGCTGTATGGCATTCAAATGTGCTACTAACTGCTACATGCTGCTAGTAATAGAGGCTAAGGTAATGCTAACCCTGCATAAACTCTTATATGCTAATTATAAGCGTTGCAATTTAAAAGCTAATTGTTAAAAGTAGTGTGTGGTGATTGCTATGCTATACTATATACAGCTGACACTTGCTGTGCTTTTTGCTATGCTAACACTGCTGGCAATGCTAATGTCGACATGCTGCTATTAATACTGTATGTATGTTAAGCTATTGCTGATTGTGTGCTGTGCTAATGGTGTTTGTTTATATGTGCTTGTCTGTTGTGTTGTCTACCTTTCTCTGTTTTCTTCTTGACTTTATTTTTCTCTCTTTTTTTCTCTCTCCTTCTCCCCACCCTCTCTCTCTCTCTCTCTCTCTCTCTCTCTCTCTCTCTCTCTCTCTCTCTCTCTCTCTCTCTCTCTCTATCTCTATCTCTTTATCTCTCTCACACTCTCTCCTACTCCCTCTCTATCTGTTTCTCTCTTTATCTCGATCTCTCACGCTCTGTCAGGTCTTATACCTCCTCCTGTTCTACTACCACCACCTCTTGTCGTCCCTCCAACAACCCTACTAGCACCACCACTCCTTCTTCCACCTCCTCCTCCTCCTCCTCTCTCTACTCCTCCAGCCTACCTCCTAACAGCCACGCCACCTATCATCAGTACTGCTGCCCCGCGCGTCTACGCCTCCCCAAGCCTCACTGCGCCCTGCCCCCCGCCAAGCACCACGAGCAGGCAAGGTAAGGGCCAGAGTCCCCCCCACCCCGAGATAGGATGTCCATTCACATTCTTACACCCACCTTACTTCTCTTACTCCTAACCCTTCCTGTCCCCCCAAAACAATGTTTAGGAGACAGGCAAAAGGCCCCCAAAAGTCCATCCACACGCCCCTCATCCCTGAGCCACCCTGCCCCTTTACTAAAACCCCAGGAGGTGAGGTGAGGTAAGGGCCTTGAAGTACATATATTCTCTAAAACCGTCCCTGTAGTCCCATATGTGCCAAACTAATTTCACTAGAGGAGTTAGGAGAGCATTCTATGTAGCTTAATTTGTACTTTGTCATATTGAATACGAGCTGAAATACAGTACAAAATGCGAAACATGCTTAATGTTAGTTCCTAAATATTGTATGAATGACATTGACGAGTATTACTCTTAATAATTATAATTATTCAGATGTTCTTTCTTCCCATACTATACATATATAAATGTGTTTCTGGAGGCATATCCAAAGGTTGTGGGTTCTTCACAACCTGCCCTTCTAGTCTCACCAAAGCTCTCCCAATCCGTTTGACCCGATGTGACCCATCTCCTTTCCGTATCCTTGCCAAATTCAAATAGTATTTTTAAACACAATAACTCCACTTTCACTTCAATATATTTTTCCTGGTTCAGGGGCATTAACACTGGGCATGGCAAAAGCAGTGCTTGCCAGAAAAGCTTGCAGTTTACAATGGAAACTGTGAAAATACGCAAGCAGACAACCTCGCACATTTTTATCCACATGGAGTTACCGTATGTCGACTCCTTAGACACATGCGATGGGATAGTCTGTGTGATATTGCTAAAGACATGATTGTATTTTATTTTAATTTTGAAAAAGCCATTTAGTTAAAAACAAAAACAAACTAACAAAAGTCACCGGATGATAACCGCAAGGTTCGCGGTTCGAACCCGTGCTCCCCCAGAGTCAGTGTTGATGTGTCCCTGAGCAAGACACTTAAACCCTAATTGCTCCCGATGTGCTGGTCAGTACCTTGCATGGTTTGTGCCGCCATTGGTGTGTAAATGGGTTTTACAATCTATGTACTGTAAAGAGCCTTGGATAAAGGCGCTATATAAATGCACCATTTACCATTCATGACAAACTCTAAATTTAGGTTTTCAAGGTTCCCCCTTTTGTATTTACTCACAGTATTTGATCTTAAAGGGCCACTTAGTCATTGCTGCCATTTGCAGTGATATGCATCAGACATTACTTAAGTCACCGTCACCGAATACGACAAAGCCAAGGCTAACAAATGTTTACTACCGGTAGTCTGCTTGTGGATCTCCACCAAAAACACAAAGCATTGCACCAACGCAGTGGGAGCAGAAGTGAAAAAAACATTTACACCACATACACCACAATGAAGAAATATTCTGTTATAAGTACAAGTCTAGTATTCAGGTATTCAGAATAGTACAAATATGTGGTGAAAGTCCATGCAGTGAGCTTAATTTGTTAATGTTTGTTTACTAATAAATCTAAATCTAAAAACTGAGATTTTAAAATAATTAGTAGAGTGAATACATTTTCCTCATAGATGTAGTGAGTAGACGCAAAAGTACTAACATTTGGTAGTAACATAGTTCCTTTACTCCACTAACTTCATGATGAAAGAAAAAATACTCAAATATAAATAATTGTCATGTAACCTATCACTTGTTATGTTTATAATTCCCATTGGACAATACCACATGACTAAGAGAAGACAAAACAAATAACCCTCCACTCCCCAAATCTCTCTCTCTCTCTCTCTCTCTCTCTCTCTCTCTCTCTCTCTCTCTCTCTCTCTCTCTCTCTCTCTCTCTCTCTCTCTCTCTCTCTCTCTCTCTGTTCTGTCTGTCCGTCTGTCTTCCATACGTCACCCCCATATCTGTCTGATTGCATTTGTCTGATCTTGTCCCCATACATCACACAACTTCCACTAAACATCACCTAACCTGACCTCTCTGCACTTTGGCTGGAATACAAGCACCATGACAGGCCTCAGCACGGCCTGATGAGTGCCACAGCTGTTCACTAAGGACATCCATCATGACAGGCCTCAGTGAGGACCAACTCCCCATACCATTCACAAAGGACAGACACATTCATCTGGTTCTCATTCAGAATATGCGTGCGATGGCTACAACATATTTACAGGAAAATAATTGGCATCAAAATAATTTACTCATACTAATAATAGTTTGTATCAGCTTTCATATACAGTAGGTAGGTAGATAGTCTGTTCATCCCAGAGTGATAATTAAGATGTTACACGATCAGCACAAAAATGTGTGCTGTAGTACAAAATGTGCCCCTAAATGCCATTATAATACTGTCCACCTCTTTACTTCTTTGAGCGTCCAATACTCAATTAGTTGCATAACATTCTCTCTCTCTAATATCATCTAATAGCATTAACCATAGTCTAAAGTATTTACCGTGCTTTTATTAGACCCTCCACCAAAAGCCTTGATTATGTGGGCTATGATCCGTGATCATGCAGCCTAAAATCCTTGATTTTGCGATGAAATATGCAGGTTTTTACAGATTTTTTTTTTTTTTTTTTTTTTTCGGTGAATGAAATTGCGTGAAGTTGTGAAATATGCAATAAGTAGCAAAATATGTGGCGTTTTATGTTTGGGAAGTAGAAAAATATGCAGGTAGTTGTGAAAAGATTATGCCTTATTACAAGATAATAAGGCATAATCTGTGCCATTTAGTGTGTGTGTGCGTGTGCGTGCGTGTGTGTGTGTGAGTGAGTTTATTCTTTTTTCCCTACATACAATATCTCTAAAATCGTCCAACTGATTGCCATCCATTAAACTGGAAGTGCGGTGCCCAGTGTGAAGGGTTAGCTGTTGTCCAGAACTGCAAAGTACATTCCCATATATGGGCATATATGTTGCATCAAACATATAAACAAGATATCTGGGGTTTCACAAGGAATCATGCATTAACTTTTGAAAACAATGTTACATCACAAACCGCTGTTCTGACATGACAATTGGCTGCTATGACATAACAACCACCACCCATTAGATTCAATCACCTGTTGTGTGCTGTAACAACATGCTATGTTTTAAAGACGGGTGATTTTCAATAAGCCACAGATGTATACAGGTGCATAATCCCCTTTCTTGTGATCTGCTGGCTGTGAATCAAAGAGTGAGTTGAAAAACTGAGCAGTATACTGTAGTTTTCATCAGTGAGAATACTGCTGCTGCTCTGAGCTGCATGCGTAGGAGTGGAGCGAGCAGATCTGTGTGTGTGTGTGTGTGTGTGTGTGTGTGTGTGTGTGTGTGTGTGTGTGTGTGTGTGTGTGTGTGTGTGTGTGTGTGTGTGTGTGTGTGTGTGTGTGTGTGTGTGCGTGCATGCGTGTGCGTGTGTGTGTGTTGCTGTGTGCGTGCAACAACAGCAGAGAAGGAGAATTTTCAGAAGGTGTTAGTTCACACATGCACACATGCAACTTCACACGCAGTCACACACATACACACACGCGTGGAAGTGCAGAGGGATTTACTGGATAACTAACATGATAGAAACGGCAGGATGAAACAACATGCACTCGTTCAACTCTTCTACAATAGAATTAAACACTTCACCGGCGGCATTCACAACAAAGAACGCATTAACTGTCTGTGCAGGATTTCAACTACAGCAATATGACTTCTAGTTATCTCATCCTATTAATCGTGATCGGTACGGCACAGCAGTGTATACTGAGTATCACTTGAGGGCACAACATTGTTCAATATCTAGACTTAGTCATTGTCATTTTGCAGATCATTTGCAGAGCAGAATACAGGTCAAAGAATATGTTAATCTTTTGGAATTAGCTTTCTAAAATTGTGCCCCCCAAAAACACTGAGGTGTTCATTTCAACTAATTTGATTTCTTTTCCCCAATTTACAATGTAGGCATATAACCATGCCAAGTTACAACACACATGTTAAATGCATGAATAGAATGCTTAGAGACAGTGTATAGTGGAAGTCAGTAATCTAGGATTATACAGAGAGTACACCAAGATTCTAGCATTAGTCTAAACAAAATTTAAAATTTTAAAAATAATAAACTGTACATTTAAACTATAGGAACTATAGGGTGTGTGCAACACGCTCGTGGTTATGTTGACAGTGATGGTTAGAGACAGGGTCAGTATTTTCGGATCAATGGACCTTCAGAACAACGGTATAGCACCCAGCAGCACTCTGTTTGACCAGAAAGCATTCAGAATAGAGTCTTCATTAGTACCACTGGTTACACCTGTGTAGGAAGTAGTGTTCTTTCCAAAATAGCATGTGTCCATGCTGCACCTCTAGAACAATGAGAACAGATGAGGCATTAGATGTTTTGGATTTAGAAGCTACAGAAACTACTGATGCACACAAGAAAAACTGTCACTAGAGTTATATAGGACGTAGCCATACATGTACTGAACAGTATGTATACGGTAGTCCCCAGGCACACACACACGCACATGTGCATCGTGCATACACATACACGTACATACAGTATGCACGTGCGCACACACACACACACACACACACACACACACACACACACACACACACACACACACACACACACACACACTCATGCACCATCCTCCATCCATCCCATCTCTCTTTCTGTACACACCCTCCATTCATTATTTTCCCTTCAGGGAAGACAGTTCAGCTCATAAGTAACTTTGATCCCCTTTGACTCATTGTAAAACATATAACTTGGGAGATTAATTATATCCCACGGCGAGAAGGGAACATTACTTCACCTCAGTCGAAGTTAGTCATGGAGGCAGCTGCCTTATGCAGCACATTTGGGGGTTATTTTAGTTGAAATTCTTACAATTTATCATTTCTGCATCACCAGTGGCCTCTGGTGGTCAGGGTGAATATTACAACTGTAAAACATTTTACACTTAGTTCAATGCTGACCATGACCAGACTAGCATTCTTTCTCTCTCTGCTCTCCCTGTTTTCTGATTCCAACAACTGTTTTGTCCATATCTACATCATCCTTTTCAAAATTATCTCTTTCTTGGTCTCTCTTTTGCTTGCCCTTCTGTTTTTGTCCTTTGGCTTTCTGTCATACATTCTACCTTTCTACCTATCTACCTGTCTGTCTGCCTGTCTGTTTGTCTGTCTGTGTCTCAGAGACGAGGAAGATGATGACATCGCCCATCAGTTCTGTTGCCCCGCCTCCGAGTGCAGTAGCCCCTCCTCTAGGTAACCAGGGTGACCACAAGCCAATCCCCTCACTCTCTCAGTAACCAAGGGAGTGGCCAATAAAAAAGCCGCTCCCCTCAGTTCCTCCATGGCTGTCTGTTTCTCTCTCCCTTTCTTCTCTCGTTTGCCCTCAGATCCCAACACAGTGACAAACATCTTCATAGAGAAGACAACAACATACCTTTACGGAGGAAAGTTAGTGTGAAGTTTCTTCATAGTTGAGGCTTTGCAAGAGGCCTTCTCTCCTTTGGCTGGGGATGCGATATCTGGGCGAGTGGCGTAATGGAGAGCAGCAACTTTACAATAATACTGACTTTGGGTGTCATGCAAAACAAGACAAAGATAAACAGCTAAAAGAGTCAATAAATTAATGAAGATTATTCTGATGCTGGCTTTGGAACTCTACTGCTGCTGAACCCATTTTTAGTTCTCTCTTCTCATAAGCTTGAAGAGGCAGAAATAATAGGGGTTATGTATTTCCCCAGTTGGACAACAAAGTGATAAAGAAACCATATAAAAAGACAATTTACAATACCGGCAAGGCCATCCTGGAAATGGGGAGATTGCAGAGAGACTTCCTTCTCTGAGGTCATGAGTGACACAAATCCATGACGGTGTCTTTTAGGTGAACTCAGTGAGAAATGAAGACTCACATGGGTGTCAGTTATGAATGAGCTTTTTATGTGCATAATGTGAACACTGCTGGAAGAACTTTGACAACACCTTCTCTATCGCTGAAACAAACAAACTCAGAAAACTCTCCTTCTTGTTCTAGTTTTGGTCTGAACTGGGACTTAAATTTCATCCAAGTCCTATCCTCTCGTTCAAGCATGAAGCCATGACCCCCCTGCTGTTTCTTAACAACTCTGACTCACTGTACTGAGAGCCCTGCAGAGACACAGTTTGGCCAAGTTGGACTATGGTGGACTATGTATGGCATGGTCCACTGTTTCTGGTCAAAATGTTTCTACCGTACGCCATGTTTGACATGTTAGCCGTGTCAGCTAAAAAAAAAAGCTCTGACCAGCTGGGCTGAAATGAGACACAAATGAGAGACGCTAAATAAATCATGAACCAAATGTTGGTCAGCTATGCTGTTGCTTCCCAGTTAAAATGCTTTTGTGAATATTTTGGAAGTATGGAAAAATACATTCCCTTAACGTTTCCACAGTGATTCAAAAGATCATACAATGATTATTACAGAGTCATTACAGTTGGTAATATTATAAGCTAACATGGCAGCCCCAAAGTAGACCTATAAGAAGTCAGTTATGAAAGGAATGTACCAAACTCTGTCTTTCGTAGGGCTCTGAATCTAGCTGTTGTACAGTGTATATTTCATCACATTACACTGAACTAAACTCTTAGACAGGGCTGAAGGACTGACCACTCTCCTCCACTCTGTGGAGTCTTAGGGGCTCTGTCCACAGAATTATTTTTGTTGTCTTTGTTTTTTTTTCCCATGGCAGAGCACTTTGTATATAATATGAATGCCCTGAACACTTCCAAAGTGGACTGCGTTCATTCCTTTCATCATTTGCATTATTAAATAGCCTACCATTTACAATTAGCGTTAGTCCTAACGGTATAACATAATAGCAAACATGAGTGCCAAAAACTGCATTCTTGTGATTGCATTAGACAGATCATGAGAAAGGGAGGCAGTCTGTGGGTGCACAGTTGCAATCAGCAACTACCATGCTTGTTGATTGTTTTAGTTTGTTTCATTGGTCAGTCAACAGGAGTAACATTGACAAGCTTCTGTTTTGTTGAACTATTGTTTACTCAACGTTCCCAGTGAACTGCTATCCTCCAGGATTGCTGAAACAAGAGGCAATGCACTGCTAGTGTGTCTTTACCATAGAAATGCATGGCACTGGCAAAAGCACTTTTTGTGGACAAAGCCCCTAAATGTGGTTCCCTGGTTAGATGGACACTGTAGCCAGGGTTCTCTCCAGGATTGGGATGCACCTCCACTATATGAAGAGAAACTGGTCAGGAAAATTGACCAGTTTTTTCCACAGAGGAAAACTAATTACAGTGATCCAATAGTGTATCAAATAGTGTGAATCCTCTGTAGGATATCAGATCAGTGGTCTTTCCTGGATAGCAGTGGGAATATCCTGCAATGTTGTCGCACACACAGTGCTGCTTGTTAGCAATCACGTTGACAACAAGAGCCATAGTGGCCATTTTCTATAATCGTGCCCCACAATGACAGAGCATTTAAGTTGTGCTTTTCACAAATATAGCAAAGGGTCTAAAGCTGAGGCTGCTTTGGGCACTCAGTGGCGTGAGGGTTTCTGTCGTTGCCAGTGACAATTCACTCCTTAAGTCAACAAGGGAGACGTAGAGATAAAAATAGATTTAATTGTATGATCATTGCTGAGTGTCTGTGGACACAGCTTAGGTAAATTGCATTCTGTTGGGACCAGAGTTGCTGGACAACTCCGAGGCAACCTGTTGCCATGCTGTAATAGCTGTGGGCACGTTTCTACAGCAAAACGTGTCCTTATAGTGTTGAGTACTCCAGCAAGTACTGCAGATGAGAGAAGTATAAAGGAGCTTCAGGAGACCATTCGGGGTTCTTACATTGGAACCACAGGGGACTTCATGACAGGTCTCTGGGGAGCCTTTTTAATGAAATGGTGACATTTCTTTGTTGAAACTTAATGGTGCTTAAGGGATCTCATAGGGTGAAGCCCTGCCGTGTAGGTATCCTTTAAATACCAAATGCAAGATGTGGAAATTCAAATCAGACATGAAAACACGAAAAAATAGCACTGCTTCATGCATTTTCCACAGTTCTAGGGAGAACCCTGATGCTTAACGTGTAAGTCTGTAAGACCAGCAGGCGAGCTGAGGACACGCACGCACACACACACACACACACACACACACACACGCACACACACACACACACACACAGAGTGTGGAGTTCAATATTGTGTGTTTGGAGACGATCAGAAGCTAAGCATGTGTGCTGAACTCAATGAGTTAATGATGATGATGATGACGATGGGGATGGGAGTGATGGAAGGGCAAGAGAAAGACTAATTCATCCCATATTTTCTCATCCTGTAACTCTGCTCTCTTTTAGCTGTCTATCATTTTCTGCAGATAAAATTCTCTCCATCTCCCCGCTCCTCCCCACCCGCTTTCTCCATCCCTCCTGCTGGAGCTAACTGTGTGATGTTTTGAGTTTAAAAAGAGCACTTCTGTGGACAGTGAAGTCCTATGAAAAGACAGAAATTAAAAAGGAACCCCTGTGTCAGTGCCACATTTAAAATAAAAGCCCCCCACACCTAGTCTACAAAAGCAAAACCCCTTCTAGTTAATGACATGGATTGAGAGCAAAAAACAAGTTATAGCTGTCAAAGAACAAATCATTAAAATGTTATTGATTCAGCACTTTTCCCCCTCTCTCCAATGTTCCATGCTAATTTGTTGCCCACTTGCTTGCAGTTCAGCCCTTGGCTGCTATTAAACTCTCCCCATGTATGTAAACTCATATTGAGTATGAGGGGTATCGTTGTGTGGTTAAGCTAGCTGCAGCAGGCTGACCGTTAAGCGGAAATATGATTTAGTAATCCACCAACAGCCATTCCTGTTGAAGTGTCCTTGAGCCAAAACCCTCAAACTACTGTACTAATTACAGTATAACTGCACTCAGATCAGCTGCCCTATACAGATTGTTCTATCTCACTAATAGCGAGTTAGCAGCTAGCATTGTTTCAGATCTGTGACATTTCTGACATCATTATCTACTGTACATTTCGTGGGAATTACCAGATAATGCAATGCTGCACACAAGATGCTGATCAACCCACAGGAAATAATCCAGTTACTGGTTAAGGAAAAAAACAACAAAATTGACAGTCAATCATTAGGATTTATTCTTTTTACTTTGGGATTATTTTGGGTGTCTGAATAATAACAACACTTTAATCACGTGAGTGTGTGTGTGTGTGTGTGTGTGTGTGTGTGTGTGTGTGTGTGTGTGTGTGTGTGTGTGTGTGTGTGTGTGTGTGTGTGTGTGTGTGTGTGTGTGTGTGTGTGTGTGTGTGTGTGTGTGTGTGTGTGTGTCCTGATCCTAAATCTGAGCTTTGTCTCACTAACCCTCTGGACCTTATCTGGCCACAGCACTGGCACTTCCCCTGAAGCCATACTGGAAAATACCAACCAGCATCCTTTATAACTCTCTCTATGTCTCTCTACCTCTGTCAGCTCCAGGTCATAGTGTGGTACAGCAGGGTATAGTGGTCAGTAAGCCCTATTATCCTTTGTTACATGCTTTGTTGTAAGACACATACCGAACATAACTGATATGATCTTGGGCAGTCTGCCAATTTAGCTATTTCTTTCAGATTCTTTGTAAAATTGTATTGAATTTGGTGAAATCTTTGGAAGTATTTGCCCCCAAAATACAGTTGTAGTAAAATATCTATAGACCAAAAGGGAAAAAAGGAACTAAACTTTTGCAGAACTCTGAATGTGTCTTGATATATTTTCTACAGTTGCCTATTAAATTGCACTGTGTCAGTACATTCTGAATCTGAACTACAAAAGAATGAATTTACACAGAATCTGACGGCTGTGTAACCACAGGCCCTTAGAGCTACTGTATGGAAAGCGTACCATACTCTGCCATACCATGTCATGCATATGCCTTTTCTCCCCTGTCTATTCTCTCTTTTTTTCCTTTCCCGCATTCTCTCTCTTGTGCCAGCGTCTCTCCCTATATATTTCTATTTTTTTTAACGTGAACCTAGAACTTGGACAATAATGTACACTTTGTACACTCAATTCTAACATTATGTGATGTGTTTTGGTTGGTCTCTATAGACCAACAAAGAATGATATACTTATATTTGCAAAAAGCAAATTGTGGAAAATACTCTATGTCATTCCCCTGGCTGTAAGGAGTTCTATGTGATATAATGTTATGTAATACGATGCATTTGGATGCACAGTTGGTGTTGGTCAGCTGGCCTGATACAGTACTATTGGTTGTTGGAACTAAGGGAGAATTACAGTATTTGTTTAATTCCATGCTGCTTCACTTTCCAACCAAACAATCTCAGTGTAGTTATGAAATAAATAATAATATTAATAATGTTATTTGTTAGGACTATAAACGTTTAAGATTTTAGTTCAGTTATTGATCTTTTGAAGAGACAAAAAAGGTTGCTTCACTCACAAAGTGGTTACATAAAGTATGCATGAGCGTATAATAATGTTTCTTTGCATAAAAGTCCATATGTTTTGTGGACTAAGTCATGTTTTCATTAATGTACCTCGAAATGACACATTTTTACTTTTGTTTAAATATGTGGCATTTGAAATTTTGTGCAATATGTAAGAGTTTATCCAAATCAATGCACTGCACACTATGACACTACAATTACCTGCCACTGTATGTTAGTCAAAGAATACATTGTAAAAAGAGAATACTATTTTGCGAAATCTACCTAATCTTGTAGTCTAATCTTGTCAAATCAAACAATATAGCAAACAGAAAAATAATTTAAAAATGTTCACTTACCAAACTGGCACAACAAACGATGTGCGTGTTTAATAAAATATTATCATCCAACAGAACATGATTTATGCAAGATTAGTTAAATTGTTGTCAAATTATCGTAGTATTGTTAGGCTGGTTAAATATAGCAATGACCTATTGGTAACTATTTCATTTCCTAGCTAGTTAGTATGGAACCTTTTGTATAGTGACCTTTTAGTTTTCTGTAGCGTTCATTCTGTTGTACACAGTTGAGCCTGCTCCAATATTCTCCATTACTCACAGGTGCTAACACTCACACATACTCAACAACACATTATGCAGAGCCACAATCCTACGTACAAAATGTCTAATTGTATATTACACACATGTACGCATACACACGCACGCACATGGCCACACGCACGCACGCACGCACACCACACACACACACACACACACACACACACACACACACACACACACACACACACACACACACACACAGAGCACAACCAGCAGCTTCAGTACTAAATGACTAAGGGGTCACCCAATGACTCAATGATTGACAGCAATCAATGTTCAATATTGGTTTTCCATAGTCATATCAACTAGGCTGAGTTTACTGAGTCATTCATTGCCTGGGAGCAGTAGACTTTGATCTATAATGGTCTATTTGCTGTTGTCTAAACTAAATTTGGAATGTCACCCATGACATCAAATGGGCCAGATATTCAGTATCAGTCAGCAATGAATGGACAGTTACTTAGCAACTGTGGAACTGTGGAGCAAGACTGGCATAGGCATAATATTCATAGGTAGATGCTACAAGATTCAGCAATTGCTGATGAAATGTTATTATTAATGACTCTTATAGAGCAATGAACATGGCAGGAAATGGAAACTGTGTATCCACAGATGTGCAATACATGCAAGTTCTCTTATAATTTGATGGATTCCAACTTAAATTATTGCATATATAGTATGCATATACATTGCACAATACAAGAAACTTTGTAAATTCTTTTGGCTCATTTCATACATTTTATTTATCTAATGTTACATGGGATTCATCAACACTCATTTTCTTTTTATCAGGTATTCTGTTGTCAAAATAACTCTAGAAATTAAACGAAATGGAAACTAGTTCTTATACATTAAAGTTCCTAGATCACCATGGTTACAATTATAGGTCATTTTGTGGTTCTACTCCAAATGAACTGTAATTCTGCCTGACCTGTTGTATAATATTCTGTATTTACTTGTATGGGACAAATGAGCTGGTCAGGAGAGAGTTTAGGAGAAACGGACAGTAGAAAGCTGAGAGGGAGACAGTATTAGAGATAGGCAGTTGAGACGGCAACAGAGGTTATGTTATATTGTTATATTTTCATAAGTTCTGATACATAAACTCTGAGATATCGGCAAAGTGAAATGAAGGACGAGGTGTGTGTGTGTGTGTGTGTGTGTGTGTGTGTGTGTGTGTGTGTGTGTGTGTGTGTGTGTGTGTGTGTGTGTGTGTGTGTGTGTGTGTGTGTGTGTGTGTGTGTAAGATCTGTCCCAGTGACTACATAATATATTCAACCACATTTGTATTGTTTCAGAACCCAAAAGTCTCCTGTTCATCTCCTGTTCATACCTGATTTATTTATCTATCTATTTATCTATCTATTTATTTATTTATTTATTTATTTATTTATTTATTTATTTATTATTTATTTATTTATTTATTTATTTATTTATTTATTTATTTATTTATTTATTTATTTATTTATTTATTTATTTATTTATTTATTTATTTATTTATTTATTTTTGCCTTCCTTCTTCTTGTGTGCAGATTGTAAGATCTATGGCTAAAAGCAATCACTTCATTTGAAATGATGACCAAGTTACAGTTTATATGGTGGGAATGCCACCATATAAACTAAAGCATCAGAATAGAACTGTCAGTGTTTCTGCCAGTCGTTGTGTGTATAATGTCCTAAAGTCCTACAGAAAGACTTGTCCTACTGTATGTACAGTATGCTATTGGTAAATATTTCTGTAAACAAACTAAAGTTTAAGCTAACTAAGGTATAGCTGGTGATTCAGAACAGTCTTGGGTTTGGGTGACTTGTTGTGTTACTTCAAAAGTATTATTTGTCTGGGACACCTTCACATAATTATGTTTAAGTTGTCCTGTCAATATGGCCTTGAGTAAAAAAACATTTTACTGTACACAAGAAAAGAAATGTCACAATTTATACTGTATATAAGTATAACGCACTCATTTTAGGGTGCAGTTGAGAATTCTAATTGGTTTTGTTTGTGCGAATGGGCTTGGCATGACTCTTCTCAGTTACCATGGTGATAGCGTGGAGTTGTAGCGGTAGCTGTGGCGATTATAGTAGAGACATGGGGCAAGCAGTGGGGTGTCAACCATCTATGTAAGAGAACGTGTATTACATTTACACATACACACACACACACACACACACACACACACACACACACACACACACACACACACACACACACACACACACACACACACACACACACACACACACACCCCAGGTTCACCGTTTCCATTCCTCTCTATTTCTCTCCCTTGACCCTCTTCTGGTTTCTATCCTCTTTTCTCTCCTCTGTATGTGCCATATTGTAAATATCCAGATCTTCATTCCTTAGTATGTTGACTTTATTCTTATGTAAAATAATAATATGAATTATTATAATAATAATAAAAATATTGATCATGGATGAATATATATAATATATATTAATGAAATACAAAAGAAACCTATTATCCACTGAATCGATGAGAATGTAAATGATGATAAAGTGGTGGCAGTGATAAAGATTGTTGCTGCGATGGTGATGATGATGATGATGATGATGATGATGGCCAACATCTGTGATGAAGATGATGATGATGACGATTACCCTGATGATGGTTAAGATGAGATTGATGCTGGTGAATGATGTTGAAGATTATGATTAAAAACTCCTGAAAATGTCTGCTTTCATTATTCACACACACACACACACACACACACACACACACACACACACACACACACACACTCACACACACACACACACACACACACACACACACACACACACACACACACACACACACACACACACACACACAGACACACACACACACACACACACACACACACACACACACACACACACACACACACACACCACCATATAATCCAATCTTTGTGTTAAAATTCTAGCCCTAATCATTTTTCAGTATACTGCCTTCTTCTTTTCTTTAGTTGTTTTCTCTTTAATCACAGGAATATTCATCAGATTTGTAGTTCTTGGACGGTTGGTGTTCCTCAAACGGCACTCTGTGCTATGCCAGTCTGGGTAAGATTATTCAACTATGGGTGATTGTCTGCTTAATATGTACTTATACAGGCAAGTTCTATGGTGTACATTTGCAATCACGGATCTCGTAATTCACGGTGTCTTTTATTAAGGTATTAAGATATTGCTTTAAAACCGCACAGAGCCTCAAGGACATGGTCATTGTGAAGTGAACAATATTTCTACCATTCCACAACCGGGATGTTTTACCATGCTAATAACTGCTTACAAGCTCTTGTATGTATACAGTACATACCATGTCATGTCAACCTGTCAGTGTTTGGCCCCCTGTGAGCGTGACTGTCACAAGTCCAATCTGCCATAGTTAAACACAAGGTCAGTGTTAGCTAAGGCGTGTAGTGACGGATAATTTGATTACAGTCTTGATGGGCAAGACAGAAGGAGAGAGGAGGGAGAAAGAGGCGGGAGACAGATGGGTATAGAAAGGCAAAGAGGAGGGATGGCTGAGAAATGAGAGTGGGGAAGAGAGGCAGAAGATTGAGTGACATGCAGAATTGTCAGGGGGAATGTCTAGAGAGGTGCAGAGAGAGAGATGGGACGCGAATGCTGGCTGCTTAAGGAATGAAAGAGAAACAGAAGACGGCACAACATCTGATATAGGCGAGGCATGTCAGTCTTCTGACACAAAACATGATGTATTTTCCAGTGAAAAATGTCAACATCGGGTAGTGGGGCAGAAGATTAATGAAATAATCATTCACTTTGTGATCAAGAATGACATTGTGACATTGTTACTAGGAAAGCACTTTTGTGCCAAGAAAGTTGTGTGTCCACTGCCTTTCTCCATAAGAGTGGTTGAATATGTGCATCACATATTCAACAATTCTTATGATTTAAGCTATTATCTGTTCCACTAGACTGGCTCCCGAAGTAATAACAGCAGGCAAGCAAGCTGTGCCCCTGCTTGGACTGTGCTATTGCTACGGAAAAGGAGACACTTCAGCACCAAAGACAGAGGCATTTTAGTATTGTGTCCACTGGTTAAAGTAGGGCTAGCACCATGGACAATAACTATTCCTGACCAGGTTGGGGCTTCAGGGTTTACGCTAGAGTCAGTAGCATTATCATTCATAATAATAATGGGACCACCATTTATGAAACCGCATATCATGAGAATGGAATGACTTTAAACTAGAGGAAAGTGTCCCACAACCAGCAGGAGGTTAAATAGCTATGTATATACCTTCTAGGCCATTAATGAAACTGCAGCAACTTCCATTTAACTAGATTCCAGTGGAGAGTGCTTGCCACCTGGTCAATCAGAATACTGATGATTGGATTTGTTACAAATCTTAGACCTGTAGTGATGTATTGAAGCCTTCATCTGACTAACCAGAAGGAATGGCAGAATGTGAATAGTGTGGAGAAGTAACTGCGAATAGGTTTGTACAGTAAATACATCATAGCTGCAATAATATGTTTTAATAAACATTTGTAATGGATAGAGAAAAAGTCATCAGATAGGTGGACCCCAGTCTTCTAGGGGTGTTTGGACACTTGGCGTGTCAACAGTCTTCCAGCTGTTGTCCTCTCCTTCATGCCAGAGCCACCAGGAGGCTTTCTCTGCCACTTCTCCCAGCCTATACCAATGTCTGTTTTCCCTCATATGACCTCTCAATCTGACCTTTGTCATCAATTTCCACACTGGTAACTTTCACAGGAGTGTGTTTGCCAGTCATAAGTTGCTCGTATTTCTAGCCTCACTTTGAGTTACGCAACAGATGGCTGCTTACTCAGGGTTGACCTGCTACTAACTAGATGCCTAGCTAATCTGCAGCAGGAAGCTATACGCTCCCACGAAGATAAAGTCTCTGTTATTATTGGCTTAGCCAGACTAGTATGACACCTGGACTCTGTGAACTGTTAGAAACAGAATCTGCATTGAAATGGGTTGTACAGTAAGTACATCTTGTGGTAGCATTCATCTGCTTTTTGATTATTGTACTCTTGGCCGTGTAGAATTGCTTTGTTGGATTTGGGAGGTCTGGGCACTGTGTCAGCTTTAACTTAGTGGCCCATGCCTGTCTGTTAGCTTTAGCATAGTTGCCTTGTTAGCATCAGCTGTGCCGGTAAAGCCTTGCTCATATACTTAATGTATGGCCATTTAAATCTGGTGCATTGTCAGGGGTCATTGACCAGGGCATATTTTCTGTATTTGACTGACTGCCTGTCTGTCTGACTGATTGACTGACTTGTCTT
>CM076968.1:25127996-25157996 GCA_039105355.1 Benthosema pterotum | reverse complement strand
GATGAAACCAACCACAATGTGTGTTTTAAATTTGGGGTGGATTGTACTTTCCGTTGGTAATTTGTGGCGTTCTTTGCAAAAAATAGCCCTCCCCCCATTAACTTTGGATGGCAATTACGGCCAAACGATACAGACTATCAAATTTCTGACAGTGCTGTATTAATCATAGGGCCTAATATCATGTGTGCCATTTTTTGTGAGTTTTGGTCAAAATCTGGAAGGAAGCAAAAATGTATTTTGTAGCCCCTCCAGTGCTGTGCTACGTCACATCATTTAGAGCGACGGCCACATGGAGAGGTTGAGTAAATACATACTTTACTGTACATACATACTGTACATGTACATACATACTGTATACATACATGCATACATACACAGATATAGGACCATATCGCTAAACTGACTCCACCAGATGGGACAGTATTGAGTTCACATGCACTGGGAGCACTCAGGGATTGATTGAACTGTCTTGTTCTTGGGTCGAACCAATCAGCAGCAGCTATGGGCGGGATACGGGTATGGTGCCATCAAGAAGCATTTGTTATGCATTTGTGTTATGCATTTGTTAAGCAATTGTATGTCATTATTTTCCTAGCGTGCTGTGGGTTACAAATCACCCGTGCTGCGGGGTTACGAATCACCTGTGTTTTGCGGGGAGGTTTGGTTTTGAAATAGTGTTAGGTAATGTTGGACTAATGCGAGGTTTAACCAGTGCCACACTATACCCCTAATTCTCCCATATAAAGTATGGTAGGCCCCCATTAGCATACGGTAGATAGCGCTAACAGCACAGAATGTAAATACTAAACACTATAGCTAACCTATGTTGCTTACTGCTGGGACCATAGCTGCTGTTACTGACAGGGCACAGCAAATGTAGAAACAGCAGGGTTATACAGTATTCGACTTGTCCCAAACAGACACTTTCTACTTTCATACTATACATTTAAAACTGTGCAAACAATACATTAGATAGCAGCCTCTAGTCCTCCATGTTTTTCATTCTCCATCAAACAAACTATAAGCCTGACGCTGCACTGCTGTCAGAATCCCAGACAGAGAGAGGGAGGATGCATGGAGAGTCAGTGTGACTCTCCCATCCTCCCTCTCTTTCTTCACTGAAAGCACATGATGTAAAACTATACAGTATAGAAAGAAATCGGCATGATGAGGGGAAAAAGGACGATATTGCAGAGAGAGAGAGAGAGAGGGGAGGGGTGGGGAAACAGATGCAGAAACAGCGCAAACAGCCCCAAATTGCCATCCAAGCACATAACTGTAAGGACATACTGTACTGTATAGAAATCGTGAAGAATAAGATAGACCTTAACCGAAAGATAAGCAAAGCCATAATCTGTCAAAGCAAGCATGTCAAAGGTCAGCATGCTCTAAGCAGGCGTGTAGGAGGAACTGCACAAGTACAAAAACATATCACCAGCCTGTATACTGTGTATTCACTATTATATAATAGTCACATTTAGTACATACAAACAGTATACAAACAGTGGTGGAGCAGGTCGTCCAATGATCTGTTGGTCGGCAGTTCAAATCCCGGCGCCTCCTGTCTACATGTCAAAGTATCCTTGGCCAAGACACTGAACCCCCAAATTTCTCCTGATATGCTGGTTGTGCCTTGCATGGTTTCGTCCACCATAAGTGTGCAAATGGGTGAATATAAATGCAGCATTTATGTAAATTATACTCTAAGGGGGGTTTATTTCTCAATAATAGTTACTCCCCATAGATTACCCCACTTATTATATGTCTGTTTGTTTGCTTGACTGCAATGATGGATACGGCAGAAATCAAGAATCACAGATGTAAGCTATTAGCCAGCTGTTCTGCGTTTTGATTAGACAGCGGCCTGTTTAGTACAGTTATCATTATATTCAAAAATAAGCACCCAAGGCATTCCAATCAGACCAATCAGAATCAAGCATTCAACCAAGCCGTGTAATATATAATTTATGATCTCCTAGTGTGAGACATGCATGGCTAAACACGTGCCTTTGTGAGACAGATGCTAGTATGTGCTGCCTTGATCAGAACTGCACAAGGCTGCAGGTGACACACAAAAGAATGGAGAGATGAAAGGCGAGGAAAAAGAGGAAGTTGTGAATGCGACAGGGCAGCGAGGGGCGAAGAGGAACGAGATAATGTGTCAGCGGTTCAAATCCACGAGCAGAGAAGCCAGAAGGACAAGGAAGATGAAGGGGGGTGGGTTGTGTCAGCAGCTACGAGAAAAAGAGAAAGCACATGTTAAAAGCAGAGAAGGCCTTTTAAATAGTTTATACGTTATATTGGATGAATACATGAAGAGAGAGAGAGAGAGAGAGAGAGAGAGAGAGAGAGAGAGAGAGAGAGAGTGACAGAGAAGTCCAGTGAGAGAGACTGTGAGAGACACGTGTGCGAGCGACAGGAGCCCCTGAGCTTGAGCATCTGTGTGACCGCAAAGCGCCACAAGCTCAGCCGCCCAACCCCACTCCCAAAAAAGGGAGATAACAGCGAATAGCAGTGGCGCACACGGTTCTTGTCACTGTTATTAACAATGGGCCTATTCATTTGAGCCAATGAAATTACCCCCTGACTACACCCCATGAATAAACCATCATGATATGGTACTTGTGTACTGCAGAAGTTTCTTAAATGTATATGTCATATTTGGTACGGGTATGTGTGTGTGCAGACACTATGCGCGCTTCGAGAAGAAAATCCCTCCGGTAGGGGGGCCCTTTGGGTGGCAGCGGCCGGGGGCCCCATCATTTCTAGATGGAGAGGCACAGACAAAAGCAGAGAGATATGTAGGATAGGTAGGTGCATAATGAGTGTGTGCATTTACAGTATATCTGCCAACACCAGTTTTTACAGAAATGTGGATAGTGTGCAGGCATGCGTGCGATGAATGGAAATGTTAAATATGCGTCTCAGCATAACTCTCTCGTCTGTCTGTCTGTCTGGCTGTCTGGCTGTCTGTCTGGCTGGCTGGCCTGTCTGTGTGTGTGTCTGTCTGTCTGGCTGGCTGCTGCCTGCTTGCTTGCTTGCCTGCCTGTCTCTCTCTGTGTGTGTGTGTGTGTGTGTGTGTGTGTGTGTGTGTGTGTGTGTGTGTGTGTGTGTGTGTGTGTGTGTGTGTGTGTGTGTGTGTGTGTGTGTGTGTGTGTGTGTGTGTGTGTGTGTGTCTGTCTGTCTGTCTGTCTGTCTGTCTGTCTGTCTGTCTGTCTGGCTGGCTGCTGCCTGCCTGCTTACTTGCTTGCCTGTGTGTGTGTGTGTGTGTGTGTGTGTGTGTGTGTGTGTGTGTGTGTGTGTGTGTGTGTGTGTGTGTGTGTGTGTGTGTGTGTGTGTGTGTGTGTGTGTGTGTGTGTGTGTGTGTGTGTGTGTGTGTGTGTGTGTGTGTGTGTGTGTGTGTCTGTCTCTCTGTCTCTCTGTCTCTCTGTCTGTCTGTGTTAATTCATAATGTTCGCCTACAGGGTATACTCACTTACAACCTGTACTGTCTGTTACTGTGTGACTTTTGGTCCTGCCAGGCATTTGGCACTCTAGCACATGTAGTGCATTGCAAACCATTATTGAATCAATAACTGATGTCTGTTAAAGACAACTGTTGAGAGTCTGTGCTAGTGTTGATAGATGAGACTGGCCCTGTCCAGGGGACTGAACTACCAACATCTAGCCAGCAGAGGGTAGTGTTATGCTGCACACTACTGTACTGCCCATGGCAAGTCAGCAGGGGAAGCATATGATGCAATCCTACATCATCACTAGATTCTCTCTTCAGAAAGGGTTAGAATGACCTGAGGTTCTTTAGAATGGATTGTTGCTTTAAGATTATAGTCAAGTAGACGCTTGTATTAATATAAAGGACATTAAAACAGCCAACGGCTGACCAAAGTGCCCTGATATAAGGCGCTGATATAGAAATGACTGTAGTACAGCTACGTGTGCACGCGCGTGTGTGTGTGTGTGTGTGTGTGTGTGTGTGTGTGTGTGTGTGTGTGTGTGTGTGTGTGTGTGTGTGTGTGTGTGTGTGTGTGTGTGTGTGTGTGCGTGAGTGAGTGAGTACATGTCAGTCTGACATGACAAGACTCTGACTAAACAAATGCTGTCAAAATAAACACTGGTGCCAAGCCACTGGCAGAATGTTTTAGGATGCGTCACACACAGCCTTCTTGGTTAGCATGAGCCCACGTAGTTCCTGGTTGTTCTGCTGCAAGGACCACCTGGAAATAACAGCATCACTACTGGTTGGCAGAGATCTGCTATGTGTCATGCAGGTGTGGGGAGTATGGAGCACACTCACGCATTGACCGTGAGCCAGACTTAAAATAACACACACACAATGTCAGCTTCTAACTCAATGCGCACACATAGACACACACATGCCATGCAAACATACACACACACACACACACACACACACACACACACACACACACACACACACACACACACACACACACACACACACACACACACACACACACACACACACACAAACACACACACACACACACACACACACACACACACACACACATACAGTAACCTCCCGGCCAAACACATTCTCAAACACAGGCTCACACTCACACACTTCAAAGCATCAGTGAGAGGCTGGTTGACCTTTTGTCCTCAGCCTTCGGCAAAGCTGTGCTCCACCTTACCTACACTGCCAGATAACACACACACACACACACACACACACACACACACACACACACACACACACACACACACACACACACACACACACACACACACACACACACACACACACACACACAGACTTTTTTCAGAGAGCTACACATCACCCACGGCACTTGCCTCCCTGATACTCTACTTTCACACAGTTGCTTTACCTTGTTGTTATCACAATCATATCTAAAGCCAAACCATGTATTTGTTACCATTATGTAGAATTATTACTGATTTTAATGACTGCAAATAAAGCACTGCCTACAAAAACAGGAGATAGTCTCTTGCCTCCTGCCCATATGATCCTCACGGCTCGACTAGGCTTACAGAAGGCTATACTGTATGTCTAGTATAGTATTATACTGCATGTTGTGAATCTTTTGCTTATTGGCACACGGTCACAACAGCCTTACACGATTAAGCATAAATTAAGTTGGCCTATAATACATAATACTCGATTTTGGAGTCCTACCAGCTCCAAAGTCTGACGTCCTCTCTGTGTTATGTGCATTCATTTACATTAATTTAAAAGGAGAGAATCCACCAGCTCTGCAAATTCTGCTGCGCTGCAGTGGATTTATTCTGCTTGCCGTGTGTGTCAAGAAAATGTGCGAAATAAACATGACTGTATATCTTGCACATTTACTATGCTAACATTTCCTAGATGTCTGAAACGCAGATCCAACCAGAAGACATAATGCAAATGGAAGATGAGGCAGGCACCAGCTGATGTTTTAAAAACAGCAAATGACTGCAGTTTATGAGATCCAAGCTAAAAGAGAGAGCAGTACTAGATGAGCGCACAAATGGGCATTTAGTGGAGCGGGAGATGTGATTCTATATGTGTACAGCAATTAAGGTAATGGCAGGCAGCGGCAAGTGGCAGGTTTGAATGTAATGTAGACACAAGAGTGGAATTCATAAAGAACATTTCTCATGTATTTTAACACACTAAGAACTGCCCGTGGTTCTTTA
Source organism: Benthosema pterotum (assembly GCA_039105355.1). NCBI lineage: Eukaryota > Metazoa > Chordata > Actinopteri > Myctophiformes > Myctophidae > Benthosema > Benthosema pterotum. The sequence continues at coordinate 25,152,335 of CM076968.1, read as the reverse complement.
CTGAACTGTCTATGGTTCTGGAGTGTTTGTTTACCTCTGTAAGAACTGTCCAAGATCCTGCATAATCTGAGTAAGAGCTGTCCATGGTTCTGAAATCATTGCTTGTAAGAACTGGCCATGGTCCTGGAATCATCACTCACACAACCCCACTGGAGAGACACAGCTTTGTTTTTTGTTGTCCTACTGTGGAAAGTGAAGTACCTTCTGTATGGTGACAACTTCTGCATGGGCTCTCCACATATGGGCATAAAGGCTACAAGTATTGGCAGGTACAGAGGTCTCCATAGACACAGGTTATTTCAGTGAGATCAGTGGTGTGAGGGTCGCGTAGCAGCCCCAACTCTATATGTGAGGGCCCAAACCTTAAGCATTTGCTAGAGCATTTCAAAGGGGTGTTTTAGTGAAGTTGTGTGTTGTAACATATACCAGCGCGTGGGGAAACAATAAAGTTGTTAATTCATCAATCAATGATATTTTTACTATCATGGAATGCTACCATTTTTGCTAATGGTATATGGAATTTTATTACTGCTGAACACACACAAACCCACCATGTATTTGTGTGCGTGACTCGGACCTGCTGTTGTATTCATATTCACACATAACAAGGAGCATTACACAAACCCAAACATAGTATATGGTGTATGGTTAAATTTGAACCACAAACATCATTCCATGACAGCATGCGCGCACACACACACGCACACACACACACACACACACACACACACACACACACACACACACACACACACACACACGCACACACACGCACACACACACACACACACACACACACACACACACACACACACACACACACACACACACACACACACACACACACACACATTCGTACAGCATATTATAATATACCTTGTATATTATGTGTGGGTTTTCTGTGATCCCTTCCAGAAATATTTCAGTTACGCTGCATGTCTTCAGGGTGTGTGCATGTGTGTGTTTGCGTGTGCTGCATTCCACATGCCGTTGATCCCAGGCCATGCCTGTGTACTTTCAGCAAAAAAAACAACAACGCACGCTTTTAACAGAGTGACAGCACGAAACCTCCGTAGTCATGGCAACACCACAGTTACTCCTGCTACCCCCCTTCATCCCCTCTCGTTACACGGCAACCGTCTCCAAGCAACATCCTCCTCCCACCCTCCTTGTACACACACTCTCTCTCTTTCTCTTACCCACACACACACACACACACACACACACACACACACACACACACACACACACACACACACACACACACACACACACACACACACACACACACACACACACACACACACACACACACACACACACACACACGTGTCCCAACTTGATTATGAAATGGAAAGAAAAGGGCTGGCAGAATGGAGAGGAGGTGTGCAAAGGAAGAGAGGAAAGGGGCAGAGGGGAGATGAGCAGAGAGAGAAGGAGTCAAGGAGAGGAGAGGAGAGGAGAGGAGAGGAGAGGAGAGGAGAGGAGAGGAGAGGAGAGGAGAGGAGAGGAGAGGAGAGGAGAGGAGAGGAGAGGAGAGGAGAGGAGAGGAGATGAGAGGAGAGGATGAAAGAAAGCGAGAGAGAAGAGGAGTTAGGAGACGAGGCTGGTGAGCTGTGGATCAGAGTATCAGAGAGAAGGATGAGAGCATGATGGAGGGAAATAAATGGAAAGTGAGAAGAGGAGGGAGACAAAATAGAGCCTGGAAGGTGGAGGAAGAAGATGAACGGTGAAGAGAAAGGAGTAATGGAGAGGACAGGGAGGGATGGAGTAGGAGAGAAGAAGAAATCAATGGAAAATATTCAGTTAGTGGAAAGAGAAGAAGGGAAGGAGATGGTGAAATAATTGAAAAACTGGGAGTGGGAGCGGGAGGGAAAGAGGACCGGGATGTGCTCTCCATTATAAATGGTGATCTCCATCTCTTCTCCCTCCCTTTCCTTTTCTCCTACTTTTTTGGGTTCATTTTGCACCTGTCTGACCTTGATTGACCCTGGTAAAAACAGGAAGTACAGAAGAGCAGCCTCAAGCACGCCTCAGGCGAAAAGACGCAAATTTGTAAAAAAAAAAAAAAAAAAAAAAAAAAAAATCAGGTGAAACACAATTTGATAGAGCCGCCATTGGACTGATCCCATGAAGTCAACGGAGTTTGCGACAGTGTAACTCTGTCTATACTCAGGGCCGAGTATTATTTGGGCTGAGCCTTATGTTACCTTCTCTTCTTCCATCTTGTTTTCTCCCTGTCCCTCCTTTCACTCCATCTTTTCCTCTTAAACGCTCTCTGTCTCTCTCTCTCTCTGTCTCTGTCTCTGTCTCTCTCTCTCTCTCTCTCTCTCTCTCTCTCTCTCTCTCTCTCTCTCTCTCTGTTCCTGCCTCTCCCCTCACACATCAAGGTCAGCTCAGTGTCTCCTCTGCACCGTGACATCCTGGGTGTTAATGGGCATTGGACCATACTGGTGGTTTAGTCCGCCGACATTTCTGCTGAACATTTTCAAAAGCATGCTGTGTTTCGTGTTTTATTTTCAAGGACGCCAACATTGGCTTCCCTTCATTCCAGTATTGCATAATGAAAACCTTCGGCGGAGACTTGAGCCTTGTTTGAGCGAGGTAGTCCTATAAAATGCTATAAAATGTTCATGTCTACAGTTTCTGATGTTGTGTACTGCAGTGATTCTCAACTATGTATAAGTCTGGGCTGACTGGTGGGCCATGAGGATGTTACATCCAAATAATTGGCAAACACTAAGATTTTATTGATATGATAAAAAAGGCAGCAGCTAACATTTTTCAACCATTGCATCGTCTTAATCAGGGCGAGAATGACAATCATCAATAACACTATAACACATAAATTATAGCAGCAAGAAACAGCATTGGCATGAAAGATAAAGAGCCTATTAGACAATGAGTTCCAATCAGTTAATAATTACAGTACATGCATATAACCTCCATGATGATGGATATTGTACTACATGGTAATTGTACACTACACTAGAGTTTTAATAATGAATAATAAACCAATACAACCTTATTTTCCCGGCTCTCCCAGGTCTTTACTTGTTTCCACCCGTCTTTCCCCTCCACACTAAATATCTGTTGAAAATCTCTGTTTGATGTGCTTGCATCAGATCTGCTGTTGTCAGTGAATGTTTGACCAAGAATAAATGATGCTAAAAACAGCTGATGGTGAAACAAAACATTTCTACAGAGAAATACATGTAACCGTAAAAAATCAGGCCAGAGTGAAGGAATTATGATTCAGTTTCTGATTGTGATTCCAAGCAGCAGCTGCCAGTGTTTGGTGATGTTTCTGAAAAATGTCAGTTGAGTTGTTTTCAATTGCAGTTTGCTACATCTAATAAATGACTGTTTGACAGCCTCTCAAATAACTCTGGCAGACTGCTATACATTTGCTAGTGTAGAATATAAAGACATGCTTCGGACTAGGGATGGGCAAATAAATACCACAATATTAATCATCAGGTAAAGGCGAAGTGAATGTCCCACCCCTACCTTGGACCCTCCAAAAAGGAGGTTGTTTTTGTTTGTTTTTCCACCCCTTAGGAGTTTGCAGGTAGAGGTAGAGGTCTGACCTCACTGTCAGACGTCCTTTTCCTGTGTCTCCTATCCTCATTGTGGTCTTCAGGTGAATCACTGATCTAACCTTGTTCTTTATATTTGGTGGCAAAAGCAAAGTAAGAAGAAAGACAGAAGGCTCAGAGAGTGACTCATGACTGATGTCCAACAGTGTGAGATGACAGAGCATGCACGCAGAGGACAGTAGAAATAGATCAAAGCAGAGAACACAAGGGAAAGTAGAATGAGAGAGAACCAGATAGACACGAAAAAGAATGAGAGGAGAGGAGAGAGAGAGAGAGACGTGGGATTGTAAGTGAGTGAATCACTGAGTCTCCAGGAAGAGAAGATGAAAGACATGCAGATGACATAAGAGTGGGAGTGGATGGATGGATGGATGATGGATGGATGTTTGGCAGGGATTCAGATTGAGACTTGTCATAAAATAGGTTATATACAGGGGCGGATCTAGGCATAGACATGGGGGGGCAATGCCCCCCTAAATGCCCAGTCTGCCCCACCAAACATGATGGCATGCAAAACAACCCAAGATATTTCAGTCCTTATATTTAAAAGAATTTGAAACACTACTTAAAATGGCCACGGGCGATGAAGCCGCCCCCTTACCCCAATTGGGAAATGTTATATCCGCCCCTGGTAATATACAGAAGTTGTAGAATGGAGAAATGGCTAAGAGAGGGGAAAGGGATGAAAGAAATGGGGGGAGTGATAGATGAGTCCAGCCACCCCTCCATCTCTCCAAAGGACAGATGGAGAGATGGCAGGATGGACGGATTAAGGGATACAGGGACTGGTGGAGAGAAGAGGAGGGCTGATTATGAGAAGAAGGGATGAATTATAGAAGTTTGTCTCCGGGATATATTGTACGCTGGTGTGTGTGTGTGTGTGTGTGTGTGTGTGTGTGTGTGTGTGTGTGTGTGTGTGTGTGTGTGTGTGTGTGTGTGTGTGTGTGTGTGTGTGTGTGTGTGTGTGTGTGTGTGTGTGTGTGAGAGAGAGAGAGAGAGAGAGAGAGAGAGAGAGAGAGAGAGAGAGAGAGAGAGAGAGAGAGAGAGAGAGAGAGAGAGAGAGAGAGAGAGAGAGATTTATGAGTGGGTTTAAGGACAGGGATCAAGAGTGATTGAGGTTGACGGAAAAAGAGAGAGAGAGAAGGAGAAAGAAAGTGGGTATCAGAGGGAGAAGAGAAAGGAAGAAGAGAGGAAGATGTAAACAGAGCTAGAAAGAGAGGAGAGAGATGATGAAGAGCAGAGAGCATTGAGTTTGTCAATATATTGTCACAGAACATTATTATGGAATGGCATACTGTTGTCATGGTAACATACTGTAGTGGAATCTATTTCATGTTCCATACATTGTCAATAAGAGCTGTTTTGACAGATATGGAAAGAGGGAACTTCTCTGCCAACTCCAACATTGATTGATTGATTCTTTATGTTGATTGATTAATTGATTGACTGACTGACTGACTGACTGACTGACTGACTGACTGACTGACTGACTGACTGACTGACTGACTGACTGACTGACTGATGGAGATTCTTAAAGAGTGATAATAGAGACAAGGCAATGTATTTGTATAGCACGTCATACACAATGGCAATTCAAGGTGCTTTATGTGTAATTCATGAGTGGGGGAGTGAGGCTCCATCAGTATTGATCTTAAACACACTACCAAGGATGCCAGTTACAGGTATGATGAATACTTAATGCAATTCTGAATCATCCCTGGACTGAAACAGAAAACAACTTTGTTGGGTGCCAAACGTGAAGTGGCAAAGGAGGCTGAAAAACAGCCAAACATGAGTCATGTTCTTTTTTATTATAAATCACCCTAGCTGCAGGCTTTAGTTTGTCACTAGATAGACTGCTGACCAGAGTGATCGTGTTGTCAATAAATCCATGTCATGTCTGTAGCATGTACAGTGGGGATAGTATCTCTCAGTTAGTAGGCAGGTACCTTCACATATTCATTCTCTATAAAGGCAGGACCCCCCTCAGCTCCTGATGCCAAAAATGGCTAGAAACAATTAGAGCAAAAAACATTCATATTTGGGAGGTGACAGGGTTTGTTTTCCCACAGCAGTGGGTGACTAAGGCATATACTGTATGTTAGTGGCCATATATCAGCTTCTAGCAACTGCCTTGCATTTAGAATTCCCCAGTCTTTCACATGGCCGCGGGAAGATATTGACAGTAGGGGGTGCTGGACGTTCACTATGGGGTGCTGCAAGATGCGCACACATGCAAAATGTGTGTGAATGCGCATTGTGCATGCACATTTTCATGCATTTACTGTATTTACACACGGAAAAGTGGCTTTTACCTTCCCTCTCCACATGCATGAGCTAACTGACACAGGTACCTTAGCCTCTGATACAGCCATAGAGCATACAGTATGTATATGGCCTATTAACAGGAATCTGTTTTGATTAAAATAACTATTATTTTCCTCCTCCTGTCCAAGGGGGGCTGTGTCTGAAAAAAGGGGGTGCTCAAGCCCCCCCAGCCATGGTCTTTCATGGTAGACAGAGATCTCCGATCACTCTGACAACACAAGACTAGTCAGCAGGAATGAAAATAGATTGAAGCTGTATGTTGGCCCATACTGCTACCCCATGCAGCCTTCATTGCTTCATATCTTTCTCCTCCCACACCCTGCCTCATGCATCCCTGAACACACATTCCATTTCTAGATCCTTTGAGGTGTACAAAATGAGACACAATTGACATCATGCTGCTTGACATTAATCAAACAGCACTCGTCAACAATGATCTGTTATTTCAAATGACTATGGAACACAATGAAACATCTGTTAATATGCACAGATTTGGAATACAAAAGAAACACTATAGATGCGATACACTAGTATAAGAAAAAAAATATGAAAACACAAGGCCTACAGTATGTGTTTTCTTGTTGGAAATGAAATTGTAATTTGTTTACAGAATGTGCTTTGTCAGGCAGCTGCTGCCCCCTTTTGCCTTTACTGCATTCTGGCCCTGGGAGTGTTCCTATGTGGCATGACCCCCTGGCCTGGCCCTGAATCATTTAGCACAGTACTTGGTTTTGCTATCTGGATCTCTCGTTGATGCATTGTCTGACATTTTTCACAGAGATACAGAGATTTTGGCATTTCTTTCAACATGTGGTGTTTATGCATGGCTATTCAGAGAGAGATTACATTCGTGTTGTACCTCCTTGTGGTGTTTGCTTGTGAGACCACAGTATATAACCTGCTAACCTCCTCAGTTAATGTCTCTTCAAAACTAGCGCTGATTTCGCTGTGAAACAGAAGTAAATACAGTATCACACCCACCACAGATATGTTGCATATAGTCAGCACATATCGGAGGCGCACTACAGCCAGAAAAACCTTCCATCCTACAGTAAATTCTGAATGCCCTTGTAGATGTTCTGATGGACTATGCATAGGTCCTTACCCTACGCTCACACCGGCAGCAACTTTGTTGGTACGTCACCAAGTCACTGTTGCCTGGATGCCTGGATTCCTTGTCACTGTAGCCAGTTTGTGTGTGTTTCTAACTTAACTCTAGCTAGCTTATATATACATTTAAGTCGAAGCAAAGTACTGAAGAGAGTTGTCAGCCTGTCTGGAAGCAATCTATATTTTATTTCACAAGTGGAAGCTGCGTGGCTCAGGAGGTACAACGTAGAATGGATGCTTGGAACTATCACTATAATCCTGGGCTATACCCCAAAGTTAATGTCCCATTTCAGCATCATTGAGCAACACCTAATTTCTTTGTTTCAAATGAGATGTCTATGTTTGCAAGGAAAATAAGTAAGGCAAGACCCGAAACAGATTTCAAATGTGCTTATGATTTTTTATTAAATACGGTACTATTATTATTAAGTGACTTTCTGGGGAGTATATTGTATGTTCACTAATGTTTGGAATGGATTCAGAATCATTAACCCTCCTAATTTGACACATAACTTGCTACTGTAGTTAAAAGCATAATGAAATGTTGTCATTTTTTACTTATGGTCATTTTGACTATGGCTAGTGGTAACATGAATACCTGCAAAAAAAAAAAAAAAAAAAACTAACAAACAAACAAAAACTTCTCAATGCCAACAGGTGGATTCATGAATATATAGACAATATTTTAGGCAAATAAAAATATACCAGTATACGTTGTCGGTAGACTTTGAAAACAGTACAATTTAAAGGTAGGCTATACGTAGACTGCATATTCATTCACTGATGTCACGTAATTCAAGTATTACTTGTTTCTCCTTTTTTGTGATAATCTTCCCTACTACAGAGTGTGCTGACCATATAATTGCATAAGGACCACGTCACCACTTTTCAACATGTCTTCATATAAGAGGTCCCCACAAATGTTCAGTCTGTGTCTCACAGAAGGGCTGTGGGCAGTTCAGACACGACACATCTTCCAGTTACATCATCGATGGGGAATCCAAGCTAATAGAAACAGCATGCTTTCCATTCCTGAAAAGTTGCAATGCAACTCGTCCTCTCGATAATAAAAATATAATCTTTTTTTTTTTCTTTTTTCAAAAAAGAATATTTTTTCAAAAGAAAATCTGTCGAAAGATGATGTCACTGGAAGAGTGGTTTCTGAACTGTCCTCCTCCTGAGAGACACAGACCGAATAGAAAAAATAATAATTTCATCATGTACATTAGTGGTCCTAATGTACAAGTTATTAAAGTGTCCCTTTAATAAATTAATAACAGCAGCAGGCCAGCAGCAACAAGAGAAAAACTCAAAAACGCAAGTTTGAGACTTGCTGACTGCTTGCTGTGTCATGCTGTTGAGTGAGTGAGTGAGTGAGTGAGTGAGTGAGTGAGTGAGTGAGTGAGTGAGTGAGTGAGTGAGTGAGTGAGTGAGTGAGTGAGTGAGTGGGTGGGTGAGTGAGTGAGTGAGTGGGGTGGGGGCCTGGTGGGAGTCATCCTCCTCAATGCTAATTACTGCGAAAAGCAAATGAGAGATAAAAGGGAGGGGGCACCGGGTATTTTCCTTCATTCCTCCCTATCAAAAGGGAAGTTTATGGTAAGAAATACAATTAAATGGCATAAATTAAAGTTAAACGAGTAAGTGGAGAAGCCAATAAAGGAACAAATTCGATTGAGGGGGAGGGAGACACGGAAGAGAGAGAAGAGAGAGAGAGAGAGAGAGAGAGAGAGAGAGAGAGAGAGAGAGAGAGAGAGAGAGAGAGAGAGAGAGAGAGAGAGAGAGAGAGAGAGAGAGAGAGAGAGAGAGAGAGAGACTATCGCGTCGGCGAGTGATCTAAAGAATCGCGGAAACGGGAGAGTGACATTCATAGAAAGAGGGAGAGAGACCGAGGAGACTGGAGGGTGGTTGATCGACTTGACTTGATAGGAGGTGTACCCGGATTGGATTGGATTGCTGTACTGTAGTGTAGTCCATATATATACCTGTTTTGGGCTTCTTCTTCTTCTTTCCGGGCTGGCTGTAGCATTATTGTACATACAGCAGCAACAATGTGGTGCATCAACTGCGCTTCAGACAAGACCCCTGCCATCCTGCACAACAAACTGGTCTACTGGTAAGAAAACAACAACAGAGAGCACGACGGCGTTCCCTGGCTCACGTTTCAAAACCAGCTGAATATTTTCTGTATTGTGTGTCCCCAAACGTGCATGCGAATGCAACACGGCTACGTTGATGCTGTTGGGTCATTTATTTTAATGGTTATTGTGTTATTATTTTCAACACCACGTAATATATTCCCCTTTATAGTTGCTGGGCGTAATTTGGCTGTGTGTACAAAGAGCTAATCGGCAACCTTCTACTGTGTGTGAGAGCTACGTCCACTATTGGTGATGGAAATATTGATTACCTATATTTGATGTGATCTGCAGCATTCGTGTGCTTCACTGCTTGTTGCAGTTGCTCGTGTGTGTGAATTGTAGCGAAGTACGAGCCTTCGTTCAGGATCAATGCGTGCTACTGCCCATTGTAGAGGCATTTGGAAAGAGATTTGTTATTATCGAGCTGTGTGTGTGTGTGTGTGTGTGTGTGTGTGTGTGTGTGTGTGTGTGTGTGTGTGTGTGTGTGTGTGTGTGTGTGTGTGTGTGTGTGCGCGCGCGCGCGCGCGCATGCATACATGTGTTGTAATGCTGACCACACCGCTGACAAACTGTAGGCTACAGAACTCATGTTCTCAAGCATTCACTTTCTCTCTCTCTCTCTCTCTCTCTCTCTCTCTCTCTCTCTCTCTCTCTCTCTCTCTCTCTCTCTCTCTCTCTCTCTCTCTCTCTCTCATGATGGGTTAGATGTCTTGGTAATTAGGGGCTCATTACCTCTGACAGTTACATACATTAGTCAGGAATCTGTGTGAGTGTGTGTGTGTGTGTGTGTGTGTGTGTGTGTGTGTGTGTGTGTGTGTGTGTGTGTGTGTGTGTGTGTGTGTGTGTGTGTGTACCAGGGCTCTGTTAAACATATGCTGACAACCACTACCACCACCCACATCCCCACCCTGTGAGCCATGACACCTCATGCAGCCTCCCTCTGTCAGCATAGTCCTACGGTATGTGTTGGCGTTTAACAGTAGGATGTGGTGTGAGACCAAGACGTGATGATGGAAAAAAAATGCAAGGCAGCAATAAGCCTTACAGCCACTTCTACCTGCTGTGATTAGGATTAATTTATAGGAACGTTGTGTCAACTGTCACAATGTGTCTGTTGTACTCCAGGTTACTAAATCCTCCAAAAAGTCATGTTGTGACCAATCCTTAAACAGAGCCTTCCCAAGCAGTTAGCAAGTCACTTTATTGAGCATTGTGAAGTCTGATTGAGTCGACTCAGTGCTGCACGAGTTTCAGGATATCATCATCAGCCATTTTCTCTACATGTGCCCCCTCCTTCAGTTTGGACACATTTGTGACTATTATGTTTTTTGTTTCAGCTATATTCTTCCATTAGACTCCAGTCCATCAGACATCAAAATAAAACCAAACCATTCATCTTTAAATGAAATGTACATAGTAACAGTGTGAGGCATGCATTCCCTATTAACATCGTTCCCAAATGGCATCATTTCCAAGTAGGTCGGTGCACGTGCACAACGGGTAGTATTACAAAAGTTTACAAAGTGGGTCTTGTTTAGAAATCTGTCCAGACTTTAGAGGAAATGCAATTTGTCTTGAAGCTGTCTTCATAGTGGAAATAATCTGAAGAATGGACATGTAATGTCCATTCGTTGTCACCTACACACTGAGTGTTGTATACAGACAGTGGACACTTTCTACAAATGCAAGGGACCTACCTCTTCAAGTAAAATAGTGTGACTTTGGCATTTAGGAAAGCTCTCCCCCTTACAGGCCTTTAACTCAGAGAGAGTACAGTTGGAAACAAATGGACCCCTAAATGACTTCCAGGTATAGTTCAGTAAAACAGTGTACATTCAATGCAGATGTACAACCTACACTTCACAAAATTAACTTTTAGGAGCCGTGCGAAAGCACAATTCACCGAATCTTGAAAAGGATGGCCGGTTTAAATCAAGGATGCCTTGAAGGCAGTGTGTATCAAAATAAACGTGCACAATGTACTCTTCGTGGAGTTGCTGGGTTAGAACTGATCATGAAGAAAATAATGAAGCCTGCACATGCTAATGCATATGCTGTGACAATGTTTCAAGCCAAGGCTCTTCATAAGGTCAAACTCGTGATATGTGTATTACACCCACATAAATGGACATCCACAGCTCACATTGTTAATCAGTGGGTGGAACATTGCAGTAGAACGATAAGGTCACAAAGTAACATGCACACTGTGTTCAGCATTTCAATATTACATACAACATTTGAAATATCCATGAATTAACCGCTTGACCTGTGGATGTTATTGACTGTATGTGGGTGCAGTACGCTACACACATCTCAACCTAGAGATGTGAGATGCTCCAGTATAGATATGCACTGCAGGCTTTATTCTTCTCCTCACAAATCCTGAATGAATCTGAATGGATCAACTAACATCTGAGTTGGGTAAAGCCATTCTCAAAGAGAGGGCAGCAGGGAGGCTGACAATGTAGGAGAAGAAAACAGTAGGCAAGCAGTAGCCTACAGCTGAGAGGGAAACAGTGGAGAGACACATTATAAAAGGCTGTGATAACATTTTGAACTTCTCAGGCACCACATTTATGTGTGACCGACTGTGTGCCCAGGATTCCCTGGAGAAGGCTTAACTGCCGAAATGTTGGTACTCTCTGTACTCTGCGTCCTATAAATAAAGTATTGGCACTTGGCTACCAGCCTGTGCGGCCACACTGAGTGTGAATGTTGTATACAGACAGTGGCCACTTTCTTGTCCCTTGTCCCCTATTCTAATCTGTTTACGCTCTCCTGTGGAATGTTACCACTACAAGGACTTTGGTGTGTAGGTGGCTTGGTGTCTAAGTTCAACATTTGAACTTAGACATGAGCTTCTTAACTATGAGTTTCTCCAGTTTACTCATGTCAAACAAACCGGAAATAACATCACTTCTACCACTATTTCTCCATCTCTCATCCCTCCCACCCTCTCTATTTTTACACACACACACACACACACACACACACACACACACACACACACACACACACACACACACACACACACACACACACACACACACACACACACACACACACACACACACACACACACACACTCTCTCTCTCTCTCTCTCTCAGCCCTTGTCAGTCCTTTGCTCCATCTCACCTCTTTCTATTTTTTCTCTTTCCCCTTCACTACAAGCCGCATGTTCTCTTTCTTTATCATCCGTTCTCTGTCTACCTTCTTTCCTCCTCGTTTCATGTTTTTCCCCCCAGAGTCCTTTGCATGCATGTCTTGTCACTGAAGAAACATGTTGGAAGAAACAGATGCAGTGTATACGTTTCCTCAAACACAAAGTCCAGACAGCTGTATGACCTTAGAGCAGTGGTTCACAACCTGTGGGTTGATACCCCCAGGAGGCATCCCCAGATGATTTTTTGATGATCCAGAGATGACAGTGAAGTGTCATTTTATTACCTTTTTAATAACTCAAAACAGGACAAACATTAGCCTAAAAGTCAAATATTGCAAAAACGTTGCAAACATTGCAAGGCGTTGCAAGCTTATAGATCGGCTATGTTCGCTATATTTATCTGTGGAGCCGAGTCAAACAAAACGTAATGCCTCAACTGTGTTAATGTGGGTGGTCCCTAGTTCACATATGAAGAGTTCAGAGGGTTACGGCCTGAAAAGGGTGAGCATGCCCACGCTAATATCACTGCATGGATACTAGTCTCCACAGGGATTTTCTTTTTTGTCTGGTTTCAAGGCTGGAGAACCATTGCCTGAGATAGTGGAAAGATCTTGTATTGACCAGTCCTCATATTTTTAGCATAGTTAGTTTTGATTCTGAGGCTAAATGAATGATTATGTCAGCATTGTCGGGCCAGCATGTGACAAACGCTACAGAGAAAGAGAAGAAGAATTAGGGCTCCATTTTTGTGACATGCCTTGTCCCTGACGCTGCCCGAAGTCCGCAACAAATTTCCTTATTGCTATTTTCATCGCCTTTCCTCTTCCCTTATAACTATTCCTTTTGCTGACCACACTGCGACTGGAGGTGTGGTCATAGATGTGTTTGTCACGCAGTCCCTTAAGTTGCTAATTTCCTGAAATAGATTTGGGAATAGATATCGGTTCAATTCATCTCCTTATTTATTGAATGTCCTATAAACAGCTGTAGATTGCCTACTGTCGGTCACTTCCTTTATTACATGTGACGCATTGCTGCTGCTTTCACGTTTCGACCGAATTCCAAACAGTTACGCTTGATCCCGCTTCGTAAAACCTACCCGCATATTCTATACACCATCTGAGAGAGTGATGTTAGCCCGTCACACTGCATTTTGCAAATGTAAAAAATGCTGCAAATGTAAAAATCGTCCAGAATTGACTGAGATATGAATGATCAAAAAGACGTCTGCTTTGGACTAGAATTTCCCGACTTTTTTGCAATTTTTTTTGCAACGTTTTGTAGACTTGGGATAAATACAGCGAGGCTGTGGGGTTAGGAGTACGCTTAGCAGTAGGGACAAGGGGAATATATATGGGATGAATTAAAGGCAATGGCAAGACCAACATGGATTGGATGAAAGCTAAAAACACCAAACGCCTCTTCCCAAATGCTAGATGCTCTAATAGCATATAAAGGGAGATGAGACGAAAATGGGGCTCTTAGACTCTATTTTTATTCTTATAGAGGGTAGGCGCACGCAAACGAGTGCCAAGTCAAGTGGCAAAGTGAGTACAACTTAATTAAACGTTGTTTAATGCTTTGCTGTTTGGATGCATGGGCTGTCAAGGCCAGCATGATGTTTTTCTGCCCCACAGTAGCAATTCCCACATAACTTTGGGTATGATGATGATGATGTCAAGCATCTACCTTCTATATGGTATGAGCAGTTAATGGTATTTGACATAATGCTACACACTTAAACAAAGAATCATCCTTTCATTCTAATTACGTCCAGTACGAGGACTTGTAGAAGGCTATACTACAAATACTCACTGAGTGAGTAAATGACAGTACAATTTAAATATGTGTGCTCGGCTTAAACATAAAACTCAGACTTGTGCCATATTTGAACGCCCTACCGCTACAGCTTCACTCTGCTCAGACATTGGCATTTTCAAATCCTTACTGAAGACTATTTTTTTCTCGCTCACTATTGACACTTTTTGACTGTGTATTTATCACACCGTGGCTCTCACAGCCTACATTTGATGTGGTGCATATGTAATGTACAGTATGTAATGTATTTTTTGTGTTTTCTCATCCTTTTGTTTTCTTCTGTTTAATCTTGTACAGTATTTTCTTGCCTGTGTGTATGTTATGTAATTGTCATGCTGTGTGGTTCTGTGTGCTGTGTGCTTTGTTTCGAGTCTGTGATTACTCAGCTCTGAGGGAGATGAACCTTCTATCATAGACGGGATGGACATGATGGACATGATGACATGTGGTATTGGAAGAGTCACTGTACACTACAGTATGTGGTTGTCTATGTTCACCCTCCCCAGACCAATAGTAGGGATTGGTTTGGCAGTGCACACCATACTCATAAAATGATCAAAAATAGTTCTGCAAGACTGCAGAAATAAAATGATGTCGTGAGAACAGCACAGCTCCAGCCCCTAAATCATTATCCCAATAAAAGAGCCGTTTTAGCCCCTACGATAGAGAGAAGAGAACGTGTCATAGCTGACATGTCTGGTAATTTTGGTAATTTTGTAATGTGCAGTTAACTCGGAGACCGATTCTACAAATAGCTTTTGGATCAGTGTAGTTTTAAGTGGTTCTTTAGTGTGTGTGTTCGCACACACACTAAAAGATGTACACAGGAGGGGCTGAAACGATCCTGAAACAGATAAACTAACGGATGCTTTCCCAGTTTAAATGCCATTGTGATGATTGCATGAAGCATTGGTGGTGCTTCATGCAGTCCAGTATTCCACTGTAGAAGACGAGGGGCACAGCTTTAGTGCACAGCGGCAGGTCCTTTTTCTCTGCAGACACATGATGCAGCAAAATGCAAACTATCGAAAGGTACTACTGTATAGGTAGATCACTTGCTGTGTGTGTGTGTGTGTGTGTGTGTGTGTGTGTGTGTGTGTTGTGTGTGTGTGTGTGTGTGTGTGTGTGTGTGTGTGTGTGTGTGTGTGTGTGTGTGTGTGTGTGTGTGTGTGTGTGTGTGTGTGTGTGTGTGTGTGGATGCTTAGCCTTAGGGACAGTTTTATGGCTTCTAAGCTAAGAGAATATCCACCTCCAGAATGTAGTGGATGTGTGTGTGTGTGTGTGTGTGTGTGTGTGTGTGTGTGTGTGTGTGTGTGCGTGTGTGCGTGTGTGCGTGTGTGCGTGTGTGCGTGCGTGCGTGCGTGCGTGTGTGTACGTGTGTGTCCTAGTCTTACTGCAGTAAAGCCAGTAGCATACAGATTAGCTTCCACTATTTGTGGTAATGAGAGATCTCAACACAGTGCTGTCCTGCAGTGTGAGGAGAGACAGAGTGAGACTGACAGATTAGAGCAGACGGGATGTACAGTATACTCTAAATAAATAGTTTGTTCAGACATGCCTATGATATGTCTGAAATGTCTGAACAAAATGACATAATACTTCTGTAATTGGTTTAGTCAAGATGCAGTTCATGCTGTTTGTCTCCTACAATATGCATGATTGGTTCCAAACATTGACCATGAAAACACAATCGGACTCTTACCGAATGTGCTTCCCAAAGCCCAAATTGAGATGCTCCAATATAGTACTACATGAGTATTCCAATGTAGTGCATTCCTATGACTGAGGACATCCGGCAGTGCCCAAGCTCCAACCGAGGGCAGTCATATCATATCATCCGACTGAGCCTTGCCAACAGCCGTGCCCCAGGCCAAGATATTACTGTCGAGGTACTCCCCTAGGGAAGAGAACCAAATAATCCATATAGTCCATAATTCCACAGGGACTTTTCCATCAACGTGGAGAAAGCTGTTCTCTGCTCTGTGTTGTGGTTCAGTAGCCATGTTGTTTGGTGACTGACATCCGTGTTCGACTTTGTCAGTTCGTTAAGCAGAGAGGTCAAACGCACAGCATGTTCCTTCTGGACTGGCAATTCAGCAGTGCAGATTGGTCAGCTGCCGTGTATGTGTGTCTGTAACCCCTTGGGAAGATAACAGCGTTAGCTTGCGTTGTCCAATCAGTGCTGTTTTATCAACCCCCCACCCAGGGCAAGTTCAGGCCAGGTATGTGATACATATGTAGGAAATGAAAAATAGATGTTTTTTAGGAAATGAAGGAAATCTTATGTTTTTAAAACAATCAAATGCTGCCTCATAGGTTAGTATTGTGACTTGATATTATGCCAATTACTTGCTTGAGAGCGGGAGAGGTGGTGGATTTAGCTGCTTAGCAGACACTTTGTGCGGGTCTGACAGTTTTTTTTTTTCTGAAGGCCATTTAGTGTTTTTGCCTTTATTGGTAGATTCATGTGGAGATAGGAGAGAGGAAAGAGGTTGAGAGAGAATGCAGCAATGCCATGGTTGTCATGAGCGGGTCTCAAACACGCGACACTGTCAGGCCTATACATGTGGCATGCGCCCAGACCACTTGGCCAACAGGCGCCACTTTTCAAGGGCTTTTACTACTTACAGTACATTGATTTATGGAAGAAGATCTAAAACACTGGATTTATGCGGTTTCCTTCCGACAGCAACAGTAGTACTCATTGTCTTTGTGATGCTGAAACGCAGCTTTACCTGCAAGCTTAGTCTTAAACAAGAAATTCTCTATGGCTTTCTCTCTTTAGTCTCACTCGCACGCATGGACACACACACACCCACACACCCACACACCCACACACACACACACACACACACACACACACACACACACACACACACACACACACCAGAAAAGACAGAGCGACACAGCTTTCCTGAGATCAGCAGTCTTACAGAACCCAGACTGAGATGCTGTGAATTCATTTTACAGCAAATCTAATCTGCCTGTCTGTCACATTGTCTGGATGGGGCTTGCGCACACGCGTGCGCGCGTGTGTGTGTGTGTGCGTGTGTGTGTGTGTGGTGTGTGTGTGTGTGTGTGTGTGTGTGTGTGTGTGTGTGTGTGTGTGTGTGTGTGTGTGTGTGTGTGTGTGCGCACTGTACTTGGGCAAGCGCACTTCCGTGTGTGTGTGTGTGTGTGTGTGTGTGTGTGTGCTATTTACATGTGCATGCTGTTTATATGTGCCAGTGACTGAGTGCATACATGTGTGAGTGGCCAAATATAACCAAGCTGAATAGTTCCAGCAGAGAGAGCAGACCGCCAGCCCCTCCCTCTCTCTTTCTACATGCATCTTTCATCTTGTTTTACTCTCTCTCTCTCTCTCTCTCTCTCTCTCTCTCTCTCTCTCTCCTCTCTCTCTCTCTCTCTCTCTCTCTCTCTCTCTCTCTCTCTCTCTCCTCTGAGTCCTCCCCCTTTATGTCCACCTTGCTAGGGTTGTCACAATGAATCATCTATATTTGTCATAATTGTCTGAATCATAATAAGTTTAACATTTAGAAAAAACAAAATGCCAGTAAGCTTGGTGTATTTCAATAATTTCTCATATCTGCACTGTGCATGTTTATTTCATTATGAACCGTAAACAGAATTGTAATTTCTATTCATCAGTGTTCCAATTTCCAATGCCCACACCACAGTGAAATTGTTAATTATCATCGTGACAGCCTGTCTCCACTTCTCTCTTTCCTCCATGTCCCTTTATTCCCCACACACACCACTCTACATCCATCCATCCTTCCTTCTCCTCTCTCCAACCTTTGTGTGTGTGTGTGTGTGTGTGTGTGTGTGTGTGTGTGTGTGTGTGTGTGTGTGTGTGTGTGTGTGTGTGTGTGTGTGTGTGTGTGTGTGTGTGTGTGTGTGTGTGTGCGTGTGTGTGTGTGTGCCCTGCGTGTGTCTTTTCCTCTGGCCACCTGCATGGCTGCCCCTCATCATTTCTCATTCTGTGCCCTTGCCATCACCCTTAGGCGACTATCTGATTGGTTTAAGAGCCAGACTCATTCCTGTGATGTCATATCCCCAGTAGACTGGTGTTGCCCAACAAGTTATATTCACCATATTGTTGATTTGTCGCTCAGCTGTTTTTCTTTCTTTTTTTCAATAAATCAAAACATTGTCTGAGATGTACAAAACCAGCTAATGCATTGTAGTACTTTCCGCATGACGAGGGCATCGGTACGTTGTAAATAATACCCCACTCATTTTCCCTGTAGATGTTTCTTAAAGTATTTATTTAAGGACATTAAAATTGAACAAAGTCAACATTAAAGTGAGGACAGCACAGTGTGAAATGACCAATTCGACGGTCATAGTGAGTGTGTAAATCCAACCATCTCCCGTCACATCAAGATCAGTCTCTTCACTGTGACTGTGGAGTCCGTTCTCTATGACTACGAATGCTGGACACTCACTCAAGCCCTGCAGAAATTCCCTGGATGGGCACTACACCAGAATGCTACGTGTGGTACTGTCACTGAATATCAACCAGGACGAGCACATGACCAAGCGTCTGTACCGAGCATTAGCAAGTGTTTCAGAGACCATAGCAGTACGAAGGTTGAGACTAGCTGGCCACTGCCACTGACACCAAGAACTCCCAGCCAAAAAGCTTGTACTGTTTGAACCAACACACAGGCGTCGATCGAGAGAACGTCCCACACCTACAGTACCTACCTTTGTGGATGCTGGTGCAGAGAGCGCAGATGAGCTGGCCATAGCCACATGACATGATATAACTGGAGATGCCCAATGGAGGGCTCATTAAAGGACAATGTAGAGCAGTGATTTTCAACCAGTGGTCCGGGGACCACCAGTGATCCTTGAGAGGGTTCCAGGTGGTCTCCAGCTAAATGATGGAAAGTTAGTTAACCAGATATAACTCTTTGAGAGTTATATCTCAAAATTGACCCTGTGGGTCAATTTGGTTTAATTTTACACTCTCATGAGTTAAAATATCCATCATGTGAATTAGCCCAAGTCTACACAACTAGAGAATGTATAAGATTAATGGTCATTTTGATCTGAATGTTTTGCCTGTTTTGATTTCTCTGAAACCCAGCCTGGAATTGTGGACACAAGCAAAAGAAATCTTTAGTTTTGGGTTTGTGGGGCTAAAATGTCATCAAATGGTGGTCCGTGGCTCAAATTCTGAATAAATAGTGGGCCCTGGTATCAAAAAGGTTGAAAACCACTGATGTAGAGAGATCTGTCTGTCTTACTGTCTGTCTTACTTAAAATTTGACACACGTTCCACACCACCGCAGGAGATGTAGTGTCTAGTATGTTTAGTGTTCCACTGTGACACTGTTAATATTTTGTGTTAAGGAATCTAAAATAATTTGGATTTATTTGCGAAATAAATCTGTCTTGTCTTGCCTTGCCAACAGAGCCAGCCTGTGAGTCTAGAATAGGAACTACAGATGAGACCAGAACATGTGAGTTTTTCAGAGGTACTTTTTCGCAGTGACTCACCATGGAAATGTGTCTCGCACAATTTAAAAACAGCCTCTTCTCACCTCAGACAGTTGGCTGCCTGGCATTTCAGGTCAAAAATATAACCGTGAAATCTCGCACACGTACACACACTGTGAGCGTGTGTTGCAGCACCCATGATATGTGACAAAGAAATACTTGATATATTTGTCTTAGAGAAGTACATTGTATGTGTATTCACGTGCTGTGTGTGTGTGAGGGGGGGGGGGGGGGGGGGGGGGGGGGGGGGGGGGGGGTTGTGAAAATGCAATTCAATTGAAATCACACACCACAGTATAGCTTGCTTCTATACCATCGCAGACAATCAGATTCAGCAGAAAGGACTATCTCAGTCATCCAATCAGGTCTCTGGTTAGCTTATTCTGCCAATCACAGCTGACGAGTAATGAAATATGAGAATAATGGGATGGAACAGGCTTTGCCAAATGGGTTACCGTAATGTTGAGAGAGAGAGAGAGAGAGAGAGAGAGGGAGAGAGGGAGAGAGAGAGAGGGAGAGAGAGGGAGAGAGGAGAGAGAGGGAGAGAGAGAGAGGGAGAGAAGGGGGGGGAGAGAGAGAGAAGGGACAGAGAGAAGGAGAGAGAGGTAGCTGCAGGCAAAAGGAGTGGGAGGGAGCGGACAACAGAAAGATGGCACACGTGTGATACCATGCTGCCTCAGGCCTACCATGTGGTGCCTACTAGTACCACACACACACTGCATGTTGCTGTCGGCTTCCATGTCCAAAGGTTTAAAATGTACGTTTTTATGAAGAGGATAAGGAAATGTAAAGGAAAGACAACACCTTTTCAAACAAACCAAATGAAATTGTGAGATTAAGCCACAAAATGGAATACTTTTCATCGGTGGTCCAAATTGTGGTTGTGGTTGTGGTTGTGTCTGTGTCGTTGGTGTCGATTCTATAAATATTTTCAAAAATAGTGTAGGCATATAGTTCGCAACATCACAGCTTGTTGTGAATAATAATCTTTGTGGTTATTTTTTTAACTAATTGGCTAAATAATTCAAATAATGTATTTGTAAAACAAGATTATTTGACAATTTTTAGGTTTTGACCCAACAGTGAGACCTACTGCATGCAGCACACAGACAGACAAATCATTCGCTTGCACACAGGCACGCATACATGCACACGTACACACACACACACACACACACACACACACACACACACACGCGCGCACGCACACACACACACACACACACACACACACACACACACACACACACACACACACACACACGCACACACACACTGTGGTAAGTGGGTCTGTGAGTGTGTGGCTCCTGTTCAACTAACATACATTGTGTTGTGTTGTAATGTGGAGCAGTGCTAGCCTAGAGCCTAGAGCGCTGGTTGTCAACCTGCGGGCCGGGGCCCACTGCTGTTCTTTGAGAACATTGCAAGTGGGCCCCAAGTTGATTTACTTGACTAAAATGTATTCTGGCAGCATTGATGGCGTCGTAGTGGCCGCTTTTGCACTTGGTTGCATGATTGGTTGCATCATGCATGCTGAAAATAGCCGATCTAGCACAAGCGTTTGTGTATACAGTGCCCTCCTATAGTGTACTCCCTGTTCATGCTCAACTGCGTGGCCACTGTCTGCCACAAAACGGCTCAAACACCACTGTGAAGTTTGCTGACGTAACCACCAGCACTGGCCAAATTGGCCTGACCACAGACAGACAGTGATGAGACAGCCTACAGAGAGAAAGTGAGAGCTCCTCTGACATTGTGGTGTCAGGAAAGATAACAACTCCATCAACGTCAGCGAAAAGCAAAGAGATCCTGGTAGATATACCTGCAGGAAGATAGAACTGTAGGAGGGAGTCTCATGCACATCAACAGGACTGCAGTGGAGGCAGCGACGGTTCTGGCTTGAATAATATATCAACCAGCGTTGATTTTGACAGCACATTTTGATGTCGTTTTAGTCATGTCCTATATATTTTGGTAGCGAGATGCCTTAATTATGCTCGGTTGTGTGCCGAAAATAGCAGATCTACCAGCTTGTAGACCAGCTAGTGACACTGCACACAACCCAGCATAAAGTCTTTTATTTTTACTCCACTAAGATTTTGGTCTAGTTTTTATTTGTTGACCAAAATATTTATAGTTTTAGTCATCATGGTGCTCTGGCTACATTACCTTTCTGTTTTTCCATTGTGACCGTCGGCAATAGTCATTTAGCACTAATTAGTCCTAGTACATGATAATGGTTCTAATATTAAATCCTTTCTGCATTTTTTTTTACCACAGCCCTTTGTTAATGTGAGCAGTGATGGCGAACCACTCAACTTCATCCAGAGCTGCAGGGCAATAGTAACATTAACTGTATAACAGGAGCGTGTGTATTTCTGTGTGTGCGTGCGTACGTGCGTGTGTACATGCGAGTGCATATGTATGGCATTAGGGATTTGCATTATTTGTTTGGGTGGCTAAATCTGTAGGAGCAGAACATGACCATGTCACTCTGACTCAGACATAACCATAAATAGAACTGATATGCCCATATAAACCAACTCACTCTGACAAATAAACTGGTTACACACAGCCACAGATCAGATGTTCTGGCCATACTGTATGTTTTTATGTGCAAGAGAGTTGCATGTCACGACTGTGGTGAACTTGTTTTACTGTAATTTAGGTAAACTGGAGCAGGTTTTTGCCCTGGGTAATCATTACTGTTGAACCCAGACGAATGAATCCAAGGCAAACAAGAAGGCAGCTTTAGTTTGCATTTAATTTTTTCAATAATATTCATTGTGCTTGCTTAACGGCCCATGAGAGCTGCCTGGAATACAGCAATATTTAACACAAGCCCTGTGGCCATTGACTAGAATGGAAGACAAACGCTGTATCCCCATGTGTGAACCACACTATCCGCCATACTCTTATGTTGAGCAGCAAGCCCACATCTCTTACAAGACAAACTCTAGCTGTGTTATCCACAATGTTTGCCATGTACTCTTTCACTTTCCACTGTTAAATTAACACAGTTAAATTAACATTGACGTCTGTGCTTGATTTCGCGAATTATTGTGTCGCCAGGAGCGTTAGCAACCTCTGCACCAGTGTGTCTTTGTAAGTCATAACACACCTGACCTCAGCCCAACCTTTGCAGCTGGCTGAGAGAGAGGAAAAGGTGAACTATACAGGGAGGAGAGATTAATAACAGCCAGCTGCATGGGTGTTTGTGAGAGAGAGCGAGTGGGTGGGGAGGGGGGGGTGATAGAAGGTGGTATTGAAGGACAGAATAAAAGCTCCCGACCTCAACTCTTGACACACAGAGGGAGAGGAGGAGAGGGTGAGTAAATGGAAGGATTAGGAGGATGGACAGATGAGAGACAGTTGATGGATGGAGGACGGGAGAGGGCTGCTGGAGGCAGTGCCTTTGGGAGAGGAAGAGTTTGGGAAGGAGAGAGGTCTAATGAGTGATGGACGGAGAGGACAGAAAAAGAAAGATGGAGGAAAAGGTACTGCAAGAGAACAAAGTAGTGAAAAGTGCAGAGAGAATTTTGGCAGGGGGAGTTATTGAGGAAGGAGAGAGAGAACTGAGAAGGAGGTGAATGGAGAAAAAGTCACATTAAACCAGAGTGAGTTAAAGACATGTGAGAGAGAAGAACAGAGAGCGATGAAATGAGTGATTATCCTGAGTACCTCCTTCACTCTGCTGCAGAACACTCACATGCTTTGTGCTATATGGGGAGGCAGACTTGAGGTGTCAACCCAGTGAGAGGTTAGGGTGGGGGTTAGGCATCGTTCCGATGGTTAGGTTTGGGTGCATCGGACCACTGATATTTTGAACAAAACACATGCACCTGGCGTTTTTGAATGTTTAGCTCAGTATTCAGACTCTAGAAGTCACAACTTCTGATAATTTTCTGTTTCCTTGACCTTCCCATTGGTTTCCATACATTTCATTTAATACGTTGTAGAGACTAGACACTTTTAACACCACTGAACTTGATAATTTTAAACATTTTCCTTGCTCCCTGGAGAAAGGCTTTTTTTAATGAATCAAGTCCAGATGCCCATGAATTCCCCTGGGTGATCAGCAGTAGATGCACATCTGGAAATTTGAGGTTTTAATATTAGAGAAATCTGGTGGCATAACTGGTAGAGTGCCTCCCATTAACGCCCAGTCTGTGCAATCGGCCCTGCTTTGAACTGCAGCAGTGATGTTTGCTGCAGCTCAACTCATCTTTCTCCATCTGCACATCTTTCTCCATCTCTCTCTAAATACAATTTGCAATGTAGGCATTTAGCTCTTAATCCAGAGCGATTTACACAGAAACATAAATCACATACAGATTGTGATAGTATTAAATCCTATATAAACAACTTATAGGCTAATTAAGATGTGTATGCAAATGTTATCAGGTGGTTAATGCTATAAGTCTACATACACTGCTATCTAAGCACATACAAAAGCTATCTAAGGTACATACGTTAAAACAGAAAATGAAAAACAGTAGTAATGTAAAGTAAGTTGTGGTCTGTAAAAAGTAATACTCTGCTTATTCCACACTCTGTGAGTCCTTGATAAGCACGTGCTGTACATTGTAAGTGTACACTGGTGTGATCCACTGATGGAAACTGTGTCTAATGTTCTGTAGTACTACAACCCCAATTCCGTTGAAGTTGGGACGT
>CM076968.1:24965496-25125496 GCA_039105355.1 Benthosema pterotum | reverse complement strand
CACACACACACACACACACACACACACACACACACCACACACACACACACACACACACACACACACTGATAGATTCCATACAGTTAGACCAGCATTAACCCCTGAGACCTGGTCAGTAATATCACAGCCATTTACTGTCTGATCTTTGGGAGCTGCCTAATAGAACCACAGTTTTCTACTATTGACCACTATGCGGCAATTGTATGGTTTTAAATGTTTGCGAAATTGCTATCTTTATATTCATTTGTCTCTTTAAATGGATTTCATCATGGATAATTGAATGAACTGACCTATGAAGGAAATACTGTAGGTTGAGCTTGTTCTGGGAGATGAGTGCTTCTTCACACTTTCACCACAAGTGTTTCTGCCTCCAAGGATTTGCACCAGCTGCCTCCAGGTGACAAGGTCCCCTACTGTACTGCCTCCCTCTCAGCCAAGTGGGGCAGTGGCTCAGGGGTAAGTGGCCAGTAGAGTGGCCACTGGCCAGAATTTCTCAGTTCGATCCCAGGCTCCCCCAGAGAAGATGCTGAACCCCTAATTGCTCCCAAGTTGCAGGGCGGTGCCTTGTATGGTTTCATCCCCCATGGGTGTGTGTCTGTGTGAATGGGTGCGTTTAAAGAATCTATGTAAAGTGATAAAGGTGCTATATACACAGTACATATGTAAATGTTTCCCTGCTGTCTGTCTGTCTGTCTGTCTTACTGTCTCTTTCTCTTTAGTGTCTCTAAGCTTTCCTCCAGGCTGTCTCTCAGACTACACTGTCTCTCTCTCAGATTTCCTCCAGTCTGTCTCTCTGACTATACTGTTTCTCTCTGCTTTCCTGCGGTCTGTCTCTCTGACTACACTGTCTCTCTCTCAGCTTTCCTGCGGTCTGTCTCTCTCTCTCTCTCTGCCTGCTCTCAGTGTAATAATGAGTGATGTCAGTAGGCGGCATGATTCAGTGCAATCTCCGTTCAGCTACAGATGATAGCTGACATGTCTTGAAGACATGCCAGTCCAACTGGCCAAGGGCTAAACATAACTGGCATGCCACAGCTTGGCGTAGCATGGAATGGAACAGTTTGGACGACGGCTGATATATGACTCACATGTAGACCTGAGCAGCAAACAGACAGCAGCAATAGCAGAGACTAAAAATAAATAGATGTATTTTAATTACATGTGCGGGTGCATGCAAAGCATAGGATATATTTATCTTGATGTGTGCTGTCATGGATACATGAAGCATGGTGGTTCCCATGGTGATTGGTCAATGACCATTTTCTTTTTTTTTGCAGTGGCACATGCAGGCAAACCCTCTTCAACCCTCTTGTACTTTTGTGGTTACAGGTGTCCCTAAACTCTCGCCCATAGAGTCCCGTTGACACCAGATCGCACGTTCACAATTAAATTGGTGAAATAACGGCATTTTAGGACATTTTAATGCATTCACAGTCCTCTTGTCACTCTAGTGAGGAAATAAGCTGTGTTGTCATGCAGTGGTTAACTACAGTATATAGGCCTATGTTTGGAACTTGCAGAGCTCCAGTGCAGTCGTGAGGCAGCGAGATCAAAGCGTGTCGCTACTCTCTCTCGTTATAGATACTCTACATGTAACCAAGTGGCGCTGTTGGGCTTCACACTGGTGCATCATGGGAGTTTTTAGTGTAACAGCAATGTATTTGTCAGCATGTGTCTGTCTGTCTTTCTGTCCATTCCTGTCACGCTTCACACTGAGCCCTGTAAGAGTACAGTACACTACAGTAAACGGTGCATTTCCATAGCGCTTGGCTCTTTACAGAGAGTGTGCATTGCATTCACCCATTTACACACACATTCATGCACCGATGCCAAAAGGAAACCATGCAAGGCACCAATCTGCACATTGAGAGTAATTAACAATTACAGTATAGTTCCACAACTCAGTTTCACACAGTTTATTTTCACTGACAAAAACTACATGAGCTACAATAACTGAAACTTAGACTAAATATAGTGACGATTTTGTCAACACATAAAAACTAGCCTGCATGGCAGGGACTAGTGGAGCGGAGATCCAGACCGAAATAAAAGTCATTTCATGTGCGCTGAAAATAGCAGCCACTACAAGCTCTTGTAGATTGGTTATTTTCAGCATGCAACCAAGCGAGAAATCAGGCTTTACGCCACCATCAAGGCCTGCCAAAATGCATTTTAGTCGTCCAAATCAACTGTAGATTTTGGCGACTAAGCCTAGACTAAAACCATTTCTGTATGAAGACTAGTTGATTTTGACTTAGTTTATACTATGTCAAAATCAACACTTTTGGTGATACAGAGAGATTGAAGGAAATCTCATTCTCCCCATCTTTGTCAATCTCTTTGTTTTTTATTCACCTCTTTTATTATTGTCTCCTGCAGGCCAAAGGCATGGACAGAGAGTATGTTTTGCACTTCTGTCCATCCATCCGCGTGTTCATTGATTTTAGCAAAAGTCATTACTAGATTTTATCCATACATCGCACAAATACACTATACAACACAATACACTATCTCTAGAGTCATGTGATCACTACGGCTATGTCCACTTCCACATATTCTATTAATTTGTTCCACTTGGTGTGTTTTTCCTGACTTCAGTTGTAGTTCCAGTTAGGAGGAGTTACTGAGAAAGAGAACTTCCCATTACAACCTCTCTCTCTCTCTCTCTCTCTCTCTCTCTCTCTCTCTCTTCTCTCTCTCTCTCCTCTCTCTCTCTCTGTCTCTCTCTCTTTGTCTCTCTTCTGTCTCTGTCTCTCTCTCTCTCTCTCTCTCTCTCTCTCTCTCTCTCTCTCTCTCTCTCTCTCTCTCTCTCAGTGTGGAAGGAGAACCTTCGTGTCCTGAGACTCTGGGCTTCTCCGACGCATCCTTCTCCCACGTGGTCCCCTTCCATCGCTATAGCAACATCCCTATCTCTGGGCCCTGTGTCCCGTGCAGCGCTACATGCACCCCTGGACCCTTCCACGCACACACACACTCACAGGGAGGAACCATCAATCTCTCACAGGTAAGCACACAACGCTGCATACTTGTAGACAATCTACTGTATTTCCGCTGTGCAATGAAATACAAACGTACTGTACGGTATATACATGTTTGAAGTGGTTTAACCATCAATCACTTTGAACACATAGCTGTTGGCACATAGCTGTTGGCAGCTGCATTCTTGAAAACGCTGCTGAACGGTGGTCTTTTTTTTCTCTGCACGTACTATTTTCCTCGCACATTTGTTTTAGCACTGAGTAGAAGGGACGTTTGCAGTCTTATCAAAATGCTGAAACGTGTGCTGTAGGGTAGCGTATAAAGAAGGAAAAAAAAACTTGAAAACCAGTCCATGGTTATGTTGAAATGAGCAACTACTAGTGTTGCGGATGCCATTTCATTGTAACACTGAAACCCCTCCTGCTTCCATTGACAACACAAGCTGAGATTCACAGTGATTCATTGAGAGCCTCAGGCTCATAGGAGGGGAAGCAAGCCATCCAAAAGGCACTAGGATAAAACGAAATGAAAACACATGTGTGCTGCTATGAAGGTGCAATCTCCCATTACATCCTCTCGTGGCGATGATATCATTATGTCAAACAAGCCCACCATACACACACGCACACACGCACACACGCACACACACACACACACACACACACACACACACACACACACACACACACACACACACACACACACACACACACACACCCACACGCACAGCACACTCACATCCATGTTGTTTGGATGAAAACAATACTGCTCTTCCCAAATCTGCTCTACCTTTGATTTGTATACTGCACATATAGTGTAAATGTATTTCACATAGTGCTTAAACCTACGGAGAATATTACCTCCATAGTCAGCTGCCATTTGAAACGTAGAGCTCCTGTTTCTAGCCTCTTGCTGCTGTCATGCAATTCACAGCATAGAAAAGGATGTCTGTGGAAGCATTATGGTGATTGGTGACCGACATTATCTTGGCAACAACTATTTTTATGCCAGCCATGGCCAGAGGCATTATTCAGGTTCTGTTCATCTGTTTATACATACCGTACTTACCCAGTACACTATGTGCCTTCTCATGAGTCTGATAACTCAGGATGTCTAAATGTCTTTAAATTGGCACAAAGGTCCACTTGTACCCAAAGATCAAGATACAGTAACTATACCCCTGGGGTAGTGAAAAAGAAGAAAAAAGACCACCACCTGGGTAAATGAGAAAGGAACTCTAAATACTGAAGGTGAAATGTGTATTTTGCTAACTACCAAAATCAGTTCCTTAACAATATTGTTTTCAATTGAAAATTCCATGAGAAGTTTTAAGCTCCCCGTGGCCATCTGGGACAGCATCTTGAAAATGATGGCTTTCTGATGTGCATATTATGAGGATGTTTGATCCTCAGTAGTGTAATAGTAGTAGTGTAACTAAGTAATTTTATTTAAGTACAACATTGATGTATTTGTACTTTCCACTACATCCCAGGGGCAAATATTGTACTTTCATTCCACTACATTTATTTTTGTTTGACTATTATTACAAAACATACTGTACCGTACCTACTTCAGTCTTATAAATGTTTCAGCCTTTTGAAAATAGCAGATGAACCAGCTCACAATGCGCAACGCATTGTGTTAGCCACACTTGCCTTTTCCATCACTTCCTTACTGTTCTCCACTTTATAATACAGCAGGGGTTTCAACCTTTTTCATACCAGGGCCCAATATTTATTCTGCATTTTGGACACGGAACACCATTTGATATTGAGTTTAGTCTCTCGGACCCAAGAATGTGTAGATTCTTGAAAATTAAGTAATCGAGATATTTAAACATCATTTAACTCTTGAGAGCATCACTTGATGCTCTCAAGTTACAGATCTATACGGTTGCATTTGGTTACCAACTGTCCATCATTTGGCTGAGGACCACCTGGAATCCTCTCAGGGACCACTGGTGGTCCAAGGACCACTGGTTGACCTCTGTAATACAGTACCCTTTCTGCTCTCCCTGTCCATACTGCACATCCTCTCCCCTCTTATCTCCCCTCTTCTCCTTTTTGTCTTGTATACCCCCACCCCTCCATTTTCTCTCTGTTCCCCTCCCTCTCTCCTTTTACGATATATCAATATTTGTCCTGCTCTCTTGTCTCCCCAGCTCCCTTTGTGCAGCCCCAGCTTCGTCTCCCAGGGGCCGTCCACGCCCATCCTGCCCCCCAGCCCTAGCTTGGCCTGGGCACAGCACAGCCGCCACCAGCCTGCCAGCCTGGCGCTCCGCAAGCAAGAGGAGGTAGAGAGCAAACGCTGCAAGGCTCTCTCTGACAGCTATGAGCTCTCTACAGACCTCCAGGATAAGAAGGTATAGCAGGGCTTCCCAAACGTAACACGCATGAAATGAGCCAAAATTATGGCTATATCTCTGCTCAGCAGAAGAAGCAACTGTTTTCATGGATTTGCATTTGCTTTGCAACAGTGAGGAGGCTCAGTAGTGAGCAAATGAAACGACGCGATAACCATAATTCAGCCAAAGCAACTCACGAATGGATAAAATATTTGTATTAAATATAGAATTAGAAATATTGTTGTTGGCGCATTCTGCAGCACATAGCCTGGCCTAACCTGAAATGATTTTGGCCAAAGGGGGGCTGGGTGCCGTCAGAATTTGGACGGCAGATGAGCAGATCAGCTCACACTGCTGTGCTCCGTCACATCATTTGGAGCGACACCCACCCCGAAAGGTTGACTACCACTTGTAGGCCACCATGGCCAACAAATTAGTAAAGATTTTTGTTTTCGTGCAACGCGGACAAAAATGAAAGCCTGGGTGTCGAGGCTATGCTGCACACAGGCAGCCCGAGTGAATTGAACCAAAATGTACTGTATATACTGGAAATTTTTTCAACCATACTAATGTTGCTCTCTGATAGGTGGAGATGCTGGAGAGGAAGTACGGGGGTTACTTCCTGTCCCGGCGTGCAGCCAGGACCATCCAGACAGCCTTCAGACAGTACCGCATGAACAAGAACTTCCAGAAACTACGAAGCTCTGCCTCTGAGAGCCGCATGACCAGACGCATCATCCTGTCTAACATGAGGATGCAGGTACTGTACACACACACACACACACACACACACACACACACACACACACACACACACACACACACACACACACACACACACACACACACACACACAGCGACACACCACACTCAGTGCTCGCGCACACACAGACTGTACAATCACCAGTGTTGATTGAAGATTGTGTGTGTGCGTGTGTGTGTGTGTGTGTGTGTGTGTGTGTGTGTGTGTGTGTGTGTGTGTGTGTGTGTGTGTGTGTGTGTGTGTGTGTGTGTGTGTGTGTGTGTGTGTGTGTGTGTGTGTGTTTGTGTTTCCAGTATTCATTTGATGAGCGACAGCCTCAGGGTCAATTGGGGTCAGAGGACATAGGAGACATGGAAGATTCTTTCTCCAAACAGGTACTCACCCCCCCCCCCCCCCCCCCCCCCCCCCCCCCCCCCCCCACACACACACACACACATATATATACTATACGTATTACGATCCTTTTACTCCTACTATTTATAATTCTACTGGCTTTTGGTACTTGGTGACTCCACTGTCTGCAAGCCTTTAAATAGCTGGTTGAAGACTGGCGATGGCACTGCTTTCTTGTTACGCAGATTGGCTGAAGGACTTGTCAATGTCTATCAATGCTGTACTCTTGCCTGCAACCACCCAGGCATTAGCAGGGTCGAGACTCCTCACTAATGAAGGGAATGGAAAAGCGATATCAGGGTGTAGTGGTTATTGGTTAACCTTTGCGTCACTTTTTTGACGTCAACGGTGGAGAGATCAGATCATATCGTCGTTCATTCATTGATTGTGAGATCTAATGGTCCAGAGCAGTGGTTTTCAACCAGTGTTCCAGGAACCACCAGTGGTCCTTGAGAGGGTTGCGGGTGGTCCCCAGCCAAGTTAGTTAGCCAGATGAAAAGTTGGTTAACCAAATGTAACTCCTGAGAGAGTAAAAATGAAACGAAATGGACCCTTGTGGGTCCATTTGGTTTCACCTTTACACTCTCAAGAGTTAAAAAATTCATCATTTGAATTCGCACTATTTAATTAAGAAGCCTACGCAATTAGAAAATGTAGAAGAATGCTCATTTTTTATTTAGGCTACTGTATGTTTGCCTGTTTTGTTTGCGAAAAAAAAAGTCTGGAATTGTGGACAAAACCAAAAGTAATCTTTAGTTTTGGGTCTGTGGGGTGAAAATGTCGTCAAACGGTGGTCCGTGGCTCAAATGCAGAATAAATAGTGGTCCCTGGTATGAAAAAGGTTGAAAACCACTGGTCTAGAAGTCTTTTGACTGTGAGCTTGGGTTCTTGACCATACGCATCTCCCCTCCTCCAGGTGAAGTCGTTGGCAGACTCCATGGACGACTCCCTCACCTGTCAGTCGACACACCAAGACTCCCAGGAGGACGGAGGGGAGGAGGAGGAGGGGGAGGAGGAGGAGGAGGAGGAAGAAGAGGACGAGGAAGATGTGCTGGAGGAGGAGGAAGAGGAGGAGGAGGAGACGGAGGAGGAGGAAGCCTACAGGCAGTGGAGCAACAGCAACACCCAACGGGGGGGAGGAGGAGGAGGAGGAGGAGGAGGAGGGAGGGAGAGGAGAGCTGCTGGGGGAGGAAGAGAAGGTGGGATAGGGAGGAGAGGAGGAGCAGGGGTGAGGGGAGACAGCACAGCCACCTCCTTCAGCGACGTCACCCTGCCCTCCTCCCCGCTGTCCCGCCCCGCCTCCAGTACCGACACAGAGTACTGGGGAGTGGGAGGAGGAGGGGGAGGAGGGGGGCCGTCCAGGGAGGACAGCGCGGAGACGGGGAGGAGCAGCACGCCCTGCACCGAGTGTCGGGGGGAGTACCGGGGGAGAGGAGGGGGAGGAGGAGGCGCAGGGCTGGGAGAGCACCTCCCTGTGCTCACCATAGAGCCGCCCAGTGACAGCTCTGTGGACATGAGTGACAGGTGAGAGTGTTTATTCAGTAGCATGGCTCTCTAGCTCTTTAATAAACTGACATTTCCAAGAGGGTTGGCAATTTCAGCCTATCAGACAAGAGTACCCATTTACTCTATCAGCTTCAGTTTGATTTGTTCCAATTCCATTTTTTCTGCTTATATGTGTGTCACTACTTCAATTATTAATCCTGTATCCTGTATATATTTTTTTTATTAAAGACCTGAAAAGATTTTATGCTCTATAATGACTATTACTATCAGAATGTAGGACTATTTAACGTTTAACACTCCGTTCCGGCTCGCTCCGTTTCGCTTGTTTTACAGACATACACTAGTGTTTATTTGCATGAGTGGGTAGTCTTCACCTAAATTGGCAGACACATCATTTTGCTTTTGGTTATTAAAGGTTATATGCATTGACATTTGCAGGCAAATGTAGCCCAGTATTTCCAATTATCTATGTTTGAATATATACAGCATATTCAATACTATACTGTATATTAAGTCTGTTGGCTAGGTATCAGCGTAGATGCAAAAAATAAAGAAATGAATGCTGTGTGCACAAAGATCCAAATGTGTCAATTTGAATAAACTTATACAGTCAGAGTTAAATGAACACCTAGGGTTTCATTTAAATGTATCTGTCAACCGGCACCATGTGATCATAATAAACGAAGATGTCTGCTTTGCTTTTCAACTGATTTACTTAAGTGCACTGACTTGGAACACTGTGTTGCTGTAACAGGTCTGACAGAGGCTCCATCGGCCGGCCGCCCTACGAACAGGACTCCACGTCGGTGGGAGGAGACACGGTGGGGGAGGGGGAGGGAGAGGACAGTGGAGAAGAGGACAGCGGTCAGGAGGAGGCAGAAGGAGGAGGCATCACTGTGGGCAGCGAGGACGACTCCCACCAGGGCACCATCAAACACAAGCCGCCGTCCGACGGACGCTCGTCCTCCTCGGCCGCCTCCGTCCCCACGGCCCAGGGACAGACCCGCGGCCCCACCACCGTCCCCATGGCCATGCCCTCCGCCCGGCCCCTGCCCTCCCTGCCCCACCCGCACCTCCCCACCATCCTGCACCAGCACCACCAGCTGCAGCACCACCACCTGTACGCCTCCGCCGGCCACACGCACCAGCAACCGCACACGCCCCCGACGCACCCCTCCTTCTCCCACCACCCGTACCACCAACACCAGTACCACCCGTACCACCCTTCGCCCCACACGCACCACCCCCCTTACCCCGAGTCTCCCTCCTCCCCTCTCCCCACGCCGCCGCCTCCTCTCTCCCCTCTCTCCCCTCTCCTCCCCCCTCTCACTCCCCTGACGCCCTCCCCCTCGCCCTTGGACGCCATGCACGCCCTCCACCACCACCACCATCACCAACACCACGTGCAGCAGCAGCACCCGCCGCATGTCGCGCCGCACTACATGCACGGCGCGCATCCGCCGCCGCACCACCCGCACGCGCACCTCCTGCTGTGCTCGGACGGCGACAACGAGAGTGTGAACTCCACCACGACCAACACCAACTCCAACGACGACGCCACCACCCTCAACAACTGCAGCTCCGGCTCCGCCTCCCAGTCGTCGCGCGACAGCCTGCGGGAGCCAATGGGGAGCGGAGGAGGAGGCAGCGGGAGTGGAGGCGGAGCAGGGATAGGTGGAGGAGGAGGCCTGGGGATGAAGTCCCGTCAGAACTGGGACTCACCTGCGTTCAACGAGAGCAGTGATGATGTGGTTCAGAGGAGACAGTACCGCATAGGACTAAACCTGTTTAACAAGTGAGTGTGTGTGTGTGTGTGTGTGTGTGTGTGTGTGTGTGTGTGTGTGTGTGTGTGTGTGTGTGTGTGTGTGTGTGTGTGTGTGTGTGTGTGTGTGCTGTATATTGTGCATAATTGCACCTTGCACCTTTTTCTATGAGAAAGAAACAGTTGTTGACAGTGAAGGTACTCACATGGGCCCTGGAATGGCATTTTCGAGTATGGCAATGATTTTTATTAGGACTGAACAATAAATTGGAGAAAGGGAGAGAATGAGGAAAACGAGTCTGAAATGTGCTGTAATTACATAAAAGAGAGAAGTGTCTAAAATGATCCTGTGGACGTAACATGCTATAATACTGGAATGTTTGTTATTGTTGTTAATGGTTATTATAAAAGGTTATAGGTATCAGTATTGATGGTTGACTTTAAAACTATTAATTCTACTAATTGCTGCAGTTACTGAACAACATTTAACTTATTAATGCGTGCGTGCGTGCGTGCGTACATAGGAAGCCTGAGCGTGGCGTCCAGTACCTGATAGAGAGAGGCTTCGTGTCGGACACTCCAGTGGGCATCGCCAGGTTCATTCTGGAGAGGAAAGGTCTCAGCAGGCAGATGATCGGAGAGTTCCTAGGAAACCGATTGCAGTTCAACAAGGATGTTCTAGAGTGAGCGCACAGCATGTTCATAATATGCTATAATACTGTCTTCTTGTCTGCCCGGCGCAGGGGTCTAGGGGTGTTGTTTTAGACAAACGTTTAAAGCTATCTATGTCTCTGTTTAAACCTATCTATGTCTCTGTCTCTAGCTGTGTTCTAGATGAGATGGATTTCTCTGGGATGGATCTGGACGACGCTCTGCGGAAGTTTCAGGCTCAGATTAAAGTCCAGGGGGAGGCTCAGCGGGTGGAGAGGCTAGTGGAAGCCTTCAGGTAAACCACCTTGATCCAAGCTGGGAGTCAGTTCTACTCGGTTTCAAAAATGTAGTCAGTAAACTTCATATAACTGGTCCTCATTAATGTACTTACTAAGATGGCACTATTTCTGTTTGGTCTGCATTTCAGAGAAGGCTGTAAACCTGTCCCTCTCTCTCTCTCTGTCACTGTCTGTCTCTCTCTGCAGTCAGAGGTACTGTGTATGTAATCCGGTGTTGATCAGGCAGTTTCAGAATCCAGACACCATCTTCATCCTGGCGTTTGCCATCATCCTTCTCAACACAGACATGTACAGTCCCAACGTCAAACCAGAGAGGAAGATGAAGATTGAAGACTTCATCAAAAACCTCCGAGGTTAGATGCAAACACGTAGACATGCATGCACGCATGCTCTCGCATCATAAACACATGATATGATGCCTTTGTATCTATGTATTAGCAAAATCTGCTAAGCTAATGGTTAATGTTGGCTACCGTCTTTTTGTAAGTCACGTTAAGACTTTAACCGCGAGGTAGCAAGGATTTAGTCTGTGTGTGTCTCTAGGTGTTGATAATGGACAAGACATTCCCAGAGATCTACTGGTAGCCATTTATGGACGGATCCAAAAGTGGGAGTTAAGAACCAATGATGACCACGTCTCTCAGGTCCAGGCGGTGGAGAGGATGATCGTTGGCAAAAAACCTGTAAGACTTTTCATGACATGCATGACAACCAACCAGGTTTTAGTTCATTCAAAATATAGTTGATTATACATAACTATGTAGGTATTAGCCTCAAATTGTACTGAAATTTCGTAAAATTAGTTATTATGCAGAATGTCCTATTTCAAGTTTTCAAATGTATAAAAATCTTTTGAAAATAGCAGATATTAGCATTATTACTTATTTATGTTTGTACAAATGAGGTGTAGCAGAGTAGAAGTAAAAGTAATGGAAATCGAAATACTTAGTAAAGTAAAACTACCTCAAAATGTTACTCAAGTACAGTTACTTTCCAGCACTGACCAGCTGTGTGGTAATGGTCTTGTGTTTGCAGGTGTTGTCTCTGGCTCACCGGAGGCTGGTGTGTTGCTGTCAGCTTTTTGAGGTTCCTGATCCTAACCGGGCTCAGAGGAGTGGAGTTCACCAGAGGGAAGTCTTTCTCTTCAATGACCTACTTGTGGTAAGAAAACAAGATTTTGTGTGTTTGTGTGTGTGTGTGTGTGTGTGTGTGTGTGTGTGTGTGTGTGTGTGTGTGTGTGTGTGTGTGTGTGTGTGTGTGTGTGTGTGTGTGTGTGTGTGTGTGTGTGTGTGTGTGTGTGTGTGTGTGTGTGTGTGTGGTTGTGGGGGGGGGGCATGAGCTGAACTACTGTGGACTTACTGAGAATGTGCAAAATCACAATCTTACAATCTATCTTACAATGTTATCTGTCTGACCAACTGACACCCCCATCTCTGTCTCTCTCAATGTCTCATGATCAGGTGACAAAGATCTTTCAGAAGAAGAAGACTTCAGTGACTTACAGTTTCAGACAGTCCTTTCCTCTGGTGGAGATGCAGACTCACACCTTCAGCAACAACCGTTAGTAATCTGTCTGTCTGTTGGTCCGTAGTGTCCATCCAAATGTTTTAGTTTAGTGTCTCTTAAATGTGTGGTGTTTAATCGTGCAGGTTGTGTGATGACTTATGGCTGTGTGTGTGCGCGTGCATGGGTGCAAATGTATTTGGCAGTCTGTGATGGCCGAGATGAGGACAGATTGTCCTATCTGACTCATCCACTCATTTACACATGGTGTGTTTGTGTAGGTGTTGAGCGTGCATGCCTGCGTGTTGGTGTAGGATTGTGTGTGTGTGTGTGTGTGTGTGTGTGTGTGTGTGTGTGTGTGTGTGTGTGTGTGTGTGTGTGTGTGTGTGTGTGTGTGTGTGTGTGTGTGTGTGTGTGTGTGTGTGTGTGTGTGTGTGTGTGTGTGCGCGCGCGCGTACGTGCATGGGTGTAGGGCAGGCATATTACAATTGTAATCAGGTTGAAATGTATTCTGTATTAGTTTTATGTTCTTGTGATTCATTGTGTTTACCTGCTGGGTGTTGGATAGATTCTGATACTGTCCCTGTTTCATTAAAATGATTGTCACAACATTGACTATGGAGAAAAGAGCTGCGAACGCTGTTCTGTACCACTGCGACAGGGGCTGAGTCAGCAGAAAGCAAAATGTCAAAGTTGAGAAGTTCATCTTGCAAGGCAGAAAGGCAGCAATCAGAAAGAAACACACTGTGCTGTGAGCAGGGGGACACTAGGCACAACACAACAAGTTGATAATAGTTGTACTTGCAAAGTTATAAATAGTTGTGGGTGTGAAATTAACCGAGATAGAGAAATCAAAATTCATGAAATGTACTGTGTATATACAGTACTGTGACACCTAACAACATAGAGTATGTTCACCTATCCTCCCAATCTTTGAGTAAAGAGTCCCTTTACTCATAAGGTTGTCACTCATACAGCCATGCCCTTTCTGAGTGGTGCAAAACACTCCTTTAGATAGAAATATGGCTAGCTGGGTATCTGGGTGGGTCTCCAAAAACACTTTACTGCTCACCTTGGATTGCTTTTGGGACAACTTTTATAGCATTTAAATGAATATACAGTAATTGTAATATGACCACATCCTCCTGTCCCCTTTAGACTATCCTCATGGTATTCGACTCACGGAATCGAACCCAGGGGGAGAGAGGAAGGTTCTCATCGTGTTCATGGCCCCTAGCCTGCAGGACAGAGCTCGCTTCACCTCTGACCTCAGAGAGAGCATTGCTGAGGTGCAAGAGATGGAGAAATACCGCGTAGAATGTAAGTACTGTCCATTTATCAGTACCAGTATTTGGTGGGTTGGTACTAGTAGTAATAGTTGTAATGTTAGTAGTAGGCTAGTCTCTCAGGATAAACTAAAATAGGAGGTGCTGTTTTTCTCTGTTATTTGCCGATGGGATCGTCAGATTGGTAGTAGGCCTACTAGTCGTCTGAGGTTTGTAGTATTAATGCATTACAAGCAAAGCACATAACATAGTACTTTTTGCGTTCCTTTTTTTAAAACCACACCTTTTAACTCAAGTTTATTTATGAACCGTTGAATTTACAACAAGCACTTCTGAAAGCACCGCCTGCCTGGCTTTGACCATGCTGATCTCGCCCACATCTATTGTGCCTTAAAACAGTAGCGAAGTTAGAATGTGTTAAATGTTAAACATTTATATCATATGCGGTGAGTCCATTTTAGAATTAAACCCTCTAGCCAGTATTTTATACTCAAGGCATTCAAAAATAGCAGATATACTGTACAAAGCAAGCTAACGCACATGCCACGCTGTAAGTTTGTAGATGTGCTATTTTAGAAGAATGTAGTAAAAGTTAATCACAAGGCTAGTCTTGTCTAGTCTTTTTTTATCTTCTTTTTAAATTAAACTAGGTCGGATATGTTCTAAATCATAATTAAGACATAATTAAGACCTTCCCTTCCTCTGCCTCCCTCTCTCCAATCCCCTCCTCGGCATTCTCTATCCTCCTCACCCTCATTCTCTCACTCATTCTTCTCTCCAGCCGAGTTGGAGAAGCAGAAAGGAGTGATGCGTCCAGGCTTGTTAACAGGAGGAGGGACAGCAGGAGCAGGAGGGGCTAATAGTGGTAGCGCCCCTGATGGGGGCGGGGTCAAGGGTGAGACGATGAATGGAACCCTGGGAAGGCCAAGCCTTGATGACACATACGCCTCTGTGGACGGACTCAAACGCACGGCACTCAGCTCCTCTCTGAGAGACCTCTCTGAAACAGGTACTGTGCACACAAACACACACACACACACACACACACACACAAACACAAATGTGCACATACGCATGCATGTGCACACGTATACAAAATAATAAAACTTCTTCCCAGTACTCAAATAAAAGGACAGGTTAATCACAGAAGTGTCTTTCTTCTGGTTTGGGACCTGCATTCAGAATGCATTCTGAATGCAATTCACAATTCAGCTGCAACTATCAGATTATATTCGTAGTAATTCCTCTGCCAATACTTCAAATAATCAACATCTTTCTGATGAAGCATTTACAAAAACAATCTACTTGATTCTATTCATATATATAATTTATATAATTGATCAAATCATTGTGCTTGTGTTGCAGCCGTGTTGGTGGACTTGACAGGCACTTATGCCATGTAAAAAATGTAAAAAGAAAATCGCAGAATTTAAGTGTTGAAAAGCTTCAGCAGTATTAAAATACTGTCTTTGACTTTGTCACCAGCCACTTGCATCCCTCACCGCCTTCCTTGGCAGTCTCACAAAAGCACGTCTCTACTATCCATCTGTCTCCTTTGCCAAATGGAAAGAGTGACCCTTTTACCACTTCTATTTCTAAAAATAAATGGAAAAATAATCCTTC
Source organism: Benthosema pterotum (assembly GCA_039105355.1). Taxonomy (NCBI): domain Eukaryota; kingdom Metazoa; phylum Chordata; class Actinopteri; order Myctophiformes; family Myctophidae; genus Benthosema; species Benthosema pterotum. Next base: position 25,110,387 of record CM076968.1, on the reverse strand, counting down.
ACAACAACAGCGCTGGTGTAACTAAGACATTAGCATAATTCTTGTGCGAACGACATTTCCATGTTCTACCGGTGATGCTAAAAAATATGCCGGATATTAGCGCAAATCAACCGGTGCTGCTAGGCAGTGTTGTGTTTTGTTCTTCCAGACTTCACATATACCCATAAGGGGATTCCCTATGTCCACACAAATCGGTGTTGTTAAGCCACAAGGGAGAATGAGAAAGGGAAGGAGGAAGAGAGGGAGTGAGGGTGACAGAGAGCCTATTTCACGCACATGATAATCCAGGCAATGCTGTGCAGCCATCCCCAACAAGCTGATCCACGTGTGGCGTAGAGGGAGATTGAGAGAGAGGGCGGGAGGGAGGGAGAGTGGGAGAGAGAAACAGACTGTTTTACCATTCTATATCTCAGGATTCCTGGCCATCGCTGAGAACTAAAACCTAAACATGCTGCATGATTGACACATCGTATTGAGGGGCACTCGCAGAAATGGCAGGCTATTTCTGTTGTGTTTAATAATAGACTTTTCCTCAAAAACCCAATAAACTACGCTTTTTCACCGTTCTCATGTTTGCCATGTGCCTCTGTACTTCACTCACCTGCTCGTCTGTGTCGAGGTCAATAAGGGCGGACAGACATAATTAACCAATGAGAGAGCTCTAGAATACGCAGATGTGACATCAAATGAAAAAGGCAATGTCCTGTGCTCCAAGGAGTGCATTTCTAGTTTAAATCCAACGTGATGAAGTACTGTAATGTTTTTACCTCAAGGAGGATGGGGGTGTCCAACTGTCCAAGGCCGGGGCCCTGAAAAGTATTAATCCGGCCCTGATTAGATGCGCCTATCCTTGTTGTTCAAAGATTGTTGTTTAATTATGCATATTTATTTATCACAGTAAGTGAACCTATGTTTGAACTGTGTCCTCTCACAAAACAGCCAATGCTGTTATACAGTAGCTAGTCAACCTATCTGTGAAGTCAGCTTACTACTGTCAATGATATAAAACATAATGGTGCTTTGTCTCCCCTCAGTGGTTAGCTGTGGGATATATTGCATGTTAGCAATACCTTTATATGGATATATATTGCTAATATGCTGATACAAAGTGAAAATTGAGAGCATATCATCCCCCCCACACACACACACACACAGACCAGGACAAAATGTGATATTTTATCAGTATGTAATGTATTATTATACATGTATAAGGAAGCTTCGGTCCAAGACATACGCATGTGAATTAAGTCAATCAAACTGGAATAATTATTTTAACATTTTGAATGAAGATAAAAATCATCTGCGGATTCCTCTCTATGCTCCATGGCCTTGTAACCATGCCTCATTCTGATTGGGTAACAGGGAAGCGAGGTCGTAGGAACAGTGTGGGCTCATTGGACAGTACCATTGAAGTAAGTCATGGTCGGCAGGTTGTGATCTCATCACTGCATGGCATGGCTTTGTTTTATTTTACTTTTGAAACACGTCTTTGTTGTGTGCTATATATAATCACAACTTCCTTTCCTTTAGTTTCAAGTTTGATCTCATATATGCATGGAGTGTGAAGCTAACATTACAAGCATGCATGACTGCGTGATTGCCTGTAAAACCTCAACATCACTGGTATCGTCTGTCTCTGTGTGTGCATGTTGTTTTATATAGGTGTCACACACCTACAGTATGATTAAATTAAGCATACATCTTGCAGCTCTTGCTTGACTAGCTTGATTTCAACACCACTGCTCAACTAAACAGCTAACTTGGCTTGAGTTTTAACTTGTTCCCTGATCACATACTGATCACATACATTACCTCCAACCACCAGTGCAATGCTGGTAAGTTTGTGATAACTTTTTGCCGTTAAAAGGCAAACAGATTGTGTGCACATCTCACGCCTATATTCAGGCCAGGTGCTGGGCATCAAGGCATCAAACTAGGAGAATGGAGAGGAACGCCCGCACACTGTTTATATGCTCCAAAACACACTTTTTATTTGGTTCAGGCAACAACTGCAACGTTTTGACCCCAAGGTCTTCGTCAGGCCAATGTCCTATTTGCCTGATGAAGACCTTAGGGTCGAAACGTTGCAGTTGTTGCCTGAACCAAATAAAAAGTGTGTTTTGGAGCATATAAACAGTGTGCGGGCGTTCCTCTCCGTTCTCTAACTTTTTGCCGTTAGCCTACTTCTAAATGTACTTTGTTGGGCTAATGGCCAGTGGATGAACAAACTAGCTGTGTAATGTGTTGCAGATAGATTATAGTATGGATTGCCATTGCTCCCAAACATTTTTTAGGCTGGTAACTGTTTTTTTTCGGCAGAAGTTGTCTAAGGTCCATTCATTTTGCAGTGTAAAGAACAAACTGTCTGCTGTTTGGCTGCAGATTGATTGCTTTGTATTCCACTGTTCCTCTTTGCCAGGGTTCCATCATTAGCAGCCCCAGGCCCCACCAGCAGCGTCCCATGGCAGGTGGAGGTCACCCCTACTCCACCACCTCCACCTCCCCGTTGGCAGCGTCAGCCTACCGGCCATACCGCCCTACTCAGAGCCCCGGTACGGGGGTGGGTGGTGGGCCGGGGCTCTGTCACAACCTGGGTGGGCCAGGGGGGGTGCTACCACCCCCCAGCTCGCCCTCCCCCTCAACCATCCCCTCCGCCTCCCCCCTCCACCACCTCCACGGAGGGGGCGGTGGCGCGGGGGGGAACTTCTTCGGCAGCCGCCGGGGCAAGGTGCCCGGTCCCCTGATGATGGTGTCCTCGCCCCCGCCGCAGGGGGCGGGCCCGGGTGGAGGGGGGGTCGGGGGCCCGCCCAGCCCGCTCATGATCGTCTCTCCGCCCCACTACCCGGCCCCGGCGCCGCCCATCCCCGTGGGGGTCGGCGCGCCCCCCCACTCGCCCTGCCCGCCCTCTCCCTCGGCCAACCACGGCGGCCCGTCGGACCCGGCCTCGGGGCCGGGGGCGGGGCCTTCCTCCAAGCTGCAGGCGCTGCACGCCCAGTACTGCCACAGCAACAGTGGAGCGGGAGGTGGAGGGGGAGTGACGGGCGGTGGGGGGCAGCCGCCCCAGAACGCCACTCCACCCCCGCCCTACCACCACCACCACCAGCGCTACCAGCACTACGCCCCGTCCGGCCCGCTCCACCACGCCCCTCTCTCCCACCGGGTTTCTGGCCCCAGGAGGCAGGGCCCGCCCATACCCGGCGCCTCCCATACCCAGCTGATCCAACAGCAGAGGATCCAGCAGCACGGCCGCTACGGCCTGGGTACCGGGTTCACCAGCCCGCCCCCGCTCTCCCCCCACTCGCCCGTCCCACCCTCCACCCCCAACCCGCCGCCGGCCTCGCATGCACACTACCACTCCCACGGCACGGCGACGGGGGGGGCGTGGACGCTGCAGGGTGGCGGTGGTGGGGTGGGGGGCGGCGCCAAGCTCCCGCTGACCATCTCGCACTCCCAGCCTCACCCCATCGCCCACGCGCCGCCTCACGCACACTCTCACAGCCACCATCACCACCACCACCACGCAGCCGTGCAGCACACGCACTCGCACGGGCACGCGCACACACACTCCCCGCTCAGCCCCGCGCCCGCACCGTCATCCTCCGGCCCCCACTTTGTCTTCTCCACCCCGCCTCCGCTGCCGATGCCGTCGGCGCGGCTCGTCAGCCAGTACCCTCCTCCCCTCTCCTCCATCCCGCCGCCGCCGCCCCACTCACCCTTGCCTCCCCCGCTGCCCCAGACCCCGCTGTCCCCGCATCCACCGGGAGGGGGGATCGGAGGGTCCGGCCAGGGGGGGAGTGGGGCCAAATCGAAGCCCGTCAGCCGGATAAGTACGGTGGTTTGAGGAGGCGGCGTCAGAGAGCGGTGGTACCGCGATACCCTGTGACCCACCGGGGGGCAGTGGTGAGAGGAGGCAGCAGGAGGAGAGGAGCAGGCGGCGGACAGATGCAGGTGTACCAACATGGTCGCGTGGCGAGGAGGAGGAGGAGGCGAGGAAGAGCGGGAGGAAAGAGGAATTTGCTCAGCCTGTGTTACTTTCACATCCAGTTTCCTCGTAAGTAGACTTCTGTGGTGGATGTCAGAGAGACAAGCTCAGGCTGGGTCCTGTCTTAATCCCTATATGGGTGTACACTGTAAAATCCTGACTGTTAATTTAGTTGTCGAGTGCACAAACTCTGAGTTACAAGTGGACAAATTAACACTGAGGATTTTACCATTTATTGTTAACAAGGAATGCTGCCATAACATCGGGATCTCAAACCATCCAGCTAAAGAATTGAAGTATTCTTTCCATTCCTTTAAAGGTTATTACTAGTCTCATGTTACCTCTCAGCCTAGCGTCCTTCTGAGGATTTTTCACAGGTGACTCAAAATTCACTTCCTGATGCAGCAGGATTGGCCATATTTGTTGTTCTTTATCGCTGTCCAACGTGGCCATAGTTGAAGGAAAGACTACAACAACAGTGGATTCCTTTTTTATTGAGCAGTGATGGGTTTAGTGGTGCAGTGGTGATTGTACTGTAAAGCCAAGGGTCATAATGGTTCAGGGACCATTTGATAAGGGAAACAGTGCCTGAGAATTTGAAACAATGGAGTTAGCTCTCTGAGCTAATGTGTGGACATACAGTATGTACACTATCTACGGTGTCCCTTAAGGGACATTTCAGGGTTTTAAGAAAAATGTATGCTTTTTCACAAGTCGTTTGCATTAACATGGTGTGGTTTATGTGTCTTAGATTAGACATGCATGACCAGTGAGATGATTGAATGTGTCAATGCATCTGTGGTCAGTGTCTTATTATACAGGGTCTTTTGGTCAGATTTAAAGTCCGCCCATCCAGAATTAAAAATTAAAAAGGACTACATTCACAAATAATTGAAGAACTTGTATTTGCTCATTTCCTAACCAACTCTGAATACAAACATTGACAAATAAACAGCCTCAAGTCACAATTAACTGCCAGTATGTTAACTTAACATTGAAGGAATGGGTATTCAACTTGTAGTTATTACTCTACTGACACCATTTTCGTCACTACAATAATCATTTGAACGCCGATCGAATTGCTTAGTAGGGTGTTCAGTGTTTCCTGTTGTAGAAATCTGATATACAGTAGAAATATAGTTATTATCAAGTTGTATTCAGAATTTGTAAAAAACAAAACAAACAAAAAAACAATGTGGATTATACCATACACCATATAACTCCCCTTATGGCTCTGCATCTTGTAGAAGTAAAAGATAAGCCCATATCTATACTACAGTATACCTGTATATCTCCTGGTACATACTCATACCTGTCTATAGTGAGTAGAGGAAGATTGGGCCGCTGGGTGCCAAACAGGGTGAATTCAGTAAAAAGCAGTTTTTTGAGTTGTCTTATATGGGCTGTAATCTACAATACTTGTTTAGTCAGTAAAGCGACAGCAACCTTTACTTGAGGCCAAAGTTAGATCTAGGAATATAGGAATCCAATTGGGTGCAACAATTTACAAATTGTAATATTACTGTAAGAGTTTTTTTTTCTAGTCTATGGGATAACAACTTGATATTGCCAAACAGCCTTGAATGGGATTAAGATTTCTATGTTTTTTTTTTTTAATAATTTCTTTCTTCATGTACAGTAGATGGGAGAGCAAGTATAAGAGAGGGGGCACATGAGACGATGGGAGTCCTATTCAAACGTGCATACAGAGAATTGTGGTTAGTCTACTGCCTGACTGTGCAAGCCAGCATCCAAACAAATGCAATCTTCTAATTCCAATATTATAAGTTCAATAACAAATGCAAACTAAACGAAAACGCAGGCTTGAAATATTTTTTAAAAGAAAGGTGGTTAACATAACCACAATGAGACTTAAACATAGACTGCTCCTACAGAAAACCAGTCTCTGTTACATGTGCCTAAAAACACATAAAGTGCAAAAATGTGATGTCTCTTGCCGAGCAGACTAGTTCAAAGCTAGATATTTTTATCTGCAAATAATAAAACAAAACATTCCTGCTTATTCCACTGATGACATGGAAGGGATCAAAGGATCAACTGAGAATAACATGTATTTGCTTATTTCACAAAGGTATGGCTTTTTTATCATCACCTTGCAACATGATTATTACCAATTTAGAGATCACAAATGCAAAAAAAGAAGACAAAAGAGACAAAAAAGAGACAATTTCTCTTCAAAAAGTTGTTTTTATACATTATGGTTTAATTTTTCACAGTGAGCTAAGTTGAATATATGTTTTGTTATCTCTTTCTGTCTCTCTGTTTGAACTCTGGTTGTTAAATGAATGCTAACAAAACATGTTTAGTTTCTTGTGAGATTCTGTGATTGCTCCTGACCTGCTGTAGTCTCTTTGCTACTTGTATAGTCTGCTGTATTTTAATGGGAGCATCAACAGGCCTTCTCTGAGGTTCAACCTGCTTGGAAAAACTAAAGCATACTCCTGATATTGATATTGTTGTGACAACTGCTTCTACTAACCTTATAAAGTACTCTTTGGGCTGTGTATATTTTTTTTTCTGTTGTTCTTTTGTTTTTCTTGTTATGTGCTTGGGTATGGGGTGATTATACAAATTTGGTTTACTTTGCACAATGAAAATACTAGAATTCTCTTAATTTGTAATGTGTTTTACTACTGAGAAGGTTTTCTGTGACTAACAAGTTGTTCTAATATTTTTTGATATGGACTTTTAATAGAGTCATCTACACTATGTATGCACGAATACACACCTCTGAATCTCAGTCACAGAGTCAGTAAAGATGTTTTGTGATCTTTGCACACAGAGGTGATTGACAGATTTTTCTTCTTCCAGTGCCTCTCTGTTGGCTAGACCCACACAAACATGCAAATGCACTCACAAATGCTTGTGCGATGAAGCACACACGCACACCAACATTTAATGCACAGATGGTACCCTCCAACATACTAACCCAAACTTACACACGCATCAGTTCAGCACTACAACTACTTTAAACCCAAATTATAAAATCCAAATCCAGTTCTGGAAAGATGCAAAGCACCACCATCATTGGACGTGGGGGGGTGGTTTCTAGGAATTTGGAGAGTCCCTTGTTAGACACAAGGTTAGACCCAAGCCACCTCTGATCCATCTTAACCACTTCAGCCCTAATGAAGAAAGAAGAAAAAGAAACCAAGAAATGGCTAACGCAATGCACCATTTCCCCAGTGCCCATTCCTCTTTGTGACTCTGTCTCTGAAATGGAATTAATCACCGTACAAGTGTGAACCTTACGGATCATTAGGTTACATTTATACAAATTGGTAAATTAATACTTAACGATTTTACTGAAAAGACTCATGAACATTGTTTTAATTTTTGACCCAAACCAATTGAGCACTTTGTTCTTAAATTGTTCAACGGTCTGGCTAACACAATGGGGGTATATTCAGATTTCAAGGAACTATACAGCATTTGAATAGACTATATTTTTTATTGCCCTGATCTGCGCTCCAGTGTCGGTTTGCATGTGGTTATTATTAACATCTGCACTGAATGAAGCTGTATTATAAAAGAAAACATGAATGTACATAACCATCATTATGAATAATAATAATATGACTACTGAACTTTGGAATGGGCTGTTGTTTAAAGGCTGGCTTTACACTTTGGGAGCACAACAGATCCGTTTTTCAACCCTTTAAAGTCCCAGCTCTAGTGATTTTATTGTTCACTGGACATGCAGCATTCTGGGGTCAGAAGAAGTTAAAAATGTGATCTCCCCCAACACCCCCCCCCACCCCCCCTTTGCTCCCGTGTAAATTATGTAATGTATGTATGCACCTGTAGAAGAGTAAATGGGCTGATCTAAGATCTGCTTTATAAAGACAAAGGAGTCTACACTTCCTGTTTATATTGTAGAGCAAAGAGAGACTGGAATAGTCTGTGTAAAATGTACCAGTACAGTGTCAAATATGACGTGTCAACAGAGACATTATTTTAGAAATTGTGTATGGAGAACTTTTAACCATGTATATACAGATATATCACTTGTACTTTTTGTTTTTGAAATTGCAGAGATGAAAAAGTTGAAATATTTATTGCCCTTAACATATATAAAAAATGTTCATGTTGTTGGAAATGCATTGAGTATTTATTTTTTCCATGCCACAATTGAATTTATTGTCACTCCATCTTACCGTACTCGGGTCACAGGGGAAGCAGTTTAAATCAAAGAGCTTCAGACTTCCCTTTCCTGAAGAACCAATATTGTACATGCACTGAGAGAAATCCTGAGATGTTCCCTGGTCAGTTTGGAGAAGTAATACCCTCACCTGGTGATGACATAATGGTGATGTACTGTAATTAAAAGATCTCTGAGGATCTCTTTAAGAGTTCTCTGAGTATCTCTTTAAGAGCTCTCTATGAGTATATCTTTAAGAGATCTTTATAAGTATCTGGTCACTTGCTCAGCTTGCGCACAAGTAGACCATGGCCAACTTGTTGGCACTCTACCAAGTGCAGATCTACAGTTCTAGTTTGCTGTATAAGTATCTATGTTTACAGAATATACATTACTGAACAATGAACATACATTTTCTCTGAATGTTTGGTGACACGAGTCATTAAGTGTACCATGAATGAATAACAGAAAGCATTTTATTTTCTTTTTTTAGTGATATCAAAGGAAATGTTCTCTTTTTTTATAGAAAAGTGTGGCTTTCATAGAAAGTAAAAGCCACACTGAAACAGATAAACAATACAATATGCCACTTGCCAAAGAGAATGGCCAGACTTTTTAATTCATACTTTTGGATCAAATATTTTATACCAGAAATTAGCATTTTTGCAGTTGTGCATATGATGAAAATGTTTCCTACTGTAACACATTTTTTGTGTTAGGTTGTCACAAAAAATGACAATACAGGTACCTTAAAGGCCATTTCATAGGGCAAACATAAGCTGACTGGTCATTCTGAGCCATGCCAGTAAAATCCATAAGGTCAGGTTACGGACAGTGAAAAATTCTGTTTTGGAAAATGAGCACCAGGCTTGGGAGTCAAACCCGCGGCATGCCGCCAGGTTGGGTCAGAGGCTAACCACCTGAGCAAGATACTTTTACTTTTCAGTCATAAGCTAGTGGCCTATACATTGCACAAACATCATGGTAAAAGATAAACTGTCATTTCACATAGATACCAATGCAAAGGATAACTCAAGTTAACACTTTTTAATTATACACAGCAATATAACCAACTGACAGCAGAAAGACAAAACAAATGCATGGGAAAATGAAAATAAAATAAAACATAAGCAATTGCACACGGGAGAAACGTCTTTCAAATTGTCCACATCACTGAAATGGGGTCAACTGGACCATTGCGATTCCGGGACCATGGGGATCCGTTGCCCATTGTGCATGCACCCCTCATCTGTCCCCGTCGGATTGGAGGGGTAGAGCAATGTGTTTAATACATCACATATCTGATGAAGAGAGTAGTCACTCGAAGGGTTGGTGATGGGTAATGACAGTCCGTTGCTCAGCGGCATGGTGGTGGTGGTGCTGGGTGCTGCTGCGGCCTCTGTGGACTGGGCACCGCTGTGGACTGGGCACCGGGTGGCGTCCAAGAGACTGGCGGTGTCCTCGGTGTGGCACTCTCCCACGGCCACGGGTCTCCTCGACGACTCCGGCGACAGTTGGAAGGCTTTGCCCGTCTCCTCGTAGCCCCTGGAGCTAATACGTTCGTCTCTGGACGGGTCATAGTGTGACGGAGGGTCTGGAGAGTTGAGGCACGTTTGGATCAGGGCCTTGCCCTCCTTCCCAGTGAGGATGGGCTGGAGCTTGTGGGTGGCGTTGGTGTAGACGTGGCCTGTTTCACTGACCACCACCAGAAGAACCTGACTACCGGTCAGCATGGCGAGCTCGTGGGTCTTCTTCATCATGCCGATTTTCCGTTTGCTGAAAGTCGTGTATCGACTGGCCTTGTTTTTGATGCGCTCAATTTTAACCTTCCTGCGTCCCTTTCCCGTCCGTGGGGCCGCTACTCCACAACGATTCCTTCCCGCCCAAGCTCGGGCAGAGGGGCGGCGCTGGTCATCATTAGGGTGGTAATCAGGATCTGCCACAAAGTCATCCTCTGACTCGCTGCTGTATGAAGGTGCATTCTGCCCGTCATCCGCCTTAATCCTGACTGTATGCCTGGCGATATCTGCCTGGGTTAGCCTGGCCAGAACAGGACGCATCTCACACTTGCCTAAAACTAACTTGTTTCCTGCTGGTGCCAATTCTGATTGAGGCTGATGTGACTCCATTGCTGTGCTTCTCTCTTTCCAATTGCTGCTGCTCTGTAACTTAATTGTTGCAAACTAGTGGTGGTGACGGTGTCCACACTGCCTTTTATATTAAATTGGGGTGGGGGGCGCAAGGGCAAGTGTCAGGTGTACGTCATTTGTGTACATCATTGTGATGTCAGAACGGGTCAGGTCCATATATGGAGATGTCCAGAGCCTGAACAGGGGCCCTGCCCAGAGCACAGTAGAGGCTTTTGTATTGTCAGAACAGGTCAGCTCCAAATAAGGAGATGTCCAGAGCCTGAACAGGGGCCCTGCCCAGAGCACAGTAGAGTCTTTTGTATTGTCAGAACAGGTCAGCTCCATATAAGGAGATGTCCAGAGCCTGAACAGGGGCCCTGCCCAGAGCCCAAGTAGAGGCTTTTGCATTGTCAGAACAGGTCAGCTCCATATATGGAGACCCAGCCCAGCCCGGGCTGGGGCATCACCCAGAACCTTTGCAAAGGCTTTTGTGCTGGTTCTGGACAACTGGTGTACTGACGGACTTGACTGCACGTCCTGTGATGGGTGAAATGTGTATGTTAAATTGGTAGTCAGTGGCGGTTCTCTAGTTATGTAGCTTACAGATGTATACAGTATGTACAGTATATGCACACAGAGGTGCATTTATATTAGGATTGTCATCATTTAGTGGTAAAAGGCAGCTGCCAGGATAATATTTTGACCATTTATGATAGAAAACAGAACAAAAATATAGCTGCAAGCAGCAATAAGACGGGACCAAGCAAGCAGCAATAAGGAGTCAGAACAATATGCAGAAGAAGGAACATATTTTTGAGAAATTATCTGAGGGGGGAGAGGGGGGTGCTTTTGCCCCGGGTCCATACAATAGTGAATGAATAAATGAAATATAAAATTCCTACAGTAGCCTATATGTCAACCTGGCCTACTACAACAAAACTCATAAAAGCTTGGAGAATTACAGCACAATTCAAGTGCAACTAGAAGAAATTGAAAAAAATGTGATTGGACACTAGTTAACAACAGTTGTTTAACAGCCACTTTGTTCAGGAAGTTAATTCCTTATATGGGAATCAAACCCGGGCCGCCACGTTGCAAGACTATGTCTTAACCACTAGACTGTTACGTGAAGTGATCAAGGCTTGTACAATGCAAAACTTTCATTGGGTTGGTTACTACTGGAAATCTAGAATGTCGGGACGCGGCCAGGAATCAAACCCCGGCCTCCCAGTCTCAGGGCGGACACTCTAACCACAAGGCCACTGAGTTGGTGCCATTACCATTACATTGAGTTTTACCCTGGGTTACACATAGAAACATAATATTGAGTTAGCTAAAGCAATAAAAACAATATGCACAAATAAGCCATAGAAACATGGAAGACTGAAGTTAAGAAATAGGTCATGCAATTGTGGGAGCAGAGCAGGATTCTTGAAGACTCACACTTCTTATTGTCAGTAACGGGACGTGAACCCACAATCTTTTCGTCCCAAGTCTAGTGCTCTACTGACCGAGCTATCCAGGCACAATGATTTGCTTAGTTGTTGTTAACTATCAAACAACCCTAACACGGCATCAAGCAATATGAACAATATGCACAATGCAGCAATCCGAGGGTGGAGCTTAGTGGTCAAAGTGACACAATTGTTTCTCATTAGTCATAGTGCAAAAACTTCCACATGCTTATTCCTCTCACATAATCTGGAACAATGTTTTAACCACTAGACTGTTATGTGAAGTGATCAAGGCTTGTACAATGCAAAGCTTTCATTGGGTAAGTTACTACTGAAATCTAGAATGTCGGGGTATGACCCGACTGGGAATCGAACCCCGGGCCTCCCAGTCTCAGGGCGGACACTCTAACCACAAGTGCACTGAGTTGGTGCATGTGGAAACAAGTTCCACATGCTTATTCCTCTCACATAATCTGGCACAATGTACTTGCTCCAGTGTTGCCAGAGAGAAACAAGCAGAAGAAGACTCTTCACAAACAGCAATTTTGATTGGCTTATAAAAACGTCATTTTTTGATGAAAACAAATTTGCTTCTGAACTTTTGTCCGGATGGGGCCAAAGTTCTCATGTAGCAGGTGTCATGCAAATTGCTCAAAAATCCAGGCAGAAAATCAGGCATGAACATTTTTCAAACTGCTTAAAATGGCGGACACTCTGGGGGTGGAGCTTACCGGTCAAAGTTACAGATGTCTTCCACATGAATCAAGGAACATGTAGAAACAAGTCCCATGATTTTTGGCCGAACGAGGCCCGAGTTATTCTTGTTCAAATGTTTCAGTTTAAAAGAATTGCTATAGCGCCCCTGTTTGAGCAATTGGTGTAAGACTGGTTTTACTGCCATTTTGCATTGCCCTCTACAAAACTAGCCTGATTGTCAGACTCTGAGCCATGGCTCAAAACAGAACCCAGCTGAGTGGGCGGGGCCTGTGGGCTGAACCCAGGCTACTACAAAACAGTAAAATCTCAGAAGCAGATTACGCTGCATGTGTAGATTAGGGGCATTAGAATCATTTTCCAGGGAAAATTGCCTAGGGCTCCAAATTGCTTAGAAACGCCACTGCCTTTACCGAATGGTAAAACCTATACCTAGCGTGTTAAAAGTAGGGTAACTACAGTGAAATTGCATTGGATGGCCTGCAGTACCCTGTTCTAAATGACCCGATGTGTGGCCGCTGTTTCTTTTGGGGGCGTGAAATTTGCCCACACCGTGTGTCTCGGCAGTTTGAGGCAGAGCCTTGGAGTATAGACAGTTACACAAACTCCGTCCACTTCATGGGGCCAATCCAATGGCTGCTCCTCTACATAGAGTTCTATTGAGAATGGGGACAACAAGTACTGGACTCAGCCAGGCTTTCATTTATTTTAGATATTTTAGCACATCAACATTACACAGACTTTAGTTGTATCATATTTTAAAACAATTGGCATGTTGTTGCACACATACCTAAAATAGCTTTTATTTAGCTCTATTTGCGCCGCGCTCGTTGAAAACCCCTCAAAGTCGCAACCATATACGGCTCTGCATCTACGCAAGTAAGTAGATCACGTGTTATTCCAGAAACCGGAAGTTGTCATTGGATGGAACTTTCAGCTGAACGTGTCTTCCGTTATTAAAGACCCAACTTCATAAATGTGGTAGCCGGTAAGTGATTTTGCTTTTACCGTCTGCTCCCAGAGAAAACGTCATAATAGAATATTTTTCTAGTAATTGAACTGTAGTAGGAGTGTAGGACATGACTGGTATGGAACTTAGCATGGCGTCATGATCAGAAGTCAATGAGGTGCTTTGAAAATAAGAAGTTCGCCTATAGTAGCAGGTGTTACACTCAAATGTGTTACCCATTAGATCCTGTGACCGTGACTCTGCTAGTAGTCGTTGGATGTATCGACTTTATTTTCTGGTCGTATCGGGTGCATGTTGACTCGCCTGGTCGCTTGTTTTTGTTATTTTGCTGCTGTGATATAATATCCTCCAGGGTGTTGTCCGCCCGGGTAACATACTATTGGTAACATGGACCTCTACAGTCACTTAATTCAACAGGGTCAACGATAATGGTGAACTGGCTAGTGTATTTTAGCCGAGTTGTCTTAACTTGTCCTCGAGTCAACTTGTATATGTGGTGTTAAAACTAGAAGGTCGTTGTGCATTTATTTATTCTATTCCTCGAAAGCTTTTGGTTCAAAAAGTACATTGGTGAGGTTGCTGTGGTTGAACCATATTTAGTTCAAGTAAATTTAGTTTACTGAGACGATCAGAGGACCAACACATGTGAGTTCCTGCTATAGTAGCAGGTGTATTCCACCTGCCTGCATTTTCCAGTGTCTTGGATTCTTTGAGAATACGGTATCAAACGTGTTTGTAGGAAAATAATCGGACAATGATACATGTTGTAACGTGCTTGATTTTGACATCGTGTCCGTGTCACAACATAATCACTGGCTATGTTTGAATGTAGGCTATTATGTTGCCTACTGTCAAAGAATGTGAACAGTGAACACTACTGTTCACTTCAGTGAACCTATATTAGCTAAAGCTATACGTTTTCTGTAAATTACTTTTACACTACTGTCAAAGAGTATTTTGGACCAGCTCTGGTGCAGGCATTAGAACTATTTTTTGGGGCAAATGTTCCTTGTTTCTACCAGAATATTGATGCTAGGGTTAACAAAAAAGATGATGGCTCAGGGGTTGAGTGGCTGGATGGTAAACCCCTAAGGTTGCCACTTGCCAGTTCGAACCCAGGAGCCCACAGAATTGGTGTTGATGTGTCCCTGAGCAAGACGCTGAACACCTAATTGCTCCTGATGTGCTGGTCTGTACTTTGCAAGGTTTCTGCTGCCATTGGTGTGGGAGTGCGTATTTAAAACACATAATATAAAGGCACAAAAAGACACAAAATAAAAACTTCTCGTATAATAGTTTATAAAGATCATGTTTTGGGGGGAATAATCACAGCACTCCATCTTCAAACTCACCAACATTGCAGCATGGAAAGGGAACATTCACCATAGATATTTTATGAGCTACTTTCTGTCAAGGAATTAGAGCATACCGGAAATTACTGTTTAGATGAGTGGGCTGTCAGTGGAGGGCACTTCAACTCTACACTCAAACCATTATAAAATATGTAGTGTTGCAAAATGCAAATTGCGGCTAACCAAATGTCAGCATAGTCAGAAGTCTCCAACCTATCTACAAACTCGCAATGCAACTTGCTATGGGCTTTATATATCTGTTTTTTTTACTTGCATGAACAGAGCGGGCACAAGTTAAGTGATCTGTGCGCAGTCGGTGTTCGGTGGTCGGCAGTCGGTCATCCTTTGGGCTACTCCGATTGGCCGTTTTAGGTGATGATGATGTAAGGGTGACGTAAGAGACCTTTTATAGCTAATGTCAGTATTAGCTCGGTCTGCTCACGCACAAGTATGCCATGGCCTACCAAACAAACTAGATCAGTACTCGGTAGAGTGCAAACTTGTGCATAGCGCACAAGTAGGCCATGGCATACTTGTGGGCTACGCACAAGTTTGCTCTCTACCGAGTACTGATCTAGTTTATTTGGTTGATTGCCCCAGAATATATACTAATTCAAATGTGAGATACCCACACTCTTTTTTTTTCATACAGATTCAACATTTTCTAGAAATAAAGGTCAAAATTATCTCTCATCTCTACCTCTCCTTGTCTCTCCTCTCTCTCCCTCGTCATAGAAAGCCAGGGTGTTTGTGTTGTTGTGTGTATGTCTGTGTACTGTATTTAAACTAGTCAAACCATGTCGGGTCCGGAACTGCTGTTGGACTCCAGTATTCGTATCTGGGTGGTGCTCCCCATTGTCTTCATCACCTTTATGGTTGGGGTTCTCCGTCACTATGTCACGCAACTGCTCCACAGCGACAAGAAGGTGGACATGGAGCAAGTGTCAGACAGGTGAGAGGAACCTTTCCTTTCCTTTGTCATTGTAATTATTTTAGCCCTCTGCACACACATACTGTAGACAGCTAACCTACAAATAGAGCTATAGTGCGAGTTTTTATGCAGTTGGGTTCTGGGTTAGATGGAAGAAAACTTGACCACACAAATTTTTTATTTACCCTTCAGGAAGCCTGGCCTAACCTGAAATCATTCTGGCCTAGAGTCTGTGGACCGGCTCAGACGGGCGGTAGATCTCATTTGATCTCACCAACATTTCGTCAGCCCCAGCCCCTCCCCCCTCAAGCACCATGCTAAGGGTTGACTGCTACTTCTAGGCCACTGCAGCTAACAATTTATTCCAGGCTATCTGCCAGGGGCAGGTGGGCAACCATGGTGCCACACCTGAATGTAAAGTTAGGTTTTATGTGCAACCAAGGTGACACCCCCAATGAATGAGGGAGTCCCTTCAAGTGAACTCGGACCCTTTATTGTTTGACTGCTTCATGGACACCAATGTGTTCAGGGCGCTGTTCCGTTTGTTCAAAAACGACTATATGAAAATATGTGTTAATTTACTGAGATGGCGCTTCTTATCCAAGTTTCTTATCCATCCTTTTAGCCAGGTTCTCATGCGGAGCAGAATCCTCAGAGAAAATGGAAAATACATACCCAAACAGGTATACTGATACTGTCTATAACATCAGAGCCCTTTTACACGAGAGCGGCGCTCATAGAAAACGGCAAAATAAAGTATTATTTGCGGGGTTCTATTGCATGAGATTAGTGTTATCGGGAGAGGGGAAGAGGCAATAAAATGAAAGCACATTCCAGAGTTAAAATTTGTGAAAAAGACGTTTCCTCCTGGCTCCATGTAAACAGGCAAAACTGAATCCTCAAAACTTGACATGATAGCTCATTGTCTCACAACGCATATGATTGATATTGATTGAAGATACTTGATTTATGGTTTTCTCTGCTGACCGTTCTTGTGTAAAAGGTGGTCCTAGTGTCAGGCAGTAGGACCTAACAAAGAAGCTGCTAATAAATATATTATCACCGATAGATGATGGACATATTCTTATAGATATTAACAAAATACTATGTTGGTCGTTTCAGTCATTTGCCATGAGGAAACATTACTTCAACGACACTGAGACAGGATTCTTTAAGAAAGTCAAGAGGAAGGTGATACCCAAGAATCCCATGACAGGTAACATATGTGTATGTGTGTTAATTTATCTATGATCCCAGATTACTATTTCTTTGCATTTGATGTATTACCTCATATTTTCCTCCTCACTATTAAGTTAGTAAGGAAGGGATAGTTTGTTTACTATTCTATTAAGGCTAAATATGTAACCAGCTTTCAGGATACTGAACTGAAAGACAGTATTTTATTCAACATAAAGTAATGAATGTGTGTTTTTGCAGACACCAGCATGCTGACAGACATGATGAAAGGGAACTTAACCAATGTCCTGCCCATGATTGTGATTGGTGGATGGATCAACTGGGCCTTCTCTGGATTTGTTATCAGTAAGTACCCCCTGCTGTCCATCAGAGCTGTAGCCAATTGGAATAATTTGATGTCTTTTTGAAATGAATAGCAAAAAAGCCCCCCCTCCCTCCAGGGGTCAGGTGTAAGTGGCAGTTGTTGTGTATTGCTGTTAATAATTGTTATTCTTCCTCTCAAATAGCCAAGGTGCCCTTCCCTTTGACCCTGAGGTTCAAACCCATGTTACAACGGGGGATAGAGCTGTACTCGTTGGACGCCTCCTGGTATTGGAATTTGGCACTCAGTGAATTAGTAAATATTTACCGTAATATCATTGCATGTGAAAATCAGGCATCCAATCAGCTCGTGGGAATGAATGTTTGTTGTTTTTTCAGGGTGAGTTCAGCCTCCTGGTACTTCCTCAACGTCTTTGGGCTTAGGAGCATGTACAGCCTCATCCTGGGACAGGATAACGGTACGGTTGCATCATGTAAAGAATGATTTTAGTTTGATGAAAACAGTTCAGTGTTGAGTTGAAGTGATCTACTTATTTTACTCGTTATTGAATTTGTCCCTTCGTGCCTTCTATCATTGATGGACTCAGCTGTAATACTTGTCCGAAATGTTGCTTTAATTTTATGTATTAAATTATTAATGCAGCTTGATTTTGATAGCATTTTATGTAGACATAGCACTATATAGTATATTCATAGTTTCATTATATAGTTATTTTCCTCTGTTCATAGCTATATATTTAATTCATGATTACTATTCTTGTATATGATATACCACTATGTTTTTGCTCTTGCTTATTCTAAGTCACTCTGGATTAAGACTGTCTGCTAAATGCCTAAATTGTATATTGTAGACTTAACAGTCGGTCTGTAATCAGCAATCAGCAGTGGGAACTCAACCTAATTAAAGGTTAATTAAATGTTCTAGCTGCTGACCAGGCACGACTCATGCAGGATCAGATGACAGGCGCTGCCATGGCCATGCCCCCTGACCCCAACAAGGCTTTCAAGGTCAGAGCTCACACCTCACATTCAGAAATGTTTTACACAAATTGGTCTTAAATTATATAAATTGTGTTATTACATATATTTTACTTGTCCATTACGTGTCAGAAATGGAATTTCAGATATTAATGAATGGCCTGTAAAGGAGTTGCCTTAGAAGTAGAACATGTGCTGCGTGTTTCAGAGTGAGTGGGAGGCGTTGGAGATCGTGGAACACAAATGGGCCCTGGAGAATGTGGAAGAGGAACTCATGTCTAGAGACCTCGACTTTGGAAACCTCTTCAGTCAAGAAGTGAAGTCCAAGAGGTTCTAGAACAGACGGAATCTTGAATGGTGGGTCTCTGAGTTGGGGCTTTCTTTTTTTCAGTCCTGAAATGTATTCCAGAATGCTGGTTTTGTGTTTTGTAAGCCACTTGATTCTGCATCAGGTATTACCGTGTTCTAGAATGTTAAAACAGCTGGTTCCATCATAGTTAGAAATATTCTAGACTTCGGTTTTGATTTTCTTGACAGATTCTAGAAGCCTGTTCAAGAGCAAGTACTCTCTTTTGGGTGACGGGTTACAGAGATCTACTGTAGCGTTCAAGACAGTTAAAATATGACATTTCCCCCCCATAGGGGAAAAGCAAAGTGTTTCAAAGCCTGGCTCCATTTGAAGCACACAATTTCAACATACATTTTCACAGTTTCTACCGGAAAACGCTCCTTCCTCCTCCTTAATTTATTCTTCTAACCTCCAGTTCATCAGGCAATAAACCTGACTGAATGTTGAACACATTGACCAGAATCTGTCTGTCTGAATACAATCACATTGAGCCAATGATCCTACTGCCTATTTGTGTTTTTGAAGAGTGTGAGAGTTTATATATATACAGTATAGAGTGAGAATATTGTTTGCCTTATTTGTCCATTTTCATATTATTTTCAGGCCTTATCTTCATTTCTTCATTATTGTAAGAACTCATGATGCAGTCACTATAGGAGGCCTTTGTGACAACAAAATGTTTAAGTGTTCATAAGTGGTGTACAAAGAGATACCCAGATCTTTGTCTCTTGTGAGCCCCTATATGAGCCAATGTGTTTTACTGAGGCTGGTTCCACATACATCACACCACAGTCAGGAAAACCCTGTGAACAAAAGAACACATATTGATATACAGTACACTGTAGGTTTATTTAAATTTGTTTTAACCAAACAATTTATAATCACCTGTGCTACCTTTTGTAACTGATCTAATCAGGACCCCAGATGTATTGAAATTAATGCCATTTGTTATTTAATTATAACCTGAAGATGCCACCCAAATCCTTAATTTAAATAGTTAATATAATTCACTTCGCTGTTAAATCTGTTCCCCAGTTGCAGTGTACAGTATGTCTTACACCCTTTGGTCATATTGGTCATTATTTCAAGTGTGAGTGAGACTTAGAAACTAACCTAACCTGAGGCTACAAGAGACAGTCATGCGAAAGGTGTTCGCTGCATAAGTGCACAATTGCAAATTTCCCTCTTTTGTACACCAGAAACTTGTACTACTGTGCATGTTGTTACTTTGCTATAGCCTCAGCTCCATTTCCTGCACTCATAAGAAACGACTGCGTAAAATAACATAAAGGGATATTCAACGCCAGGTTTAAAAGTTTTCCTTTTTTGAACACAGATGTGTGATTTAATTGATTAAAGATTTATGATACAATGTTATTGATTCCCGATGTATTTGTCTGTTCTATGTGATAGTCAGTTAACCACCCATAGATGGTGGTAGTTAGCCAGGTTAAAAATCCATACACCATATTACACAGATTATGCATTGGCAACTCATGCACAGGCTGGGCATCATCAGCTCTGTTTCTTATTTATTTTTTCTTATATATTTAAAGCTCATTAATACAGAAACCAATGACTAATTATTTAAAAAAAAAATGTTCTACATGAGATTATGTACAGAAACAATAACTAGTTTGAAATGCTTTAATCAATTTGTTCATGTTGTATATGATCTTTCAGTCTTTGGTTTCCTTACCCCAAAGTTTTTAAATAAATACATTTCTATGAGCCTGCTCTCTTTGTTTATTTATAGTGTTTGTGCTGACATTGCTGAGAGAGATGCTGAGCAGAAAGTACTTGGCGATACTGTGGCATCTTGAGAAATGTTCTGTCAGTTTAAAAGGAAACATATATGTTTTTGCTTTAATTGTTGTGTTTGGTCTGTTGGCATTTTACTTTGGAAGTTGTCTATACAGTTCCTTCCCTCCTACCCAGACTGGCAGGTATAGGGGCAGCAGTGGCCTAAAGGTTGCCAATTTGATTCCCCGGACAGGCTGCTTAGTGATCAACAGTATATGACTAGCCTGACCTAATCAGAAATTATCTTGGCCTAGAAGGTTTGTTTCTAGACTATTGGGGTTAATTTAGACAATCGAATTGTAGTATTTAAAAGAGTGCACACTTCATATGCATTTTCCACCTGACATACAGTGACTGTTTTTGACCTTGACTTGTGACCTTCTGATCTGAATGTTAATCAAGCCAATGGGCGTACTGCTCATTCCCGACATGTTTGATGTACCAATAACTCCTCCTATCCAATCTCTAGTGTTGCCAACAAATGGAATGTATACATGAAAGCATGTAGACTCATGGAAAATCTAATTAAGGGTAGCTGGACCACAAACTTTAAATCATTGAGTAGGAACTATGTTTTTTCCGGTGGTACTAGCCAGTAAGCCGCCATGAACATAGAATGTTAAATTCCACCATGGCCTGTTTCCTATGGCGCATGCCGCATGCACAAAGGATGGAATGGCATTGTAGCACCGCTGGGTACTGACATTGGCATCAACATATGTGTGCTTGTTAATTGAGTGAGGAAAAACAACCAACTAAGTTATCAAAAATGTACAGCTTTTATTGTGTGTATTTGTTTTCCATACATTGAAATAACTTTGTTTTATAACATTTATAATATGTTCTTTCTAGTCAACTTTTGTACTTGGATTTTTATTCCAAGCATGGACAGTAGTGCTTTCTGGAAGATGTTAGGATATTCAAAGAACAGCATAGAAAATATCCCACTTAAAAGTAAGATACAGAAGAATCCATTCTACCATGCAATACAATGCAGATAACTTTGGTATATTTCAACAGTGGCAAAACAATGATGGCAACAGAACACAGTTTCAGTTTAACTCAAAAAGGAGAAAATGTGTTTTTTGACCCTTTGTGGCACAAGGGTTAGGGTTGGAGCTGACATTAAGATGTAGGCTAGGGCTGGGTTTGATTTGGGGTCTTTATTGGCATTCTGTTGTCATCTAGACATTCAATGGTAAAGTGTACTGAATGTGAGAATGATTGTGAGACTGTCGACACTGAAGGTAATATTAATGTCCACAATGGACCTGCTCATACAGTACATAGATAGCCTCATTTAGAAAGGCACAGTTTCAACATAATGATATGGTAGTGGGAATAGAGGTTACTTATGTGTTATTGTTCTGATACATTGTTGCAGATCAAAACAGATTTGTACTTTATGGCTCAGATTTGCATTTGTCCAGATCAAAGAGTCAGAAAACAGATTTTCTGTGCCAGTAATAGCAGTTGTGCAGTATTAACTGTCAAATAATAGACACTTTCAGAACTGTATTATGACTAGCAATTAACACCCATGCATAAATTAGCACATAATCCAAGATCTGGTCAAAATGTAATTCAGTTATTGTTTAC
Organism: Benthosema pterotum; assembly: GCA_039105355.1. Classification (NCBI taxonomy): domain Eukaryota; kingdom Metazoa; phylum Chordata; class Actinopteri; order Myctophiformes; family Myctophidae; genus Benthosema; species Benthosema pterotum. The sequence continues at coordinate 25,088,446 of CM076968.1, read as the reverse complement.
AAAGACAGTCCCCCTCTCAAGCAAAGGGAGAGAAAGAGAACAATGTTACCTCCAACAACATAGACAAGACCTGAAATTACCCTTGACATTGAACCCTGGCCCCTAAAATTTGCCCTGACCCAGAATCCTAACCCATGCTCAATTTTACATAACCCCTGAACCTATTTAAAAACTGGCAGGACAATACTAAATAGATAGTGTTTATAGTAAAATTACATTCAAAGAGTTAACCCATGTTAAGAGAATCCATCAAATATAGAGAAGAGTACACTGTAAGTAAGTGGAAATTTTTGACCAGGGTCAAGGATTTAGAGGTCAACCGTGACTGAATAGTTTCCATCTTTGGGTTTTCACTTGACTTCTCATTGAATTAAATCCACTCATGTCCTTTCATTTATGTGTATTTAGCAGTGAGGCCTGCTGCTAAATTATACTGTAGCCGATGAGTCATTTTGGTGAACTATACTAGCTAATGCTTGTACATTTTACATCTTTAAATAATTCAAAGTGATCTTCCACATGCACACATAGGCCTACAGTACACAAATATATAATTATTCACAGCAGCTTAATCAACTGGAGTCATGTCTCTAAAGGTAACACTCTCCAACAATACATGTAGAATTATTCTCTAATATGTAATCAACTTAAAACCACATGAAGAAATATGTGTTTTGAACAGCAAATGACACAAAATGCGTTATTTCAGAAGGAAGCCATCAGAACAGATTATCTATCCATCTCATAAATCAATAGACGGTTTGACTTGGTTTGAAAAAGGTGAGGTTGGTTGGCATAGCTTTATATTAGAGAGCAAATGCACCTAGAAATGGAATTGAACATGGCTGGTTTTGGCTCAATGTCACAAAAAACTGTAATATCAAAGCTTAATATAAAAATAACTGCAGAGACAACAACCTGTGTGGAGTGCTTGGTAGGCGACATCATGCACATTTTCCTCTGAGCAATGCATCTCAAAACCTACAGGTTTGTTTGGAAGGTCTTATTGCCTTAGACAGGAGCTGTTATTGCATCGTTAAAAAGAGTCCCAGGAACCTCGTATCTAAAGTAAACCAAACATTAACAATAAATAACCCTAATCTAACCCTAAATCCAACATACCCTAAAGCACACCTCAATTGTAAACTAAACGGTGTATCCTTAAACAAAATATACAGTAACTCCAACCCATACATTCCCTATTTCTAATCCACACATACCCTAAATCTAAACCAGACGTACTCCAATCCTAAACCACACATACCCTAACTCTAAGTCAAGCATTGCCGTACCTGTAAATCAACAATAATACAGACCACATCAAATATACATGGCTCCACAGGACCCAGGAAGAACATGATTCCCAGCATGCCCCATACACACTGTAGCTCTCTGAACCAACAGACAAATTCCGCTGTCAAAGTAAAGTGTTGTCTTGCCAACTGGTAACTGAGGAGTGGGGAGTGATGCTGAATGGAATTGACAGTGCAGTGCAACTATCTATAGGTAAAATATGATCGATGCATCTGTGTTTATTTATATGTGTTATCATCATACATTGCAGGAAAAGTTGCTTTAGAACTGTCTATATTTTTTTTTACCCTTTTTAGTTATTGAAGGATTCAGAATAATCCCTCCATTCCTCATTTTCATCTTTCTTCTTGGTCATCTTCAGCAGAGCAAACTGGATACACTCTTGACTACAGAGAAAGAGATAGGGTGGGATTGGTTTTGAGAAGCACACTTGCAGAAATACTTACAGAAACTGCAGAGAATATCCAATAGTGCTATACATGCTATACACAAAATACTAGTGCCCATATGTAAAGATTTAGTAGTCATTTTACAAGGGGAATCATCCTACTCATTGTACCTTTAATAGACTACAAAGGGTTACTAAAGTTTTCAACAATTTATTCTTTATTTCTCTCAGCCACATATCTTCTCAGACCATGAAGCCTATTTACCATACTTCCTTTTCAGCACAGAAACTTAGAAATCACAACTTTGTAACCAACAACTTTGTAACCACTATTTTCAATGTTTCTATCTGTGCCTTCTTGGCTAGTGAATTTGGTGATTGCAGGTGATTCCAATCAGAATTTGCATCATCATCTTTGTCTTCAGTGTTCAAAGCTGGCCATTCAATGTCAATGGCATTAATTGTGTGCTCAAAGCTCAAAGTTGGCCATTCATTGTCAATGCTATTCAATATTTGTGTTAGAACAATGTTTATGTTTAAAGCAAACCCTCAAAGCTGGAGACAGGAGGGCCCCTCAACAACTAAATTGGGAGAAAAAAGGGTAAACAAATAATAATACCATGTGTGATATTTACCAGGTTCTGCTGGCGTTTCTTTCTCCAGTTGAATATTAGGCAAACAGAAGATAGATGATGCTAAAGCACAACAATCACAAACAGATGGCTTATTAATATAATGCATATCATATACAACCTGTGTGTGCACGTGCCTGTACTGCATAATGTGTGTATGCATGCAAGACTGACTTACTGTCAGGCAGTTTTAGAATTTGTTCTCCAAGGTTCCTGAAGTATTGATGACTCATCGACTCCTCTGCTGACAATCTCTTCTTTCCTTCAAACTTAGCACAAACAATAAAGTACTTTTTTGTAAAGACCAAATAGTATGTACACTTTGTACAGGGTATTAAATGTGGAACATCTGTCTTTGTTGGGCATTTATGCCAGTGGTTCTCAAAGTGGGGCCCAAGGATGCTTGAGGGTGTTCCAGGGGGTCCCCAGCTAAATGACAGTTATAGAACTAAATAGGCCCCTTGTGTGGAGTGTACAAAAGGAACCAGAATTACCGGTACATTAATAATGATTTGTACAAAATACATTATACAGAGTTCCCAGAGATATAAACTCCATTAAATGGGCATCTGTAGACTGTTGGCACGTACCTTCAGTAATCTGGTGAGGAGGTCTACACCTTCATTGTCTAGCCTGGACACACACACACACACACACACACACACACACACACACACACACACACACACACACACACACACACACACACACACACACACACACACACATGCACAAGTGTGGAGTAGGAAAAAGAAGTTGAGGTTGACCCAAAACCACCTGATGATGAACTGTGACAGCTGAGCTAAAGTAGAAGAACCTGGCATTCAATATGCATAAGACAGGTGCCGATGGAGGCCTTATAACTTTGGACGAAGAGGTGTGTATGTGTGTATACCGAGGTGTGTGGTCCATCATTCTCTCTGCACAGTAGCGAGGAAAGTTAAATGACCGAAACTCTTCATTTCGACGGATACCAGACCAGCTGTCCTCTGTGGGAGTTCCTACACACACACACACACACACACACACACACACACACACACACACACACACACACACACACACACACACACACACACACACACACACACACACACAGGGGTGCGGGACACGTAGCATGTAAGAAGTTCACCACCATTCAGGTCTAATCACCCGCGGATGCGAACACAAACAAGCAAGCGTGCAGCAATTTCACGGCACTATGCCGCTAAGTTCTCCACATGTTCAAAATACCAGTAAACACACCTCTCAATGAAAATGAATTTGCAAGATGGTTTTAGTCGCTTCCTGTATGAAACATGCATTGCACCAAGTAGTCAGAAACATTGGTCCTAGTGCTGTCCAACTGTGTGTGTGTGTGTGTGTGTGTGTGTGTATTATACCTAGTAGTTTGAAGATAAAGTGCAGTTCTTCTTCCACTGTAGATCCTGGAAACAGTGGTCTGCCTGTTGACATCTCATAGAAAATACATCCCACGCCCCTGTAGATGCACAACACAAGCTTTTCCACAGCACAGAATGTTTCCTAGCATTTCTGCTATTATCTATTTTCACTTGCTTACGTACCGTACCCTACAGAAATTTCACGAAAACCCACCCGTGATGTTCTTGATGACCTGAGTAATGTCCTCAACCTATTCCTAATCATATCTTTGGGGCAGCCAACTGCCAAAGTTTCATCAAAATCTGTGCATTCATTGTACTTTTGTTCATGATGAATAAATGAACCTTTAACACGTCAGTACAGCCAGCATCAGTATTAGCTAGTATTCCTTGTACTCACCACATATCTATGTGTGTAGAGTAGTCAGTAGTCCCCAGGAGCACATCAGGAGGACGGTACCATAGTGTCACTACTTCGTTAGAGAACGTTTTAGTTGGAATGGATTTTGCTCTTGCCAAACCTGACACAAACAACATTCAGTCAACCGTGAAACCTACTAAATGTGGATATAAATAGATTTCCTCTCTCTGTCTGTCTGTAATAGTACAGCATAAAATCGTTCTTATCCACTTAAACCCCAGGATTCCCAGTGTTCTATGCTTAGCCTCCTCCCATTCGTTTTCCGGTTTGCCGAAAACAAGTAATGCACAAGGTCGCAGCCTGGAGAGTTGTGATTTTGTACATTTACTATTTTCACTTAATGTTATCCCCCAAATAGGTATTCTAGAATGGAGATAGTAGGGTGTTGATATTTAAACTACAGTATATGACAGTCAAATGGCAGTCAAATTCATTTTCTAGTTAATTAGGATATTATAAAGCAGATAATAATAATAATAATTCTACTACAACACAAAAAAGGTTGTTGTATGGCAGTAAAATGCATCAATACTCTTATCTCTTATCGCCCATCTCACCGAAGTCAGCTAGTTTCAGTTCTCCTTTGTCGTTGATCAAGAGGTTTTGTGGCTTTAAATCTCGGTGAAGAATCTTTCGGTTGTGGCAAAATTTTAAACCTCGCAGTAACTGGAAGAGAAACAGCTGTAGAGAGGAAAAGTAATGTTAATTGACCAATTCATTTTCAAGTATATTAAGTCTAATAATAAATATTGGACTAAAAAGGTTATTCCAATATTTATATACAAACACATCTTTATCCTATGGTTAGCAGTTTTTCTGTCCTCACAATGCGATAATAGAAGCCATCAATCGCACAATAATACTAAATAAATAACCAGCCTAACAATGTTTCTGAACTTCCCACGGCCCCTTTTTCTATTTTATTCCAAATAGTGAGGAGTGAGAAATAATTCTATCAAGGTTGAAAACGGTTGTATACTTTAAGTTTAAGAGACAATTATGTTCTTGTATTGAAGATTAATAAATATTCTTTTACCTTAACATTGTTGACATGGATGCAGTTTCCACAGTCATCTAAGTACTGCTTCAAATCCTTGTCCTGACACATGCGCACACGCACACACGCATACATGTACAACACAAATACACAAATACATATTTAGAAAAGTAAATCAATTAATATCTAAGTTATTATTGCTAGCCTTTCCAGGCCGATGTCCAATTCAGTTAGGGCCTAACTGAATTGGACGAGAATTGCCTAACTGTTTCTCGTACCCATTGTATTGGTTCATTCTTTGCTTTCGTTTTTCGAATAATTGCGCCTGCAATTGTTATTATCATAGCACTGGGATGTCAGGCTATGATGCCAGTACAATTTTATCTTATTTATGCCATCAGGGGACTTTATCGGGGATATATGGCATATCCTTGGAGGATTGTCTGTGAGTGAGGACAACTGAATAATCAGGGAGACACAGATCCATTATACTGTATGTGGATTTATATCTTTGAAGACTGCTGATCCAATGTACTTTGGATGACAGGATTTAAGGCCTTTATCTGTGGACATTCATTTGGTGTGCGTGCATGTGTGTGCATGTGTGTGTGTGTGTGTGCGTGTGTGTGTGCATGTGTGTGTGCGTGCATGCGTGCGTGTGTGTGTGTGTGTGTAACTCACCAGATATTCAAAAACCAGTGTAAGAGTCTTCTGTGTGTGGATGATGTCATGTAGTGTGACAATGTTGGCGTGTTTTAAATCCTTCAGCAGTGACACTAAAAGGAAAGAAACAGGTGAAATGTGACATTCTGCAAATTTTTTACTTTTAGTATCTTTAATTATATATTGATATACTTTCACCTAGATGCATTTTGACTTTTACTTTCAACATTGAAAATATGGTATTATCACTGAGCTATACTTGATTGAAACATGGGTACTTCTTTCACAGTGTCTTAAGAGCTACTGTATGTAGTAAGCAAGTGGAAGGTAAAAACCTTCTCTGATGGCAGTGCAGGGTGCTCCCTCCTCATGTTCCAATCGGATCTCCTTTAGAGCAACAAGGTTGTCTGTCAGTTTACTCTTTCCCTTATAAACCGTAGCATAGGTCCCCTAGAGAGAGAGAGGGTTAATGATAAAACTACAAGATTATGCAAGTAAAAATAAAACTCTAAGGTTTAAGGGTCAGGAGTCAGAAGTACAGGTTCAGAAGTAACAGTCTTATACCTCTCCCAGTTTGTCCAGTTTAACATAAGTCTCCAGTTTCCCAAAACCAATCTCTGACTGCAGAAAAAAAACAAGACACAGACAGGCACAGAGACAAAAGGCATGATATACCAAAGCATTGACAATTATTGTTTCTCTGTGATGCCTTGCCGTTAATATTGTTGTTAGTGATGTTGTCAATAATGTCAGTGGTGTTGCCACACCACTGACTTGAGGGAGGCAGGAGGATTTTCGCTCTATGGTACTGGTTGTTGTAGGCGGGTATACTAAAGTTAATGCAACAAGCCAACAGGAACTAGCAAAGAGCTGTGGGCAGCTTCGACTTTTGTTTTGAGAGTTAAATGCTTGCTTGCATTGGGGATGGTCAAATACAGATTTTATCCAGATCACAAGATTATCTCATTGAAGTGTGGAACAAATAATGCTGAAGTAATCAGTGTAGTAATCAGTGTATTAATCAGTGAAGTACAGTGTAGTAGTGCATGGATCGCAGTAGAATACAGTATGCAGTAGTTGTCACTTCCCCTCCACACCACAAGGAGACGCCACAATAGTTCAGGGGGTAGTGACTCCCTATCACTTCCTCCCACAACAAACAGACTGGGTTCCCATTGTTGCTTTTGTCTTCAAACACATGCTCAGTAGGGCTGGTGTTTGCTGTGTGTTGCTGATGTTTGCCATACATCTGTTGAACTTGGTTTAATATACAGTAAGTTCCAGTGTTTTACTTCCAGCAATGTGTTTTATGTTAAAGATATGTTCATTTAATCTCTGTATTATGCTCTATTATGTAAAGTGTCTTGAATTAAGATGGATATACAGCAGACTAAAGTTCTGTAGATACCAGTGAAACCCGACGTAGTCTTCTACTCAGAGGTTGTTCTTTCAGGTTAAACTTCTCCAGGTAGCCATCGGGGAGTCTGATATCAGCTGGTAATGACAGGCGCTTGTTAATGTCCTGAAAAGCAGCAAGCAGACACACACACACACACACACACACACACACACACACACACACACACACACACACACACACACACACACACACACACACACACACACACACAGATCTTACATTTTAAACTGACCTAGTAATTATAAATGTAGTGGAGTAAAAGTACAAAATTTAGAAGAATAGAAGTAGTATAGAAGTATAGAAGGAAGTATAGTTTAGAAGTATAGAAGTAAAAGTACTGGAAATTATTTACTTTGAAATACTCAAGTAAAGTTAAATGCAAATACCTCAAACTTGTACTTAGGTACAGTACTGTGTCCACCACTGCGTGTGTATGCATATTTGTGTGTGTGTGTGTGTGTGTGTGTGTGTGTGTGTGTGTGTGTGTGTGTGTGTGTGTGTGTGTGTGTGTGTGTGTGTGTGTGTGTGTGTGTGTGTGTGTGTGTGTGTGTACCTCAGTATTCTTGTTGCGGAGGCGGAGTCTAACAGGACTGTGGTGGTCGTCTGAGTTCTGATCACTCTCACCATCGGAACGCATTTTAACATCTTCATGGACTATTTCTACACACACACACACACACACACACACACACACACACACACACACACACACACACACACACACACACACACACACACTGACTTAGTAGGTGTAATCAATCATCACAATAAAATATATTATCAAATACGGTATCAACACTGACAATATTTTACAAATGACTGCTGGTTTTTGGTTAACAATAATTTAATAATGATATGAAATGTATAATAATTCATAATGTAGAAGTCAGAAAATAGTGTTTAATACATAAACCTAGAAAACCCAGAAAATGTATTCAATTTACTAAAATCTGCCCGTACAGAACAGGAAAAGACTACATCTAAGCTACTTTATAATGTTACGATAACCAAAGTTACAGTTTATATCACAGTATCAATATATTATAGCCATATATCGCAGCTCGACCAGCAAAAACAAAGACCAGCAATCAGAGAAGCCAACGTCGGGTAAAATCTGAAATCCCTGAGCATTGCTGACTGGGATAAGGGGATCATACAGTTTTTCTGTGTTTGCTGAGAAAGTAAAATGAGGGAAAGGGATACCAACACATCACTGGCTGTTTTCAGCAGGATTGTTGCTCATGTGCATTTCATGCAGAGTCAGGCATGCAGTCAGTTACTGGCATTGAAGAAGGTACAGTAGGTCACAGGGTAATTGCAGAAACTGATAAAAGTCCCAGTGTTTATTACTTATAATTTATTTATACACACCCTATAGCAATGGGCAGCATTAATACAGGGTCTGTGTGGAGCTGTTGGTAGCCAGGAAGAGAAGTTTTCTTTCCCTTCTCCAGTAGAACACAGTTGAGAACATTGGAGTGACGCCCTTCTGCACTCTTATTGATTTAGCAAAGGCATGGTTCACTCCCACTTTTTTCCTTTGAAAACAAAGCACCTGTGGTCACGAGGCTAGGAGTTAAGTGACTGCTCAGGGATACTTCAACACATACTGTACCAGGTAGACCAGGTGATGGACCTTCCAATTCCCAGGAAACCTCTCTACCCAATCCATAGAACTAGTACGGTATGCAGTCGTAGTACCTAGTCTGTGGTGGAGGAAGGAGCTCAGACTTCTGCCCAGGCGTCTGGGTCTCCTCAGTGAGGAACTGTATGACTGGAGGACAGAGTGGAGAGAACTTCCTCGACCTAAAACACTGCCTGACTCCACCTCTTGAGAGGAGAAAAAAGAGAGACAAAGGTTAGAGGAGATAGAATCCTAATGCTAAATTCCACTTTCTGCTCATTTGTCTTGCTCACGCACACTCTGCCAGTCCAGCATGGCGGTGTTACGAGTATGCAATAAGCCCTTATCAACCCCCCCCTTTGGGTGGGGTTTGTTCACTGTCCAATGCCAATCCAAATACTTCATCAACTGTTGCTATCCAGGTCAAGCTTTCCTGATCAAGCTTTCCTCTTCTAAGGTGCCTATTGGACAAGGCCAGATTGGGGAGTGAAGAACTAATCGGTGAACTGACAAAATTGTGTAAGGTTTCTTTATTAGCAGAATTCAACCTATAGCGTCATGTAAGTTCTGTGAAGTTCACTAGATGGCCACGAGTCACCAGTTTCAGTTTCACCTAACACTGCCATGCTGGATGAGAGATGATGGAGGAAGCGAGGAGACACAAATTCGAGTATTGGAATTTGCCTTAAAAAAGCGAACCCAATCAAAAAAACAAAAAACAATCAAGAATCAATGCTGAAATAGTTGAAATGTGTGTGCTTGTAATTACCAGTGTCACTGTGTGATGTTACGTCCTGATTGGCTGCTTCGCTGATGGTCCTGTCCCAACCCCCTGCTCCATCCCTCCCTGCGGTGCCTGACAGCTGCCGTTTGATCTTCCTCATACTCTCCATTAGGGGTGTCAGCGCACCTGCACAGGTAATCACTCTTTGATTACATTCTGGTCATTTCTGTTTCAAACACAATGCATACAGTACATATGACTACAAAAGACCACGGAAGGAGGAAGTGGCAAGTGCACATTTGAGAAGCAGTGGCGTATATATGTTTGCCGTTTTAAATGAAAGCAAATGGAAGTGTGTGTGTGTGTGTGTGTGTGTGTGTGTGTGTGTGTGTGTGTGTGTGTGTGTGTGTGTGTGTGTGTGTGTGTGTGTGTGTGTGTGTGTGTGTGTGCTACTGTGCTTAGATTACAATGTAGGCTCTGCCTTGTGTTGTCATGGTGATGCTATTTCTGTCAACCGTAGAGTAGGTGCTTTTCTACTGTACATTTTTGGCATTGTATGCTTTATATTTAGAGAAGAACCTAAGAGCAGAGAGAGAGGGGAGTCATGACAGGAGTCGGATTTGATGCAGATGCAGAGTCGATGCACCAACTGGCTGTACCATAAGGTTACCGACTAAGTTGAACATTTAAAACAATTTTAAAAAGGACTGTGGGTTGGCTGAGAAATTGGGGCATCCCAATGACATTTGTCATGCCAGTTATCACCCATAATTTCAAGACAGATTCAGTAGCCTTTTGCCAAAGGCTTGTTTTCAGTCATTTCTATTGTGAAGGCAGAACAAGATATAGATCTTGGATGATTTGTGCAGACTGAGTGCTTTTCTATTTTGCTCAGTAGCTTCGGCAGATTAATTTAAATTTTCAACAAGCAATCACCCAACTAGTTAACACAAATGCCGATCTGATCCACAAACACTTTGCAGAATACAGATCATTCAGTATACAACGTGTGTGCTTCAACGTTTCAAAATATTATGCCCTGTGCACCCCTGTGGTACCTCAGCTGTATTGTGTATCAGTTTGGCAATGTGTGTGATGTGTTCAGCACCATGGACAGATCCTTGGAAATGTACACATTATTAATTAGGTAGCCTATGGTAACCTGTACACTACAGTAATCCTACTGTATTAACTGTATAAAAATTGTCTACATTTATCAGGCAGCATGCCTATCATTTGCTGAAATGATGCAGCCAAAAGCTGAGTTATTATAAAGAATAGCTGTTGCTCTGTTTCCCTCCATCACTCTCTGCCGGTCAAGAGAAAATATACACAGGAAGCACAAACTAGTTGGAAAGCATGGCTAGTTTACTGCGATAACTTAACCCTTTCAGGCCAGGAATCCATTTTTGGATTCTGTACAGTATGTACAGTATTCCAGAATTAACTTTTTTTTAATGCTGATATATACATATTTCAAGTTTTTCAGAAACCTTAGGTCAGGCCTTGAAATTCTGGCTATAATACAATTAACATTTGTCATTGTAACCCACACACTGCATATGAGACCATTTAGGCCTGTTGACAAGGGTATGTGGCTTGTGGAGCAAAGGGTTGCTTTTTGCCGATGATGTCCTGATGACTCCCTCAGTCCAAGATCTCCAAATCTCACTGGACTCGCAGCTGAGTGTACGACAGCCGGCCATGGATCTCAGCAGGAAACCGGTGGATTGTGCACTGTGCAGCCCAGGTAGGGCATTCACCCCAGGTGAAGGAGTTTAAGTATCTTGGAGTATGACGGAGAATGAGATCGTCTGGAAAATCGGAGCAACATGGGATGGTAGTGCAGTCGCTGTACTGCAATGTTGTGATGAAAAGAGAGTTCAGCCAGAAGACAAAGCACTTGGTCTACTGAGCAATTTTTGTTCCTACTCTCACTTATGGTCATGAAGTGTAATTCATTACCGAAAGAATAAGTTCGCGAATGCGAGCAGACAAAATGAGCTTTCCCCAACTGATGGCAGCAGTAGAACCGCTGCTGCTTCTTCTTCGGTGGTCCGGGCATCTGGTTAGAATGCCTCTCAAGCATCTCCCTAGGGAGGTCCTCGATGCACATCCCATCGCGAGCAAACCAAGGTACAGATGCAGGTGTTACATCGACTCACTGGCCTTGGAGTGTCTCGGGATCCCCTAGAAGGAAGTCACTACAGTTGCTCTGGAGAGGGAAGTTTGGAGCTCTCTGGTAGATCTGTTGTCCCTGCAACCTGACTATGGATAAGCAGTTGAAGATGGATGGATGGATGTTACTCTTCACCCTAATTAATACCCATGAAGATTCCCTTGTGTCTAGTGTCTGAATCGAGTCCGAAGGACTGGATTGTATAAAAAAATAACTACCACCAGTAGTTGTTACAATCAACCAAAATGTTATATGTATATTTAATTAATATAAGTTATTACCAAACAAAACCTATCCTATCCTATACATAATTCATGCCAACCATGTACCTGTACAATTTTGTAGAACCAACATGGAACCAACGTGAGTCCACAGTAACTTTAAGCTCGTTAGTTAGGTAATCAGTGAGTGTATTGTAAGTAACGATGTAGTTAGCAAGCTTTGACCAATCAATACATCTACAAATGGATTAGCTGTAGTTTGCCAGCCAATCAGTGTCCACGATAAGCGGTAACCGGTAGCAAGCAATAAGATATAGCATACAGGTAAAGGACTGACACTACATAGTGTAATACAAAGTCCATTCACTGCTGCTAAACCTCAACAGCTGCTGGCTTGTGTTTGAATGACGGCAATGGATTGTCGTGCACACAATATATACATATCTGTACGTTACAAAGCTTCAACATAATTAATATATAATGCCACTCGATCGGTAAAGATACGGTCAGCACAGTTATAACGGCGTACTATAGGCTGTTGTCACTCAACACGCATGTAGTTCACTCACCGGATGGGGATTGTCTTTATAGCGTGGCGTTGTGTGTAGTATAATCTTTTAGTCCCAGAAGTCTTCAGCCATGACCGCCGCGCACTGTCAGTCTGTCTGTCAGCCTGTCCGTCTATCTCTGTCTGTCAGTCCCCATGGAGAGGGTTCATCATCATCAGAACGGATTGATTCAGTTTAAACCGCTCCAGTCGTCGAAATTATAAAGCACGTTCGTGCATGTGATATATCTGATATATCTGCGTGAACCGATTATTCGTTGTGGGTGTCGTCGTCGTATCCTCTGCCTCTCTGCTGCTGCGATACGCCACGCTCTCTCTTTCCCTCTCTCTCTCCAGCGTGCTGTTGAAGAAGACGTGCAGCAGGCTGTGCGTTTGTGGATGAAGGTAAATAATACAGTGGAGCTCAGCTCGCCTCCTCTCTGCTGTAAGCTGTCAGATGGGAGGACACGGACTGTACCATTATGGAAGGGTAGTAGGGAAAGAGAGGGCTACGACTCGACGGCCTACGCGAAATTCTGACCATTTCTCCATTATGTGTATGTTAAATAGGGCGGTTGGGATGGAGAACCAGGCAGCACGCTTTAGAAACCGTAGAGTTAACCATTGTAGAAAGAAACAACATCAGTTCAGTTATCGTTGACCGATTGATTGGAGACCGTACACACGGCATGCTTTACTTCATGTGGCCACCGGATGACGCTGTTGGGTTATTATTGTTCCTGGAAAGGAATGCAGTTTATCCTAAAGAAGTGTAATTTGTTTTTGTTTTGTTTTTTGTATTACTGCCAGCTCCAGAGTCTTGCCAAGCGGCGGGGGCCCATGTCGGGCAGCAAGCCAGTTTATTGATTATTCAATAGCAAACGTGCGAGGTACAGTGTACATAACACAACCCCCTGGCGAAGAAAGGGGACAATCTATATCCTACATAGCCTTCATTACACCTCCTATTCCTGGAGATAGTGTCAACGAAAAGGTCATGATAAATCAGTATATTTTATTTATTTATGCCAAATTTACTCTCAGTTCCCCCCATGTGGATAGCCCCTGACACCCTGATACACTGTGATCATCCTTTTCATTACTATTGTGTTGTGGGCTGTTGTTGTTTTGTTGTATTGTCCTGTTGCTATAGTGTTGATTATGTGAGTGCTTGATTGTTAAATGGACCACAATGGAAACAAGCCTTATTGGACCACAATGGAAACAAGCCTTATTTGGCCTCTGGCTTTGTGTTAACTCATGTACTGGCTGTAAATATCATAATTTAACTAATCAATCAATCCATGGATGATGGTTTGCAGAGGGTGTCATCTATATGTCCCCTCTGCTCTGAGATGCTGCTGCCTGTCTGCTTCTTTTTAGCTGACAGTGTGCAGTTTCACTAGAGGGAATAACATGTGGAGGAGCATGCTACCCCTTCCCTTCCAGTTAGTTCCACTCCCTGCTGAACAGACGATGCACTTTAAGTGCAGTGACAGAGAAAGCCTTCCCCTTGCTTGTGTGTGTGTGTATGCATGTGCGTGTGTGTATGCATGTGTGCGTGCGTGTGCGCGCGGAGGTGATGGATATTTCTGATGGCAGATCTTCCTCGGTAGCCTACAGCTGTTCTGAATGTCAGGCTTGTGCATTATTGTGCATGCATACGGATATACACACAAATAACCATTCTTTCAAAGCCTATATCAACCAAACCACACAAACTAAACTGGCCCTACTGCTCAAATATACCGTATTCCAACATCACTTACACCCCTCAACAACAGGGATGAATCTAAAAGCGGACAAGCCAGGCCAAGCAATGTTTCTAACAAAACAAACATGTGTAGTGATGCACATTAGTCCTCCAAAATACAACAATGCTCTGACACCATGAAAGAAGCACAGCAAGTATGAGCCAAAGTTATTGTCATCCCCCAAAACATTACTGAAATAGAAATAAAAGTGGAGGGAAAGGCATGTTTATTTATATAGTACATTTCAGAGCATTGCCAGCTGTCAGAGGGAGACCTGAATGGGGGCATTGAGAGAAAGAGAGAGAGTGACAGGAATGCAATACAGAGGATGAGAGGGAGGGACTAGGGAGAGAAAGAAAGAGATGTTTGCTCTGTTGAGCTCTTCATGAGTAAGGAAAGCATAGAAGCAGCAGCTCTCTCCTTTTCTCTTTTCGCTACAAGGTAAGACTAATGATGAAACAAAATCCTATCGAGTAGTGTGCAACAAATATGTACATCGTGTCTGTAGCAATTCTTAACCCTATATGTAGTAATGAAACCTGTTGCTATGACAAATAATTTGAGGTCTAGTAATGTGACAATATGGTGTGCAGTGTGGGCATGCATGTGCAAAGTAGTGTTCTAAAGCCCTCTGGGGGAACAGCACTGGATATCACACACACTGGCACAGAGTCTTGTGTTTCAGGAGATTTTGTCGTTTTTGCCGTCCTTTATATTCTTTAGTGTTGGTGAATAAACACCTGGCTGCACCATATCATTGCCCCTGGGCTTATTCCAGCTGTTACATTTGAAGCACCAATAGCAGGGAACAGCCAGGGGGGAAATCTAAGTAATCTAAGTAATTGTACTCAACTGTGGCTGTATACCTCTACTCTAGTGCATGCTTTAGTGCACACAACATGTTATGAAGGCTATTTAACATTATCTTCTCTCTCTCTCCAGGATGTTGGTGGCACTGATAGTGGTGGTTGCATGTGTCGGGTTCTATGGGCTGTTCAGATGGTTGGTTCACTCCCATGCACAGTGTGCTCTTCTGTGGCATGTTGGCATCACCGAACGGGTTCTGGATATACTGACCCGGAAAACACGACCCCAGGCATGTACATGATTCCCTAGCCTATATGATGTACAGTATTGTATGTGTGTGTATGCAATAACATGCTACATTCTAGAAAAAATCTACGTAGCTGTGTGTGGATGAAAGTCGGAAAACAAGGTTCAGGTTGCGACATGGTTCAGGTTGCAGTTAGACATTATGAACCTTCTATTTTTATATTTCCAGCGCATCCTTCATGCTGTGCAGAGAAATGCAACCAAAGGAAATCCTGACAGTGTCATCTCTGCTGTGGATCACTACTGCAGAAACAGTGAATGGGCCATGAATGTAGGAGATGAAAAAGGTCCCTCACACACACGCGCACACGCACACACACACACACACACACACACACACACACACACACACACACACACACACACACACACACACACACACACACACACACACACACACACACACACACACACACACACACTACCACTCTTAGCCAGGTGAGGGAATTATGCACTTGTGGGTCAACTGGCAGGATGGTATTTAGCAGCAGCTTCTCCAGGTGCTTGGCCGCCAATTGATACCTTTAAAGAGTTCAAGGCATTTCCATTTGTTTCCATCCATTTCTTCCATGGTCAACTTAGTCTCGAACACCCACTGTGGGTTCTCTTTTCTGAGGCCAAGTATTTCATGGGCTAGCTGTAGAAATGCATACACAGAACCCTTTCATGCTGTTGGTACAACAATACAATCAAGACAATAATGATGTACATTTGGAAGTCAGAATGTAAAAAAAAAACAATTTCTATGTCTCTCTCACTCTCTCTCTCTCTCTCTATTGCGCACACACATGAACGCACACCCACAGGTGCAATCTTAGATTCAGTTGTCCTGGAGACCAGTCCATTGACAGCGTTGGAGCTGGGGACATACTGCGGCTATTCCACAGTACGCATCGCCAGGCTGTTACCACCAGGAACCAAGCTCATCACCATGGAGATGAACCCTGAGTGTGTCTCGGTGGCACGTCAGGTCATCCAGCATGCCGGGCTTCAGGACAAGGTCAGGGGCTGTGGTTATGACTGGAATGTCCTTTGGATTGTTTATATTGGCCAGTTGAACCCAATACAAACCTACATATAGAATGTATAGACACTGCATTATGTCAGTGCCATATTTCAGACAAGCTGCTGTGTTCTGGGAAGGGGGACACGCTGCTGTATCCAGGGATATGAAAAGTGTGAAGAGGACAAAACATTCTGAAGAACTCCAACTCATCAACATTTAAAACACTCTTAGAAGTCAGTAGATCAGTATCAAATGCTTGAAAAACATTTACGATCAGCTGTCCAAGCCCAAAATCCAAATTCTGTAACTACCCATACTGTGTAAGCATGTTAATAATAATAATAAACTTTATTTGTATAGCACCTTTCATGACATAAAATGCAGCTCCAAGTCCTTTACCCACTAAAGCTGTAATTGCTGCTTTACCCAATAAAGCTGTAATTCGCGTACCACAGTCAGCCTGACCAACTTAAATTCTCATACATTGGCAATTTAAGGTACAGAGGATACTGTTATTTTCTCCGAGGTATTTACACCACACCTGTATAAATATTTTTTTTCCTATGGAAAATGTAACAACCTCACATCAGAAGCCACTACAATATCACATATTTTGCATTGTTGAACCTAATTAATTAAATATATTTTTGTTATTATTATTTTTTTTTTGTTGCTATCAGGTGTGTTTAGTGGAGGGAGCATCAGGTGACATGATCCCCAGGATGACCGCCATGTTTGGTATTCAAACATTTGACTTTGTCTTCCTGGATCACTGGAAAGACCGCTACCTCCCTGACCTCAAACTACTGGAGGTACTATACTGTGCATAACCCCTAAGCCTGATCTATTAAACACAGATCCATAAGCCCACGTTGACGGCATCAATGATCATGAACCAACCGTTTACATTTAGGTTGCATTCTCATCTTCGATATACTCAATGCGAATGAATGAATGTTTATTTCGAACATTTACAAAATAAAGAAAAACGAAACATACAGTATGTTAAAAGAAAAGCAAATCTTTTGCTACAAAAGTAGCACAAAATGTACAATACAGTATGTTAATAGAAAATCGTAAGTTAAAACAAGTTAAACAAATCTAATACACGTGTTCGAAAAGGAGTAGAATGAAGCCTAAGCTTATCTGGTTCTACCCCTATTTATGCTTTAAAAAAAATGACCTTAAATAACAAGTTTCCACTTGTTCCACTGATTCTTGCATTATTTAATCTGCTGTGGATAATGCTTCTCCTTCCTTCTTGTGTGTCAAAAAAACAACTTCTTCATCCTACAATGGTATATTCACTCTGCTGCATTTTGAAGCGAAACCGTTTTTGGTAGGAGTAGAATACGGTTCTTTGTGTGCCTTAGGATTCAAATGAGACTTCACACCTGCCAAACAAAGCACACTTTCCGACAATATGCAGCAGGATTTGTTTTAATCGCAGTCAATCTTTCTGGTGTGAATGCGATCTTAAGTCACGACACTATATAGATTTTTGGTATTAACTTTATCTGTTTATCTTTAAGTATGATAACTAGCTGTTCAGTGGGCAGTGCCATCTGGCTTCAACAGAATGTATTTAGTAATATACTGTATCTTTCCATCTCCTCTCATTCTAGACATGTGGTCTTCTGTCTGCTGGCTCTGTGCTGTTAGCAGACAATGTCATCTGTCCAGGAACTCCAGATTACCTTCACTATGTGAGAAACAGCAGTAAGTACAACAGTCGTTTTTACACAGCTCACCTGGAATATACAGCTGTGCACGATGGACTAGAGAAGTCTATCTATCAGGGATAGACAGAAAGATTGAGAGAAGTGAGAGAGGCAAGGGAAGAATAAACAAGACTGAGTAGACAATGGACACTAATGAGGGAAACCTGATAAGACCCATGTTGGGTTGAAATGTTGTCAACGTTGTTGTTGCTTTCCTGAATCCTGGGAGCTTCGTTCATTGTAGGGTGCATACTGTATGGATTTCCCTTCTTTACATAAATATTGTTGTCCAGCACCTGTGTAAATGGTGTAAAGATTTGCTGGATGTGCATGCTTCACCTTGGAATCTAATGAAAGACAGTAAGAAATCAGCAGTATTTATAACAAAAACACATCCATGTATGTTTGGGTAATATACCGTCTGTGTATGTTTTTCATTTTTTCAACAAATGGTTGCTTGACCATAATACTGTACATCACATCTGATCTGTCTAAACGCTTAGTTGCATAGAAGGATAAATCTGTTCAGACAGCAATCAAACTGAATGTGGTTTAGTCTTTGTTTACCGTGGTTTGATCCTAGTTTCAGTGGTTCATCGTGTGTCACTAGAGCACCAGCACACTACACAAACTAGTATGTCTGACTGCTTCACATATTTAAAGCTGCACCATTTCAAAAGATTGCAAAGGAAATATTTATTGAATGTTACATTAGTACAGATAGACATGACATACAGTAATACATATAGTACTGCAGTATACAGTACTTATCAATAGTAATTATGCTTGTGCTACTGCATTCGTTACATATTGTATTTGTATTACTATAATTTGCAAAAGAGTAAGGAAATACAAATTCATGTTTGTCTATTTAATTCTTAACGTTGAATGAAATCTGTTCAATATGATGAACAATGTATATACATTTTGTATAATTTGTTATTGTGTATTATATATGATTATGAATATACAGTACTGTACACATTATTAATGTACAAAGTCGTAGTAATAGATAACTACTTGTTCATGTAAGTCTTTTATAATTGCTCTTGTCTGCCACAAGGCGGCAACATGCTACTCTGATTAATATTGGAGCTGTACAAGAGTATTGCTTGGATGCAAAATACTATTTTTACATCTTTGTCTTACCTAAAAATATAATACTAATATTAAAAATCACATGTGTGAAGTGAGGGGCTCTCTTGTGTCATAGTTCATCCAATAAAAATGCAATCAAGAATTCAATTGTCAATATTAATAGATTTTAAACTCATCTTTTCACCACGATTCGCGCAAGATGACAACTGAATTCACATTTGCACTGTTTTTAGAAAAGCCAATTTGCTCCTCCACTTATGACGTAAATTCTCCATTCATTGTAAATGGAAAATGTGAAACGTGTTAAGGACAAAAAAGCTGTAGAGCACTCCACTTTCAACTGCACCACCAACTCGGCTATGAGTAGCACTGCTCAAGTTGTGTGGGAGCCAATGGCAGGTATTGTGCCCCAACTCAGCAGTCCATCCCCCAGGGTTCTAGCTCTGGGTGACGGTGTGTCCTCTCTCCAGCACCTGTCTAAATATTTTTGTGCATCTCTTCAACTGCATTTGTCTCTTCTGTCTGGGTGCATCGGCATCTCTGATTGGCTGTCATGACCCATCAGCTTTTCATATTGGCTGAGCTTTCCCTATGCTTCTGCCGTGGATAATAGATCACAATTCTTTCCAGGTAGTAGCTTATTTTGAAACGGGGTTAGGCTCCCACACTCTGGCTGACGGTGTTTCCCCCCAGCACCTGTCTAAATATTTCTGGCTGTGTGCGTGCATCTCTCTGGTCCTCTCTGGTGTGGATGCATCTGCATCTCTGATTGGTTAACATCATCTATCTAGCTTCTCAGATTGGGTGATTACTGATTAGACACATCATTATAAGTGGTAGCGTAAACAACCCTGTCTGTCATCTATTTATGATGATGTATATCATCAATATCTCCTATGCTTTTTTTAACGACATAAAGGGATGTCCATATTTAGTCGATTGGCCTCAAGCTATAGTGACTAGCAATGGTATTCTAACAGCGTATACAAAGGGGTATCGGCAGCAGGTAGGTGCGCTACAGGTATATCATAAACGGGTGGGGCACTCAACTTGCATCACTCCAGAGGAGGCCAATGCCCATTTATAAATAACTTATTGATTTTAATAGCTAACATTATCAATCACAGGATCGTGTTCAGGAACCATGAAGACCCTAGTTGTATTAGATTTTGACCACACCATAGTTGATGACAACAGTGACACCTGGGTGATTAGGTGTCTCCCTGATCAATCCCTTCCCGATTCACTAACAAATACCCATCAAGAAGGCCAGTGGACAGCATACATGGGCAGAGTAATGACCTACATAGGAGACCAGGCCATCAGTCCTGACAGCGTCCGCGGTGAGATGGAGACCATCCCTTTCACCGATGGAATGATCGAACTGTTGACGTTCATATCGGAACACAAAAGCACCATCGACTGCATTGTCATCTCAGACGCCAACACCATCTTCATCGACTGGATCCTCCAGGCCGCAGGCGTCCGAGTGGCCATCGACCAGGTGTTCACTAACCCGGCAAGGTTTAACGAGCGTGGCTACATGGAGGTACACCACCACCACCTGCACGACTGCTCCCGGTGCCCCGTCAACCTCTGCAAGAGGAAGGTCTTGGAGGCGTACCTCTCGGAGCAGGCGGAGCGAGGAGTTGAGTACCGCCAGATGTTATACGTGGGCGATGGCGGGAACGACCTCTGTCCGACGTCCTGTCTCAGGGGAAGTGACGTGGTGATGCCCAGGAAGGGTTTCACCCTGGAAAAGCTGCTGGTCAAACTCCAAGACAACGTGTCTCTAAAGGCCAAAGTGGTCACCTGGAACAGCGGCTCAGAGGTTCTACGCGAACTGAAGGCGAGTGTTGGCGTGTAATTTTTGGGACCGGTGGTTTCAAACGTTTTGCGCCCCACAGGATGACATACACACAAAGCCATGTGTTGGAGCAGTTGGCACCACTCAAACATTTTAAAACTCTGTGTACAGCATATGCAACTGGTGAAAATAATCGTAGTATGGTAGCTTTTTTGTGGGGATAAGTAGGCTACTGTCTTTCCTGTGTGCCCAAATTTTGTCTTCACATGTGATTGTCTACCTACTACTTCTATATCAACTGTGAGGTTGGGGAAACAAGTCTGTCATCTGTTTCCACAACCACATTTCTGAGCAAGGGAGGTCTAGAGTGGGCAACTTTGATGATGGAGAGGGAGGGCCAGTATAATTCTACACTCACTCCAGAGTATCACTCCACATGTTACTGTTGTAGCAACAATAGCCGATCTACCGGTACAAGCTTTGAAAATTAACATTTTTATTTAATTTCAAATGCCCTTAATTATAGTGATGTTACTTTATGAACCGTGGAATTGTATAAATCAGTAAGATGCACAAGGCCTTATGTGGCCCATGTACAGTATGGTCTAGTGACTGTAATACTGGATTAAGTATAGGGCGATATTGCTGTAGGACTGTGTTCAGTCAGATGGATGAATGCAGGTGAAAGTGATTGTGTGTCCCTATGTCTGTGGCAGAATGAGGTCAGCTTCATTAGTGGATTATCAGCCGGAGGTTTAACAGCCTGATGGAGCTGAACTTCCCAACTCTGGTATTTATGTCTGGACAGACAATTCCACTTAATTTAGACGTGATGGTAGGAAAGCTGACTGGGAGATTGTGTAGGGAAGACGGTATAGGAGTAATACCGGTAGGATAGCTTAAGAAAGAGATTTTGTGAGATAAAGCTGAGGGGGAGACACTTGAAAGACATAGAAGTCAGGAAAATAGATATTTTTTCTAACAATAAGCCTAAACCTATATGTATGTACAGAGCCGACATTAAAATATTAAATATTTATTAACAGCTTGCAGAATTACAGTACATTTCAATCACAACTCAATACAAAACTGTAACTGAGTTAACACCATGAAGCATTTCTACTTGTTTACAGTAGGGCCCACCATTTTTATCTCATCAAAACATTTAAAGGCATAAAGATATACAATTCTACGCAAGGCCAGGAAATCATAGAGGATGAAAGGAAATTGTAAAGTGAGGGGGACAGGGGCCCTATTGTTGCATCATTCATTCAGATTTAGTGACAGTTCAAACTAAGCAAACGAAGTCAGAGCAATTACATTTTTAATCAAAAAAGCATAAAATGCTGTAGCCTGGCCTGATAGGCAGTAGGCACACAGTAATCATCATCTGTAAGGTTTCATAAAAGATCCCTGCTGTATGTCTGACCACAGACAGGTGGCGGTATAGAACAGGCTAAAGCTGCTGTTAAACAGAGGCGCGGACCAGTCCAGATGGTTGAATTCCTGGACCAGCTGCCTGCCAGTATTGGCCACTGGTTAAGTGCCTTGCTCAAAGCCAATAGACTACGGTGTGTGTGTGTGTGTGTGTGTGTGTGTGTGTGTGTGTGTGTGTGTGTGTGTGTGTGTGTGTGTGTGTGTGCGCGCGCGCGCGTGCGCTCGCTCGCTCTCGTGTGTGCGTGCGCGAAATTTAATCTACGATTTCAATTAGCATAAGAGGGCGAGAGATAGAATCGGGGGCAGTGTTAATAGTAGATTTAACGAGGTGAATGTGGGTAAAATGTTACCGCGGTTACAACCAAATTGGTTGCCCGCTGGGATTTTGTAGATTCACACTTACTGGGGTTAAGCCAGAATTGACCACAACTGACTGAAGTTATATAGTGCACACTATCAACTGCTGCTGCGAGCCAGGCAAGGTTCCTGTTAAAAGAAAGAAAATGGAAAAGGGTTTAAAGTGGATTCCCACCCCCCATTCTGTGTTTGTAGAAATGGGTGTAAGAAGGTCTGAATGAAATAAAATCAGACACAGAATGCTGTATATTAAAGTAAAATATTAAATGGGTGAATTTCCCTTTAAAGCAGTGGTTTTCGGCCAGTGGTCCGGGGACCCCCAGGCTAAATAAAATGATGGAAAGTTGATTAACCAGATGTAGGCTAACTCTTTGAGAGTATAACAATGAAACCATATTTCATTTTACACTGTCGAGAGTTAAAATATTCATCACCTGAATTAGAAGTCTGCACAAATAGAGAATGTACAAGAGTAATGGTCATCTTTGATCTATTGTTTGCCGAAATCCAGCCTGGGATTGTGGACAAAACCAAAAGAAATAGCCTAACCAAAAGAAATCTTTAGTTTTGGGGTCTGTGGGGCTAAAATGTCCTCAAATGGTGGTCCGTGGCTCAAAAATGCTGAATAAATAGTGGGCCCTGGTATCAAAATGGTTGAAAACCACTGCTTTAAAGAAGTATAAAGTAGAAAATACGTCATTATTTTCTGTATTCACTTTTTTGGAAAGCAGCTGCTGCTACAAGATTATCCTAGAGTCAGAGCGACTGAGTCAGTCAGGGTGTTTGTTATCCAGCAGTCAGAGGGGCTGTGCGTTCAGTCAGGCCAGGGAGAACTCAAAGACAAGAAAAGATCCACTATAGCAGTATAGTCTGCTACGAATCGTTTAGTCGCCAAGTCGGAACATAATAATGTTTATAGGATTGCTTTGGTGTGAAACACGTGCACTCACGCACACACGCGCGCTGTGTGAGAGTGAAACCTGAGCACACCGTGCGCGTCTGGACTGACTGGGATCCTGTGCTGCTGCCTGTGGAGACTTGGAGTTGTACCGGACCGGTTTGGAACAGAAGTCACGTCCTGTCTATCCCGGTAAGACATAGCCTAAATTATTAACATTTCAATAGGTAATAAGACTAAAGACGTAAACTTGATGTCTTATTGGAATTCAATATTGTATATTAGACAGTCGAGCTGCACCGTTCGCACACATAATTATGTTTAATATTTGGTAGAATGGTGACTGTATGGCTGTTACCTACATAAATCAATTTCAATGTTGGACTATATAGGAGCTTATAATTGA
This sequence comes from Benthosema pterotum, assembly GCA_039105355.1. Classification (NCBI taxonomy): domain Eukaryota; kingdom Metazoa; phylum Chordata; class Actinopteri; order Myctophiformes; family Myctophidae; genus Benthosema; species Benthosema pterotum. Next base: position 25,064,337 of record CM076968.1, on the reverse strand, counting down.
ACACAATGTATTTCTGTTTATTTTTTGTTTAAGCTAAAACACGTCAAATCCGATGGGAGGTTTTAATATTTCCGCAAACTGCATTTAGGTGTGTGTGTGTGTGTGTGTGTGTGTGTGTGTGTGTGTGTGTGTGTGTGTGTGTGTGTGTGTGTGTGTGTGTGTGTGTGTGTGTGTGTGTGTGTGTGTGTGTGTGTGTGTGTGTGTGTGTGTGTGTGTGGCGCCCGGCAGGGGGTAACAGAGTGAGACAGCCTTTGTGCAACTTACAGGGTGAAAAACATTACAGTGATCGACTAATAGGCTACAAATTAAGGAGTGGTGGTGGTATAGGGGTGAGTGGCTGGATGGTAACCAGGTTCAAACCCGGGCTCCCCCAGAATGAGTGCCAACGTGCTGGTCCTTGCATGTATGGTTGTGGGTGAATGGGATCCATGCACAATCCACACTGTAGAACATCTTGGTTAAAGGTGCTATATAAAGGTGTTTTGATAGAAAACAGTGATGTAACCTGTCTAAGGCCCCCGACACCAAAGGCATGCATGTGGCACCAGCATGTGGTCACCCTTTGTCTTAGCCTGGGCTCGGAATAAGCCAGAAGGTTCCTGCCTTGTATTAAAAGAGACCAGGCTGTGCATGAAAGTGCCTTAAATATAGTGTGTATCCATCAATGCAATGTGCATCAGACAGGCAAATAATAATAATAATAATAATTCTCAAAACAAATAATAATAATAATAATAATTCTCAAAACAAATAGGCAGCCAGTGTATGGAATTTAGCTTTTATATTTAAACTTAACAAATGGAAGAATATTTTACCAATATAATGTTTTCAGCCACAGATCAATAGTCTCAATCAACTATTATACAGACCAAACCCTTCATGGATCATGGATTACAAAAAGATCCTCAGTATCTACACAAGGATCAGAGTCAGGGCAGCACACACCGCCATCCTGTGAGGAAAGGAGGAGGTTTAAGATGAGGAGAGAGTAGCAAGAGGTTATTTATTGATGCTGTCCTGTGTTCTGTGTTGCATGCATTCTCTGAGATTCTTTTTCTGTATTCCATGCTGTGTTTTCTAAATGTTGTATTCTACAGCAGTTATTCCAGCCTCTTATTTTCAAGAAAACCTGAGAGCGTGAGAACTATTGATTTAGAAGGCATTTCCAGAATCGGTCTCACATCTAAGGTAGTTGGTATCATCAAAATAAGTGTAACCACTTGGCTGCCAATTTTTACAAAATGTTGTTTGCCAGGTAGGCACTGCCAGTAGCAAAATTACCACAAATCGCTGATGAGAGAAATAGCACATTTACAAGCGCATCGCTACAAAAGTGACCCTCTAATAGAGCCCGAGTCTGTTTTGTATAGCCAACCAGTGTGCTATAGGCTTATATATCAAAGACGACACAGATGCTTTCCCAGTCTTAAGGCGTTAAGCATGTGACAATCGACCAAATCACATCTTTAAATCTATAAATAAACTCAAACACCGTTCACCCCAAATACATTAGGGGTTTCACATGACTACAGTAACCATCGAGTCTGTTGGATGCCCGGTTGGCCTGTTCTGACATCACAATACTTATTATGCATATACATATTATGCCTGACAGAACTCCATGTAGGATTCAATAAAGGGACATGGAGAAGTTTCCTAGCCTGGTGAGCCAGCCTCAAATGGCGTTGAGTCAGTCAGTCACTCAGAGTTCCATGGAAGAAGGAAGGAAGGCTGAGTGACTGACTAGAATTTCATGGAAGAAGGAAGGAAGGCTGAGTGACTGACAACGCCATTTAAGGCTGGAAGTGTCCATACAGTATATGGGCATATAACGGACACAGGCAGAAGGGTGGAACAGGTGTTGTAAAATTTCCATCATTACTAAACAGGTGCTCTACAGCTGGGCACTGGTCCTGTCAAGTAAACAATTACCTTACAGCATATACTTAACTCAATTTACTCTCTTGTATTATATTCAATAATTCAGGAAAGAATGTTGTGTCACTTCTCTATTTGTATGTAGAATGACCACGTTTGACACCTGCACCTGATCTGTCCCTTTGTAAAGAAGTATTTTCTTGTCTTTGAGAAGCGTTTGGCTTGGTCATGGTCATGCAGAAGTTAATTGTATTCTAGCTTAAGTTATGATGAAAAGTAAACATCGACTTGGTGAACGGAAATTGAGGAACTGTCTAGTTTATATTATGTTCCCCTGTCCATGCTGATTTTAAATGCTGATAACTAGGGGTGTAGTGGAGGAGCAACACAGGGAGACTCAGTCCCCCACTTCTCTCTCATTTAAAATAGTTTAGGGGGCCATTTGAGCCAGCATATAGTAATTATAGTTGTCAATTTGTCAATCTATGTTGTCATGGTTATAGCTAAGGGTGCCTAGAACCCTGCCCCAATCAGGCACAGGTATTGCCAGTTGCAGAGACAAACAGTTTTTAGACTGTGATGTTATTCTGTATCATGTGTGTTTAACGGTTTATGTTTATTTATTTCGCATCTAGAACAAAAGTATAGGATAATAAATATAATTGAATATGAACTCAGTGAACGTTATTTGATCATACATGTCTATTATCAATCATGATGATTATTTGTGTCTGTTGAATTGCATTTTTGTCATCGCTTGTCATTTCTATGTCTGGTTTTGTGATTTTAAAATGTCTGTTTCACTGCTCTCAGGTGTGCTGCAGTAGAATGACAAAGTGTCTTCTCATTATGACATCATCACTGCCCACCAGCAACCATCATCACAACTTCTTCTGGATTGGATGTCCTGCCAGTCAGTCGCCTATCTGTTTCCACCGCCACCTCATCTTCTGTCTCCTGCTACTGATTGGTCTGAAGGCTCTTCCTGTGGGCGCGACTGTTCCCCACCACCAACAGCACCACCATCACTTCCACTCCACCCACTCCATCAAAATGCCCGGAGACATAACGCTGGGGGCGTTGTTTCCCGTCCACTCTCGGGGTCTGAGTGGGGTTCCCTGTGGAGAAGTGAAGAAGGAGAAAGGAGTCCATCGTCTGGAGGCCATGCTGTATGCTCTGGACCAGATCAACAGCGACCCAGACCTCCTCCCAAACATCACCCTTGGAGCCAGAATCCTGGACACCTGCTCGAGAGACACCTACGCCCTGGAGCAGTCTCTGACCTTTGTCCAGGCTCTGATACAGAAGGACATATCAGACATTCGTTGCTCTAATGGTCTACCGCCGATCATCAGGAAGCCTGAGAGAGTGGTGGGCGTGATCGGGGCATCAGCTAGCTCCGTCTCCATCATGGTGGCCAACGTTCTACGCCTGTTTGAGGTACTGTTACTTTTGTCGATTCGTTTCACTTGCTCAACGGAGATGAAGAATAGAATGAAAACCAATGCATCACAACACAGGCTATTTTCTTACAATAGACATTAAGTGAGGCAAGTTATATAACAAAGCATCATTCACTAAAGTGACGAGAGGTCTGTTAATGAGTTAAAATGTCCTAAAATGCTATGATTTCGCCAATATACCTGCGAACATGCGTTCTGCTGTCAGTGGAGGAGGATGGGCAAGAGGGGGTTTGTTTGGAACTTGAATCTCTCCTTGTGGGGTAACGTGAGCTTTTCAGCCAATAGCCGTCTCTTTTCAGCCATAGCATTGAAGTCAACAGGAGTGTCGGTACTCTCCTACGACAGTGCACTCGGTAGACGGCGACGACCGCAAACCGATCACATTACTTAATAATAGGAAAGTAATAATAGCAATAACAGCAGGTGTAACAGCAGGTGTAATTTGTATTATTTATGATGACATTTTGCACACTTTAGCACTTTGAACTTTACATGCAAATTAACTGACAAGATTTGTCGTGTTGGAATGTATATGACAAAAGTGTCACTCGCATTGGCCATCAATGTGCTATGGTCAAAATGTCGATACAGCCCATAACTAGAGGTGTCCCGGTGCTACTTTTTTCATTTCCGATCTGATCCCGATATCACAATTACTGTGTTGTGATATCTGATGCTTGTACTGTGAGAGCCCTATGGGCATCCTGCCACAAACATAGCCAAAATATTACATATTCTTTCTTTGATCAATCAAAATACTGTATGGAATGCCTTTATCAGTCCCATTGCTATCATGGATGCCGGTGTGTGACATAATATCAGCATGGTTTATTTTTTCCCACAATTCTCTCTAAGCGTGGGAGCCAATCACAGGGGCTGGCCGTGGAACAGTCTGGCGTGTCGAGCCAGAAGAATAGACAATAGATAATAAGGATTTAGGGAATTAACAAATTGATTCATTCATGTTTCATGTGGTACACTAGGCACAGACTGTATTATGCACCCCTTTAGCATGCAGAGACAGCATTGGGATGAGCAGGTCGACGTGGGAATCAGTGGCATAGTGTTGACTAGGATTTGGGAGATCGTTATTCCCCCAAATATTGCTAAATCATTTGATATTGCCACATTTTAGCCCAGAGTACATTCGAAAGAGAAAATACAATTACTATAACAATTACTATAACTATAACTATAAATACTAGTCCAGATCAATGGGCTACCATCTATAGCACCTGTTGTTTTAAAGTATGTAAAGTCTGTTGGTTACACAGCCTGCTGAATTGGAAGCTTACCAGCACTGTATCTCTGAGGATCCCCATCTACTTTAATCCTGTATTTATATATTTTTGTGATAATTTGATCATGTCCTCCACACTGCCAGCTTTGCCATCTGTAGCATCTTATCTAGGTTTCTGGATACTTGACATTCATCAGCCGTGCAGTCTGGCTCAACCTTTATTCTTTATTCTTTCTTTATTTATCCTTATTTCTTTATTTGGATCTTCGCTAGTCTTCCAGCGTCCACATGAAAAGAAATACGATAAAAACAGAAATTTAAAACAGGCAATATGTAGTTATTAGCTGAAAGTGAAGTGAAGTCGCACTGCATTTAACAAAGACAACAACTAATAATAACAAATACATTGTTTATACAAAAATAAAACATACAATAAGAACAAGGTACAGAAAACAGAAAAACATAATCTATGGCAGGGGTGGCCAACCGGTCACAGACTAAGAGCCACGTTTTTCATTGTGTTACTGCAAAGAGCCACATCAAAGAGGATCGTAGGTAAGAACAAAATCTATGCACACTGAGGAGGACTCTTAGGGTGCCTTTTTTGATCTTAAATGCAATCTGAAAAGAAAAGGGAAAACAGCGCCCTCTACAAGATGTGTAAAGTCTGGACTTATAAGGACTTTCCAGCCGGTCTGCAGCAAACATTTTACAACTCTTCTAATCCCATTTTATACTTTGAAAATAGCTCATCTACAAGCTCACAGCACATTCCATTACTCTTGTAGATCGGATATTTGACACGTCTTCAAAACAAAAAATATTTTGTTCCCCACCATGCACCCCATGACCCCCCACCATACCCACCTCATAACCCCACCCTACGCCCCTCATAACCCCCCCCCACCACACCCACCTCATGACCCCCCCACCATGCCCCCCATAGCCCCCCACCATGCCCACCTCATAACCCCCCACCATGCCCACCTCATGACCCCCCCACCATGCCCCCCATAACCCCCCACCATGCCCACCTCATAACCCCCCACCATACCCACCTCATAACCCCTCCACCATACCCACCTCATACCCCCCCACCATACCCTCCCTTATCCCCATACACGCCCACCCACTAGCAATTGTCCCTTCATACCCACCCTCCAGAGTCCAGTTATAATATTTTATATTCATTACTATCCACTACTTCTGCAAATAACATGGGTATTGTGCTACCAGTAATTTCAGCCATTTTAGCCTTTATTTCTGTGAGTTCTGAGTGCTGCAATCACACACAGGTGTGACTGGAGTCATGCAAAACCACACCCACCTGGGTAAAGCACAGGAAGGAGAGCGAATTCCCAATGCCTTATATGGGAATTGGTGGGCGGTTCCCTATGGTAATTAGAATGCAAAGTAGGATAGCTGGGGCGTCTACTTATGATAATTTGAAGGAACGGGCACATGCACCCCTTCAACTTACAAGGATTTGGATTCATCACCATAAGAACAAATTTTGCGAACAAAATGCCTACTTAAGAAAGCTTCATGAATCGGACTGAACTTCTCTTAGAAATTATCTTTGGAAGAAATCTAAGAGGAAAATGTAAGAACTTATTGGCACATGAGGCCCAATATTTTAATTTGACCTATATGGTAAACTATGATCAAAAGAACACTTAAGAACCAACCAGCCTGACTCTGCTCCTCTCGGCAGGTTTGGGTTTCGTGCTGTATATCCATGCACTTTGTGTCATCTATACTGGATTGTGAAGTGCGTGTGTCAGTGGCCTCACATGAGGCTCTCCACATGATCAGTGTGTGATGCTCGTGCACCTGCTGAGTGGCTTATGCAAGCTCTTTCATTGCCATTTGATCTATGAAAATGCCATCTATTTTTGTAATAGTTTGCCTTTCTCTCTGTCTGGGTACACTCATCTTATGATGTTGAGTGAACACAAGACTGTCTTATCGCCCCCATGTTGAGCGTGTCTGGGATGATAATTAGCTGTTGGAATGTTCATGCTGCCAAACCTTACTGGTAGCTAGTCAAAGAAATGCACACTGATTGATACACCACTACTGGCTTAAGTCAAGCTCTGGATTTGCTTTTTTCACACCAGAATGAGCAATGAGTGTTTTATTGTCTTCTCCATGTCAAAGGCATAGTCGAGAATATGTTATCACCGCATAAATACATTCTGCATCTGGGTTGCAAAAAGAATTAATGGACAACTTTTTTTTTTCAAACAAGGTAAATGTTTTAGGTTGTTAGTAGAGAAAGTAAAATATGGGTGTTAATTGCATTTCACTTGCTGCTTTCTATAGGTTTAGGGATTTAAACAGGGGGGCGGTGCCATTCGAACATGGTCCTAATACGTATCCCTGTGGTTCATTAGGACTATAGTAGATATTCTAGAATAAATCACTTCATAAAAAACTTTGTAAACAACTCTAAAGGAAGCAGCAAATTAAAACCAATTAAGTCTCATCTTTAAATTTATCTAATAACAAGCTAAAATCTTTCAACCTTGGTTGAAAAAAAGAAACAAAGTTGTCCTTCATTAGACAATCAATGATTGGCTGTGCAACAGTAACACACGATTTTTGTGATGACTGATCCAGGGACTTCCTTGTATTACTGTAGATACAGTCACTAGAGTGCAATGACCCAGTAAGTAAGGGCTGGGACTAATTAGTGACATCTTGATTGTCCACCCAGAATATCACCTGATTTCAACCAACACAAATCCAAAACATCCCTGGATGAATCAGAGAGTCAGATTGGGGTCAGACGAACTCAATTCAGTCATAACTAGCCAGATCTGGCCAAGAATAAGCAATTGGCGAAGAATGCCTGTAAATGGCATAAAGATCATCCCCATATGGGCTGTGAATCTGGCCTACTCTTGAACAGAATCTTGGAATCATCGGGGGACTCCAGCGACGTTCAAAACTAGGCCAAATCACAGCCCATATGGGGATAATCTTTATGTCATTTACAGAGCACCTTCACCAGTTAAAACAATAAAGCTAATAAACCACTTCCCAAACTTTTTGAGTGGTGCAACCACTCCTACACATATAGTACTGTAGCTTTGTGTGTCCATGACTGTGTCTGTCCGCGCATGATAATAGTCCAAGCACGAAGATAGATAGAATGTCTGGTGTCTTGGCCAGAGTCATCTTGTCTGTCATCACTGCCACAGAGTCAAGCTTGGTCTCTGTCACCTTGCCCATTCGCTTATATCAGTCTGTCTAGTCTGGCTGTGTCCCTCAGCCATGCTCTCTCTCTCTCTCTCTCTCTCTCTCTCTCTCTCTCTCTCTCTCTCTCTCTCTCTCTCTCTCTCTCTCTCTCTCTCTCTCTCTCTCTCTCTCTCTCTCTCTCTCTGTTTCTCTCCCTCTCTCTCTGTCTCTCACTCAGACATTTATAAATGTGACATGTGGGAGTTAGCTATTTTATTCTTTGGGGGCCGAAGGCTGAGAAACACTGGCATAGATCAGGTTTAATTATTTTAATAAGCATGTTGTGTCCTGTGGCTCAATATTTGACGTGCTGAAAAGCTGCTGGTCCAGACAACTTACAACAGTTAAGGAGAGCTGCATAGTTTACTGCATAGTTTACTGCATGGATGTGAATGGCATAATTGGTCTATGTACTGTACATACGGTATGTGTCTGCCTCTGTGTCCGTCCAAGCACAAAAAGCTGCAGCACGGTTACTCTGAAACAAGGCTGGGCCACTGTGTTCATGGGGGTCTGGTTACCATATGGTAACTCTTGTCATTTCCTTTGGTTTTGGTGATCGATGAAATACACTTGAAAAGGTAAGAGGGACCACAAACCAAACTGTTTTTAGGCAATGTCTCCTATGTTCTCCCTCTGCAAAAGGGGTTGCCACTTCATTAAATAATTATAGCCCCATCTCTAAGTTGTCAGTTCTAGTTAAGATCATTGAAAAGTTTGTGCTGTGTGTGAACAGTTATAAGAATATGTCCCTGTTCATTGAAATGATATGCTCCTCCCATACCGGTCATCAACATAGCTCCTTGTCGGGAGTTTCTTTAATACCCACAAATTGTTTTTGTAAGCAAATCATTGTAAATGAGTTGTTCTCATAGTTAGAAAATAAATGCAGAAATCAAAGTATCCAACTGATACATCCATGCACATTAATTTACAAAGTACAAAATTGAAAATAATTAATGTATGAGAAAACTATATTGCTTCGGTTATTCTTTGGCTTGGTAGGCGTAGGTTCGTACTTTTATGATGATCTAATCGTGGAGTTATTATGCACTACTGAGCCGTGCAAGGTTTTGCATTTATGTGGCAGTGGGTAATTCGCTTATTCACAGAGAACGGTATGAAAACTGATACACATTCAGTTTAACTATACCAACCACATTATGCTTCTTTCACAGTGTCTGCACACTGTGAAAGAAGTGTCTGCACAGTGACTGAACATAGTGCTTACACAATGAGGCTTGTCTTTTTTTGCTCAGCTCTGTTGAATACAATATATTGATTGTTAGCCTCCTACCGGTAAGTTAGTACTGTCTCATCATCATTCTCATCGTCAACATCAAGTTTTTTTATGTTGCTGCAGCATCGGGAATGTCAGGTGGGATGGTTACTGCGATGTGTTGGCTTATCAGACCAGAGCAATCCACAGATTTACAGGTCTTCTATGGCATCACGCTAGGGCATATTGCAGGGTCTTTTTAAAAATCCGGTAGGTTAGGTTTGTGTTGGGGCTAAAGGCGTGTGGTTTTAGTAATGAGCGCATCCTGTGGTTTCAATGAGGATATTATCAATAGACTTTAACAAAAGTCTGCAAATTTTGATTTATAATTCCTGTAAATGCAAACACATTGCATGATAAAACTATAAATATATGAGAAAATATAGAGGTTGATTAGTGCAATGATGCTCTTTTTTAGCAGGGTCACTGGCAGGTGGGTTGTACTGATTGGTCTGCCGTATCAGCCCATGGGCTAATAATAGCAGTTTCTCATTTCTGTTGTATTGCATTGCGACAGACGACTGTAATTGGTCATTTTAAAGTGAATATGTTTTCAATGGATAAAGATGTTTAATCCAGTAATTCATAATCTTTCTGTTTTTCCTACTCTAAACCAACTCCTCTCTGTCTGACCCTACATTCTCTTTTCCTTCTATCTCTGCTATTTCACTCATTCATGCAAAAGCATGCACGCACACACGCACGCGCGCACACACACACACACAGACACACACACACACACACATACACACACACACACACACACACACACACACACACACACACACACACACACACACACACACACACACACACACACACACACACACATTCCTGGTTGTGGTAATGTGATTGTTTGACACAGTTCCCTCAGAGGGTTCAATACTGCTCACAATATAATCCTGGAAACCGGTGTACACATGTATGACTCTTGTGTATGTCAAATAAAAAAATCTACAAAATGTGATCCGGCAACTACTGATGAAAACATGTGCTAAAAAGCAACAGCACAGCAATTTCCTTTCTTTGTTCCACTTGTACCACATACACAACTATACAACGTATTTCACCAAAGCACATGTTTTCCCACCAGTCTGTCCCATTTGCAAAATGGAAATTTTGATTGATTGTGTTAAACATTACTCATATTAGTAAACAGCTACACAAGCAACAAACATGCTTGTGTAAGACTTTATTTTTAGCTTTTTACATGATGGGAGGATTACATAGATTATCAAGTAGTTTTTCAATATACATTTCCTGGTTGTTACGGTTACAGTACATGCATTGACATATATTATTCTTTGAGCTATGCAATTCAATATAGTGAAAGCAATGGGAGGTACATTCTGATATGTGATGAGGCCAGCTCGCAGCTCACAGTGAGAAATACACATGTTGCTACCTTGGGTGGTCCAGAAACACCTTTAACAGAAGAAAAACAGAAAAGATACTGTTCCACTAACATTGTTCATTTATAAAACTGTGCTTAAAATGGCAGGGGATTCCACTAAACAGTTGAGAGACAGCAAAATCATTTTGCAACCACAACAGGCAGCCGAGGGTCCATCAGTCGCAGCTGATGGCAAATGAGTCCCGACCAATAGTAGCAGTAGGTTGCCACCAGTGGTTATTGGTCGGCAAACCCGGCAACTGTTTTACTATCATCCAGCTGCTTTACTATCGCCCGCGGCTGATGGGCCATCGTTCGTGACTGGTATCGGTTCCGCCGTTCTTCACCATTCGCCACTATCTCCTAGACATAACCTCAGCAAAACCTATGCCTAAACCTAACCTTAACCCTCGACTGATAAAATACCTGCCGCGATGGATAGGAAACCTGTCATGACCGGTAGGATACCTGATGAGTGTACTGTTTTTCTACTACAGTTGATTGTCTAATAATATAATCAATCAATCAATCGACCGAAAACGGTCACCAGGTTTGCCGGCCGTTAATCGTCGGTCGAGACTCATTTACTAATGGTCGTGACTCATTTACTAATGGTCGTGACTCATTTACTTTCAGCAACAGCTCATTTACTATCAGCCGTGGCCCTCTGCCGCCGTCGCAAGTGGATTTCACCCTTCCTGAAACAGTTGGTCAACTATTGACAATGTAAAGTAGCAAGAACCTCCAGTGGTGTGAAACAACAGGATAGAGTTTCTATGAAAAATATTGATTCTTTTTTAAAGTTAGCTCCTGCAGACGTAGTTGCCCATGAGTGATACTGTATCACTATCTAGGTGGGAAGTCTACTGTCTCAACCTTGGGAATTATGAATGATAAGAATTCCTAACACTTCTCTGTTGTGTAAGTGGGGCAGTGAGAGGGTTAACAATAACATTATGAAATAGGATTCATGTAGTAGATAAATCAGAAACTATTCTGATTGTCATTCATATGCTGAATTATTGATACCAAGATATTGTTTTAGAATGTCTTGGAAAACGCGCCCCCATTCAATATCTGTTCAAGCTTTTCAGAATTCTCACTTAAACACTATACTTCCCATAGAAAAAAAGATGATCTACAGACTTACAATGCACTGAGAGTATATATGAGCAGGTGCATGGTGTTAATAAAAACTGACCATATCTTCAGTGCTCTGCAGATGAATATCTTAGACAGTGAGGGCTGAAAGCTCCAAATGTTTGAGCCATGGATGCATTAAGGATGGGTGGAGCGAGACGTGGTACAGGCATCATGGCAGGGAGGGGACTGTTCCACATTAAAACGGATTGCTACTTGTCAGTGACATTAATATCCTTTAAAAGGCGTGTGTTTCTTCTGCCCTACATTCCTTCACTCAATCCGATGTTCCTTTATTAGCTGCTGTGAAATGACAGTGCAAAACTACGCTAATGACGCTGTCTGTGTACTAGTTGGAGAAACCAGACAGTGTTGAAAATGTCACACTCACGACCCTCAAATGTCAAGGCCCCAATGTGATGTTGATGAAATGAACAAGGTGGGCCGCTATTGTAAACAAGTGTAACTCTTAGCTAGTGTGTCACTGTCCATTTACAGTTTTTCAGTTATGTTGTACTGTAGTTGTACTTGAATTGTACTGTAAATCTCCAAGCTGTTATCAGTTTTGTTGTACGTTGTAGGTGTACTGGACAACATTTTCATAACATAGCATCATTCATTTCATTCATTCATTCATTCATTCATTCATTCATTCATTCATTCATTCATTTCTAAACACACCATGGGTGTGGTTAGAAATCCAATCCCATTGACTGTTGTTCCAAAACCTACTTTTTTCTTTTTTTTTTTTTTTTTTTTTACACTGTACAGGATTTACAGCCAGCATTGGCCCTACAGTAAAGAGTAGCTTACAGAAAAAAAGGAATTTCATAACTGTAGTGGTGGATGACCTAACCTATGTAATATACTGTATGTAGAATCAATGACTTTGATTTGTTGACATATTATGATGCTCTCATCATACATCATCATCACAATACTGTAAACTGTCTGTCTGTATGCTGCAGCAATCATCCAAATCGACTCAACAAACAATAAAATGACCATACATGCACTTATACTCAGTAACACTTATTTGTAAAATAAGTTTAAAAAATAGTAATAATAATAATTCATAAAGCTTTCTTAACTTTGTTCATCTTGATCGTGTTTCCAGATTCCTCAGATCAGCTATGCATCAACGGCACCAGAGTTGAGTGATAACAACCGCTATGACTTCTTCTCGCGGGTGGTCCCTCCAGACTCCTACCAGGCCCAGGCCATGCTGGACATAGTGAAGGCTCTGGGATGGAACTACGTCTCAACACTCGCCTCTGAAGGAAGCTATGGGGAGAGTGGAGTAGATGCATTCATACAGATATCCAGAGAGGCTGGTAGGGTCCATTTCATTGTACTTTAGTGCATTCTATAGTGTACCGTCCATGTCCATTAGCGAGAGAGGTCAACCTATCTCTCTCTCACTCTCTCTTTCCCTCTCTCTGTTGTGTTTCAACTTTCATGTGAGAACTGCAGAGCACGGTCATGTTTTCTGATATGAAATCCTATGTTGTGTGTAGGTGGAGTGTGTATAGCCCAGTCTATGAAGATCCCCAGAGAGCCTAAACCAGGAGAATTTGATAAAATCGTAAAGCGGCTCATGGAAACATCCAACGCCAGAGGAGTTATTATCTTTGCTAATGAAGACGACATCAAGTATGTGTGTACCCTTATATCTGTCTGTCTGTCTGTGTCTGTGTGTCTGTCTGTCTGTCTGTCTGTCTGTCTGTCTGTCTGTCTGTCTGCCGGTTGGTTTATGGAGATATAGAGCTTGCTTTATCCAGAGTTTTTACCCTAATGTTTATTTTCTTCCATGTAGGCGGGTATTGGAGGCAGCAAAGCGGGCCAATCTGACAGGTCACTTCCTGTTTGTGGGGTCTGACAGCTGGGGAGCAAAGAGTGCACCAGTTATCGACCAAGAAGATGTTGCTGAAGGGGCAGTGACCATCCTGCCCAAACGAGCTTCTATAGACGGTACATTAATGAACGAACAATGCAATTCTGTTGTAATACACCCTGTGCATAATGTAGCCCCAGCTTTCTCAACAGGTGACAAACCTTTTCCTGTTCAAATCTGATGCCAAGCCAATAGATAGAAGCTCTGAGAAAATGTAAAGATGTTCATAGTCAGACTGTTCTGGCTTTTGTCATTTTATTTTGAAGTTTGAGTCTGAAATGGAAGTCTGTGTGTTTCTGAACCAGTCAGAACCACCTGTCCCTTCAGGCTATGGGAAGTTAGCGGTTAGATAGCAACCGTGTGTGTATCATGTGGCATACGTTTTCTGTCGTCCAACAGGCATTAGTCTGACTCCGACACATGATTTACCAGTTAAAACTCACCCGCGGTGCCTGTGAGATTAGGGTTTGGGGTAGGGAGTCGGACTAATGCCTGTCGGACTAGTAAGAAGTAAGAACAAACCCAACCAACGACCCCATATGGAAAATGTAATATTAATGGCATGTGAACTTTTGAAAGTGGCATGCATATATAAAATTTTCCATATGGGACTCTCCGCCTTTCAAGATGTTATCCAGACGTTTGTTTTATAAACTTAAATCATCATCCTAAACTACTGTATGTACTGATTCTGAAAAAATAACATGCTTGGCTGGCTGTCTCCCTCTCATTTCTAAACAAACAAACAGTAGCACACTGCTACAGTGTAGTAGTTCTGCAATCAGCTGTTTGGTGGAACATATTGGTGGATTCATTTATATTCATAAGAGCAGTGTTATGTCATCATGCAGCACGTTTTCCCCAATGTTTAGCTGACTCAATCGATCAAAATGTAAGCAGGATCCTATCTTGAAGTGTATAGACCTGACAGGTAACAACTATGTGCCTCAGTTTAATAGGTTCTGTGTATGACTGTAGTTCTTGCCGACACAATTGATGAGACCGCATTATTGATCACAGTGTGCCCTCTATATAGCCCAGACCGGCTGAGTCTACTGCTTGCTCTCCTTACTACTTTATTATAAGTTTGAGACATTGAGACAGATCTCCTTCTGGCATTGTGTGTATGTAGCCCAAGACCAGGTCCAACACAAAGAGGAGAGCACACAGCAGTGCAAAATCACACAACAAACCAACAACCAATAAATCTGGCCATTCATCTGTGTGTGTGTGTGTGTGTGTGTGTGTGTGTGTGTGTGTGTGTGTGTGTGTGTGTGTGTGTGTGTGTGTGTGTGTGTGTGTGTGTGTGTGTGTGTGTGCGTGTGTGCGTGCGTGTGTGCGTGCGTGCGTGTGCGCGTGCGTGCGAGCATAGGGTTTGATCAGTACTTCACAACTAGATCTCTGGAAAACAACAGAAGAAATATTTGGTTTGCTGAGTTTTGGGAGGATGACTTTCGCTGTAAGCTGACCAGAGCAGGAATGAAACAGGAACCAGAGAGGAAGAAATGTACAGGTAGGACCTGCCTGTCAGAATATACCTTCAGTTGCTGTCTTATTTCCCCCAAAATAATAAGCATTTTTGATGTAGAGTAAAATGTATAATATTTGATTTATAGGGGTACTTTTGCATTTGACAAAATCTAATTTGTAGTTTCAATGAATCAATGAAATCTAAAATGTACATTTAAAAATGTAGTTGAAGAATGTAGTTGAAGACTTTCTTACCCAATTAACTGAAATCATGTATTTACTATTCATTATTCATTCATTATATTATATTCATTATCAAAGTGCATGATATTGTTACTTACTATATAAATCTGCCTGTCTGTCTGTCTGTCTGTCTGTCTGTCTGTCTGTCTGTCTGTCTGTCTGTCTGTCTGTCTGTCTGTCTGTCTGTCTGTCTGTCTGTCTGTCTGTCTGTCTGTCTGTCTGTCAGGAAATGAGAGGATAGGTATAGATTCACCTTATGAACAAGAAGGTAAAGTGCAGTTTGTCATAGACGCTGTCTATGCCATGGCTCATGCCATCCACAACATGCACTCTGACCTCTGTCCTGGTTCACCGGGTGTTATCTGCTCCAAGATGGACCCTGTGGAAGGACCGCTGCTGCTCGACTACATCAGGAGTGTCAGCTTCAATGGTAAGAATTCACAATTTGTATCTAACACCTGTTCTATAAGCACATCGCTATGCAAACAGTGATCTATTTGTTTAAATATTGTTTTAAACATCTGTGATTCTGCGTGAACGCATTATTGGGATGAAGATGAGACTAAATTGTTCAATAGGTGCACACTAATTAGAGTCAGTGAGAGAGAGAGAGAGAGAGAGAGAGAGAGAGAGAGAGAGAGAGAGAGAGAGAGAGAGAGAGAGAGAGAGAGAGAGAGAGAGAGAGAGAGAGAGATTTAATAATGTCTAGGCGATCAGAAATCATTAAAAATCAGTCAAAATGAAATGTAAAAATGAAATCGTTTGGATTTCACAAGCACAATTGCACACTGATAGCAATCAATCCAGTTCAACACCAGTGTTCAACAATAAGATTACATCTCCCCCACTTCACCTCCCCACGTCCTTGTCTAATAGGCACGTTAGCAGGGGAAAAATTGACCAGGAAAGCTTGACCTGCATAGCAGTTGCTAAACTATTTGGATTGGCATTGGACAGTAACTAAGAGTGTGTTTTACCAGTGCTAATTACCAGGGCAATATTATCATTAAAGCATGTTTTAATGAATATGAATATGAATGACTGAATGACACGCCGTTCGTAGTCTATGCTCTGCCACACAGCCTGGCAGTCCTGAATGTATTAGGTATGGCTAATACAACGTGCATTGGATGGCATACAGTGCTAATCCAAATGCCTGGTTTTTGCAACCTATGATGTTGTGATCTTGAAGATTTACTCGCCAGAGCACACTGTAGTCACCTGATCGTGCTAGCGAGCTGCAGATTATTGTCTTCCCACTCCAAACGTGCAGTTGCATCGCCACTTGCGCATACACGACACGCACCAAACTTGCAAATAACTTTGGAAAGGAGTGGGTCACTGGGTGCCATGGGCCGGCGCTCGTTAATATCCAGACAGTGTAAATTGCAGTGGTAGTGGAAATGAGACGTAGGCGACCGGACCGTAGTAGCGCATGTATCACCGCGCCGTGCCGACAGAACGAAGCCTGTGTGGATCAGTCGTCTGATAGGTGGAACAGCGAGAACAGAGAAGGCTGTACCCATAAGCGGAGGTGATCATAGATCCGTGTGTTGTACGACAAACTGTCACCACAAATAAATGTGTCTCGCATGTGATGTTTTTTTCATCTGTATCCGGTGACACGTCATGTGCGCGAAGATTCTTTTTTGACACAAAAGTATTAAAATTAAAATTGGCATAATATTTTGTGCTTATGAGCCACGCATATTGATGCTGGATGACAGGGCTGTGTGACTCGAGGTTCAGTGAGGCTGTCCGTGCACCGTGGCGTTATGCAAATGGAGACAAATGACACAGTAACATTGCACAGGATGTGAACAGACAGACACGCTTGCTATAATTATATAGAGAGATGTGCTTAAATACCTCTTGTCATTTAAGAATGTTGTTAATCCGTAGCCTCCATCTGCTTTTCATTGCTTGAAAAAACGCAGAGTGTTCCTGCTGCGCCTGCCCTGCTGCTTTAATAATTCAGCTAAAGAAATAACCCATTGACTGAGAACAAGCACGTTAGGTCGATCTGTCAAGATATCACAGATGTCTCTTGGGCATGAGGCCTATCGTGATTCTGACCACAGTGAGTCTGGTCTCAGCACCTCATTTCCATGATGTGATGTTACGGTGTTGATGAGCAGAGAGATTTTATCCATCCCCGTCTTCTGACATCATTGTATCAATTAATGCTCCTCCCACACATTGTGGGATTAAATCTTCCTCTGCAGTTAACATGACATCCTCCAAATCCATTTTTTAACCCATTCACTGCCATTGTAAACAACTCACCCCTTGCCAGTGTTTTTCCTTGCCTTAGTCACAGAGTACTTATCTCCAGTCGATCAATCCCACGATCGTTGATAAACACATGCTGTAAGTTTTCAACGTGACCACCCATTCAATAGTTGGGGTCCTTTGAAAATAACATGCTGAGTGCTGACCAACAGGGAAGAGGACAGACACAGAAGCCGAGATAGAGGCATTTTCAAAAGTGCTGTGAAGTGAACAGGTTTTGCGTAACTCTGTCAATACTCTATGCTCTGGCACAAACATGACCAGCTCAATGGCCTTGCGGTTAGAGTGTCCGCCCTGAGACTGGGAGGTCGGGGTTCGATTCCCGGCCGGGTCATACCAAAGACTCTAAAAATGGGACCCAATGCCTCCCTGCTTGGCACTCAGCATCAAGGGTTGGATTGGGGGTAAGTCCCTGCGGTATACTGGCATCATGTCCAGGGGGTGTACTTGTACATCAAGCTGCCTCACGCTACAGAAACAGGAGATAGGCTCCTGACCTATATGGGCCTCCATGGCTCAGCCGGGCCTCCTGACATCATGGCCTGGCAAGGCTACTTACTTACTTACTTCTGGCACAAACAGCAGTGCCGCCGTGATCATCATGAGCACAACTCCCGTTCTTATGACAGCGACTGGAAGTGTGGTTTTGAGGAAAGTTGTTTTGAATTGCTATTATTGTTGAAACACAACATATATTTCAAGGGTGAGACAAGTCACAATAAAAATTCTAATCATTCTTCCTCGACATTGGGAGCAATACAGCATCTGAAAGTTTGTTGGTGCATTTTCTGCTATGAGATTCCGAGTTCTCCTGCAGCCAGTCTGCACACACATTGGTGTTTACCAGAGTGAAGCCGTCTGTTAGCAAAGAGACGCCATGTTAGCGTAAAAACTCAATACATACAACAGGTATGTATTTGGCAGTGGGGGCTTTGGGAAAAATCTCAAAAGAATGAGTTAAATAACATTTTGCTAGGATGAAGGCACAGCTGTTTCTTAAAAATAATGGTATGTGACACTGAGGCGGTTGTGTGCACTGTGCATTGTGCTAAAGATCATTTAACAGGTGTAAACATAGCCCCTGAGCAAGACACTCAACCCCTAGTGACGTCGGGCCTGAGTGTTGCCTCCTACCTACTCCATTTTGTGTTTAGATTCACACAAAAAAATAAATAATAATCTCATAATAATAATATATAGTATATTTACAGTATATTGCTCATTGCTTAGCAGCAACGGAAATGAAAAATATTGTTGAAAAACATTAAAGCCATATATTTAGGAGGGATTTTCTTGGATCGAAAATAGCAGCTTCCATTACTCGGTCGATCTCATGTTGTACAAAAGTATAGAGAGTAATGTTTATCTTAGAAATAGTGTGGACAGCGTTTAGCCCATTATAGCCCAAATGTATAACTACCTCATGCTGCTTACATTTCTGTCTAATAAGGTATTCAACTAGTCAATAAATCTAAACCCAGTCATGACCTCTGACCATCAGAACACAGAGACAGTATTTCCCATTACTCCTGTTTGCAGGAAGCTGTAGTTTGGAACGTTCTATGTTTAGAACAGGGGATCTATTTTTTATGAAGACTGTTGCCTGGAATGGGAAGAAAACAGGACTACGGCAATCAGTTACTGTCTTTCTCTATTTTTGTTTCTTTTTCTGTCACTCTCCTCCTGTCTCCATCTCTCTTGACATGCTCACATGCACACATGCACGCACGCACACACACACACACACACACACACACACACACACACACACGCACGCACACGCGCGCATACACACACAGCTTGTTCTGACGTTGCAAAGGGTGTGTTATTCGCTGGGTTTGAATAATTGAAGTGAAACATCTGGCAAAACCACAAAGGGAGAGGGTGAGGAGAGAGACGAGAATAGGAGAGTTGAGGACAGGAGAGTAAAGACTGTTTGTGTGCTTGTGTGTGTGTAAGAGAGAGTGGGAGAGAGAGAGAAAGAGAGAGAGGAGAGATTAGACTGAATGAAGAGTAAGCTGTCTGAGAGAGGACTGGGGGTGTGGGGGGTGTAGTGTGAATATAGGATGTTTGTTGAATAAATCAGTACTTCTGATTGGTCAATTAAGGGCTTGTGCAGTCTGTTATTTATGAATAACTGTCCTGGCTGTCTCTGTACGCTATGTCGCTAGTGGTGCTAGTGGTGCGGAAGCTTGTAAGCTAATAGTAAAATCAATATATTATTGATTTAATTGATGTACAGTAGTAGCTGTGTAGTAAGCCAGACGTGATTGCGAAAATAAACCCCCAATGAGGTGATGCAGGACAAAATAATAATGCCATGGACAGAACACACAGAACTGGAAGCTCCTCTAGCCTAAACCACCAAATGATTCCCTAATAAGAAAGTGTTGAGCGAGGATGAAGCAAATTCATCATGTCAGCATGACAGCAGCTACTGAGGCAGCAGGGTGTCCAGGTAAGGTTTTCATTTAGTCATCTTTTCATATGAAGCTATTTATAGATGAGAAAGCTTTTACACTGAAACAACACTGTTTGTCCTCTTTTTCAGAAAAAATGGAGCTTGTTGAGGCATCGCACACCACCTGAACTCTATATGTATGTGCGGAAACACGGAGAACCGCAGTATAGGCCTAGTATAGTCTCATGCCATTGTATCAGGCAGAGAGCTTGTATTCTTCTCAGAAACCTTTACTTTTCTAACAAATGCCCTACTTCGTCTTAAGCAAAATAGCAGATCTGTGAGCTTGAAAATGTTTAAGAAGTGAAGAGAAAGTGGTATGGTTTTATGTACTGTATGTGTTAGTTACAAGAGCTTGTAACTAATTAATGACTCCACTGGATCCTTTGGAACACAGGTTATATTTTTCCATCATGTTGTAGGACTCCAGCTGTCAGCCATGGTGTATCAAAGGAGGTTGCACAGCTAGTACTCACAATGCAACAACTTTATTATTATTACTGTTTTCTAACAACGTTTCGACATAGTATGTCAGGCTATGAATACAATCTAGTTGGAAAGGTTCGTCTTGTACTCAAGGCCTGTTGCAGAGGACGGGTTGAGGCCAAATATATCCACTTTTGTAACTGCATGTGACAACGTGTCGTTGCATCACTACCTTGAGGTGACAGAATGAACTCCCCATTCCTCAAACCCCAGGGAGTCAATGAGCAATGTTTCTTCAACATGAATGAATGTGGAAAATACCCATTTACACTGTCAGATTCATGACCTGGACATGACATGTGCCTGAAATAAACATGTATTCTGCATTGATGTGATCAAGTGAGATGTGCAACCAGATTGGCTGTACCTAAAAAAAATGTAATCTGTATTTTTATTTTATTTTATTTTACACATTGCCACAATTCAGTCTGTGTGCACAGACTGAGTGGAGATCTGCTCATCCTTCCAATTTCAATGCGTGTAGGAAATGAGTGTAGGAAATTTAGGAAATGTCTTACACCGACCATTGCATGATATTGATAAGGCCTGATGTCTGTTAAATCATGCAGTATGATAACATCCAAAACCGCTAAGGAGAATGTTTTGTACTGTGTTCCTTGCTTATTTTGTTTACTTTCCCAGATGGGGATTAATTAACCCTCCCACCCCCTGCTCTGTCTCTGTAGCCATGACATGAACCTGAAATAAATGTCCTCTGTGTATTCCATGTGATCAAGTGAGATGTGCAACCAGATGGATTCTGTCTCTCTCCTGTTGTCCTCCCAACAGATGTTCCGGGTTCAAATACAACCTCATGCTATTTACTCCCCCACCATTCCTGTCTCACTGTCACTATCAAATAAATTGATCAGAAAAGATTAATGTCTTAGTGTGGTACATGGCTAAGCAGACTAACCTTCAGCTGCAGTAGCTACACTGCCTGAAACTCCTGCCATTGTTTACACCTCAGAATGTGTCATTATGTCACAGAATAACGTGTAAAAAAGCACAGTGACACGCACTATCTTGAAAATCCTGAAAATAACTACCCTTCTCTTATCTCTGTGTTCTGTGTGTGTGTGTGTGTGTGTGTGTGTGTGTGTGTGTGTGTGTGTGTGTGTGTGTGTGTGTGTGTGTGTGTGTGTGTGTGTGTGCGTGTGCGTGCGTGCCTGCGTGCGCGCGCGGGTGTGTGTGTGTGTGTGTTGCATGCATGCGTGTACATGTGCACATGCATGTGTGTAGGCAGTGCAGGAACAAGCGTCGTGTTCAATGAAAATGGAGATGCACCTGGTCGATATGACATCTTTCAGTTTCAGATGACCAATCACAGCCATCCTAGCTACAACCGCATTGGGCAGTGGACCAACCATCTGAGACTCAATGTAAGTTCAGGAAAACTGACAGAGATGCAGAAATATTACAACGCTTATGAAAATGGTGATATATCACCACTGTCAAAGGTCTTGCCGGTGACAAATTTTATATTTTCTCCTTTACTAGAGACCCTTACCTTTAAATAGACCCCACTGCTGAATGTCAACAATCCAGGTTTTCTGGCAAGTTTGATATTTTGATCAATGCTGTATGCACTGGGTTTTCAACCGTGTCCAGAGAAGGCCTTTATTTACACCCATTGAGCCCCTGGTCACAGACAGACAGCAGTCTGTCTGTTGACTGTTAGATGATAGCTGATCAGATTATATAAGATATATAGAGAGGTAGGTGTCCTGTGTCTGTCCCAGGTGTCCCGCTTGTGTCACGGTATCCTGCATGTACAATGTCCAAATCAATTGGAATAAAAAACTAATGATTTAACCCCTGAAGTATTGGATCTGGATCGCAACTTGGTGAACTCTTGTAGTGTGTTCCCTAGTCTTGATCAATTGTTTAATCTGAAAGGCACAAAGATTTAATGTCCAAAAAGACTCCCCTAGTGTGAAATACGATCTGCTGACTCACCGACAACTTTAAAACTCCTACAGTCTGTAGGGGCCATAAATATCACAGCTTTAATTTATTATCAATTCAGGGACCTTGGGTGGAGATACATCCAATAAGAGAAACTTTTCTGACCTGGAAATGGCAATAGTGCCGCTGAAACAATAGTTCTGAAATATTAAGACAAGAGTAGACAGAATGGTTTTGACAGCTTGATTCACAATACTGTCTGTGGAGTAGTGTGGATGTGAATAGGACAAATAAATTAATCTAAACGCTCAAGTGTCGAAAGAGAAATAATTACACCAAAAAGTCCCTAATAATATTTTGGTACCAAGTCCATGCTGAGTTGAAAACATTCATGTATTCATGAGTTGTTCCTAGCCTCCATGTGGGTTTGTTTGTGTTGCACTCTCATTAGGTAGAGGAGATGCAGTGGTCTGGTGGAGAAAAGGACATTCCGAGTTCTGTGTGTAGCTTCCCCTGCTCTCCTGGAGAACGGAAGAAAATGGTGAAAGGAGTTCCCTGCTGTTGGCACTGTGAGGTACGTACGCATACACACACACACACACACACACACACACACACACACGCACACACACACACACAGATATTTCAAATTAAAGTGCTTATATTTAAAATGATATGAAACACTACTACATCTACTGACTTTTATGTATGTTGCGTGTCTGTTGCAACTTCAACAACAACTGATGTACTTATTATTGATGCTTTACTTGCCTAATAAAAGTCCTGTAACCGAAAATGGTATGGGTGCGGCTTCATCGCCCGTGGCGCACCCCCCCCCACTCCCCCCCCCCCCCCCCCCCCCCCCACACACACACACACACATTAGTTCATACAAATAATTTTGCACAGGAATGCCAAGCACACCAAAGTCTCTGTAGTAGTGCCAGCCCATGACAGAAGAAAGCAAATTAGCCATTTCAGACAGGAAGTGATGAATGCACACATTATCGCAGGGGTTCCACTGTGCCCCTCACATGATGACTGACCAACAATCGCTCAGAGTAAAAAAAAACTCACCAGAATCAAGGTCTAAAATCAGACACAGGCATGTACAATGACGCACCACTTTGTGCGCTTGCATCATCGCCTGATGTCTTCTCAGCACAATACAATACGCAGGTCTCATTTAAAATGAACTGTAGACTATAGCTCCCTGTGTGAAAATCCCTAATAACAACAAATAAATAATTAAAAAGACATAAAGGTAGCCGCACACACACTAGCCCAAGTGCCGATCTTGTATTATGGATACAAAAAACTCTTCAAATACAAGCAGATTGTGGGAAATGAGAATTCGATCTAGGTTTCCATAACCTGATGTTTTTTTTTTTTTTCTTTTTTTACGTTGGTGTCTTGGTCGCCTTTGTATGTGTCAAAAGGACTGTTTTTAAGGACACACGAAATACAAAGCAACATTTCGGGAGATAA
This sequence comes from Benthosema pterotum, assembly GCA_039105355.1. Classification (NCBI taxonomy): domain Eukaryota; kingdom Metazoa; phylum Chordata; class Actinopteri; order Myctophiformes; family Myctophidae; genus Benthosema; species Benthosema pterotum. Next base: position 25,040,459 of record CM076968.1, on the reverse strand, counting down.
CTTAAGGATATGCTGTTACCCTGTGGTCCCAGGTATAGGTATACCATGAAGAAGGCAGTTGTCCGCTAAAACATGGTTTCTGGGTCAATTAATGCAAAAAGACAGATAAAACGTTTAAAATCTCCGTCGCAATATATTGTCACTATGGAAATCCTTGAAATGCAGAGATGTCAGCGTGTCTGCCTGATAGCAACGATGTGTTTCTCTATGTTATCCCTACTATGTCCCTCTCTCAGTTATGTGATGGTTACCAGTACCAGGTAGATGAGTTCACGTGTGAGAGCTGTCCATTTGATATGCGCCCCTCCCTCAACCGGACCTCTTGCCGACCAACGCCAACCATCAAGTTGGAATGGCACTCCCCCTGGGCCATAGTCCCCGCCTTCTTGGCCATATTAGGAATCATCGCCACGTCCTGTGTGGTCATCACGTTCATGAAGTACAACGACACCCCCATCGTTCGAGCATCAGGGAGAGAACTGAGTTATGTACTCCTAACAGGTAGGTACTGCTACTGCTACTGCTACTGCTACTGCTACTGCTACTGCTACTGCTACTGCTACTGCTACTGCTACCGCGAACGGCATGGGAGTCGAAGTACCAGCGACCCATTTTCATGTGATGCTGGAAGTTGAAGTCACCAAATACACAGCAAACGTTTACCAATAGGAGAAGATACAGTGTGTATACTGTATATACATATACTGTGTGTATATATACACACACATACATACACACATACATGCATCTAACTATTTTCACTATCTTTGCTTTTTTTGGGGGAAAAGAAACGTTTCGTATTTTTAGATGGATGTAAGATAGCGTGAACTTTCTTTCTCATCCCCATTAAAAGAAAACTCTTTGTCTTGACATACTAAATTAGTAAGTCAGCCTACAGTAATGTCATCCAGAATGCAGCAGCTAGAGTTCCAACAAGGACTAAGAAAGCTGAATGCATAATACTTAATTCTCAGATCTCTGCACGCTCCACTTCTAGTGAATAAAATATTGCTGCTCATCTTTAAACTGACTAACTCACTGACTTACATTATAAACCCTTGAGAAATCTCAATCAAGGCGCCTGGGACCAGTCTACTAACTGTTCCCAGATTTGATGGCGAGGCAGCATTTAGCTATTCTGTTTGGCATAGTTGGAGCAAACTTCCACAAGTTCTGACGCTTCCACATATTATGAACTCCATTCTTTCTTATTAAAAGTATTGTATTGTTATTGTTAGTGGCACTGTGGTAGTGCTGTCGCCTCACAGCTAGGTGGGTTTGATTCCTGCTAGGGAGGCTGTGGGTGCGGGCGGTGTGTCTCCTCTGTGTAATCAGTGCCCATACCTGTGGCAGGGTTTGGCGAAATGGCCTTCTCTGTGTGGAGTTTGCATGTTCTCCCTGTGTCCCCTAGAGTACCCTAATAAAAACATGCAGAAGCCTTGGTCTCTAAACCGCCTCCCCCTGGCCAGCCTGATGGATGGGACAGGAACTGGTTGGAATGATGTGTTCCTTCCACACGCTACGTCCAACCAGGGATATTCCCCTGTCAGGTGAAAAGAAGGCAGCTTGGACTCCTCATGCATTGAAGGAAGCATGAGGCCAGCCCGCTGCCTCCCCAGGTCGGTGGAGGGTGTGTAGAGCCCAGGATCACATTAGGCAATTGGCCCTGGGTGAAAAAAGGGTTACAAAATCGTGGGATGAAAATGAAAATAGAACAAGTATTGTTAATGTTAAATACACATAATACTGAGTCAATCATTACTTTTTTCTTATGCATTTTCAGTAATATTATATAATATAAAGAAATTAGTAAACAAAAATTAAATAAAGAAAATGGAAAAGAAAATATAACATATATGGAGCGTGTAAACATATATGGAGGCAGATATTTTGAGAGACAGCTAAATCAATATGCGACTGAGGCAGACGGCCATGTCCGATGGTCCATCGGCTGCGGACAATGGTAAATGAGTCCCAACCGATAGTAATGGTCACAAAGATGGCTATCGGTTGGAGACTGTTTTAATATTGGTTGGCCGTTTTACTAACTGTTTTACTAACTGTGGGAGGATGATGTAAAAAATAAATGAATAAATAAAAGTATAATTCAGGCTTAATTATTCTCTCTCTGTCTCCCCACTATAGGTATCTTCCTAATCTACCTGATAACGTTCCTGATGATCGCTGAGCCTGGTGCTGTGATCTGTGCATTCCGGCGGCTGCTGCTGGGTCTTGGCATGGCCATCACGTACTCGGCCATGTTGACCAAAACCAACAGAATCTACAGGATCTTTGAACAGGGAAAGAAGTCTGTCACTCCTCCGAAGTTCATCAGTCCGACTTCTCAGCTCGTCATCACGTTCATACTAATATCAGTACAGGTATGGTAAAACATTGCTAAAATAACTAGTCAAACTATGTCTCTGCAATTTCAGTCATTCACGTACAAATGCACACACACGCACACACACGCACGCACACACACACGCACCACGCACACACACACACACACACACACACACACACACACACACACACACACACACACACACACACACACACACACACACACACACACACACACACACACACACAGTTGAACAGTACACACCATAGACTTCTGCACTGCGCATTCATGCCTAATCGTATTTCTCTTGTTAATGGACCCTCCACTATCTCTCTTCCTCTCTCTCTGTGTACATGTGTGTATGCGTGTGTTTGTTTGGTTGTGTCCTGTGTTTTAGGTTTTGGGTGTGTTTGTGTGGTTTGCTGTTGTTCCGCCCCACGCCACCGTAGACTATGAAGAGCAGCGACCACCAAACCCAGAGTTTGCCAGAGGAGTGTTGAAATGCGACATGTCTGACCTGTCATTAATCTGCTGTCTGAGTTACAGCATAGTTCTGATGGTGAGGTGATCACTTTTGGTAAAAATGTACACTAGTTCTGATATTGAAATAACAGTGTTAGATCCCAGAATAAGTCAGCTATTATAACGACAGAACAATTAACATGGTGAGATAGATTGGTGGTGTTGAATGTGTAATGTTGTTGTTTCTAAAGTGAGAGATGTGTTCTGTCGTTGCTAGGTAACGTGCACAGTGTACGCGGTGAAGAGTCGAGGAGTTCCGGAGACGTTTAACGAAGCCAAACCCATCGGCTTCACTATGTATACGACCTGCATCATCTGGTTGGCCTTCGTACCCATTTTCTTTGGTACCGCTCAGTCTACTGAGAAGGTAAGGAGGGAACCTCCTTAGAAAATTGGCAAACTATTAAAATAATAATTCTTCTACATTTTTTAATTGTGTAGATTCTTGAAAATTAAGCAATTCTGATGTTCAAATATAATTTAACTCTTGAGGGTGTAAAATGAAATGGGTCCATATTGTTTCATTGTATGCTCTCAATAGTTACAGATCTATAAAGGTCCATTTGGTTACCAACTGCCCATCATTTAGCTGGGAAGCACCTGGAATCCTCCCAGGGACCACTGGTTGAAAAACTCTGGTCTAAACTAAAGCCTGAAACACACCAAAGGGTCGTCCCAGCCGTGTGATACATCCTGTTGCACATCAACCCTATAGTGATTCAACTGGTGCAATACAAATCGCACCAACTATCTTAAACTATCTCTCCTTTTAGGCCCCCCTTTTCCCCATTTTAGTAATCATGCCAGTTGATTTGCTGCTGTTGTATCCAGACTAGCTCAAAAGGAGGACCTCCAATGTACTCCTTGTGCCCAACAGGCGCCACTCCATCCTATAGGAGTACATGCAGGGACACATTAATCTTCCCTGACCCAAATCTCTACTCACTCTGTCCTCCAGCTTGACTGGGAAATCGTTCGCATCCCAAATGGTCATTTGTTTTTGGAGAAGCCAAGACCAGAGAGAGAGAGAGTAAGCTCCCTAGTAATGCACGATATTCGTCCAATTATGCTGCCGGTGAGCATTTTTTGGCACTCAATCCGATTTCACGCAAGATCAGAATTAGATTTTTTTTTTGCTAGCTGCGTTCGAAAGCCTTTGTGAGAAGATATAGCACCAATAAAGTCGCTTGCAACGCCTTTCTGACGACATCTTACAGTATGGAGTGACTGGCAACCACACCCCCGGAAAACCTGTGTTACAGCCAATGAGAGCACAGGAACTGCTGCTCACAAACACTCCCTGACTCCGTCGAGTGTACATGACCAGATATAATGTGACATGTGTGCATATTCGCATGCACATTCTGTGAGATACAGATAATTACTCAATGAAATTAATATGTAACATCCTGTCTCACAAGTGCATGGCGTAGGTTATGCTTGCTGTCACAAAATTTCACCCTGTGCTGTGAGCCTGGTGGGGTCTGTAGTGTAAAATACAGGACAATCTCGTGACTCACAGACAGCCTGTTCATATCCACACGCCTGAAATGTTGACTGATCTGTTTTGTTGTTAGACAGACCGTCCTTGTCTCCAACGGGATGGAAGTTTTACGGGAGATGTGGCGTGTCTAAAAGCTGCTCTGTGTCGCAGTCTTCAAAGGGATGTTTGAGAACAGACGAAACTTTGATCTGCTCACATGCTAAAAATGTAAACAATGACACAGTGCATAGCTGCACAAATGCGTGTCTGGATGCGAGATACCTTTATTTACACATTCATACTGCTTAGTGTGCAACTGTACATGGGTGTGGATAAATGCATGTTAAATAGCTAATTTCATAAGCATGTAAGACAAATGTGACCATTAGAATGGAGTTATCAGTCCAACCTGCAACTACTTCTCTCCTCCTCACTCAGATGCAGGATTAAGGCACGAGTGGAGTGTGATTGTGAATTGTAGTGTTGTATTAGGAATTTGTCTCAAGACTTTGATCTTTGTTGGGAGACATGGCCATTGGCCAAAGCATTTCTGGAAGACTCCAGCCAAAAACGTCAAGAACCCCCTAAGACAGACTGAAAAACTAAAATAATCCTGGCTACAGGCTATAAACATTATTTGAAAACACATTTACCAATGACTTCTCTGTTCTGTTCTCCTCTCAACCATCTCCATGGTGACTGATTATTAGTATTGTGTATTGGAGTTACAGAATATCCTTCAGGCTGACAGATAAACTGCAGTCGTTCAGACCCTGACGAAGACCCTGTGCGGTCGAAACGCGTTGGTCATTTCAGTTGCCTTGCTCCTAAATAAACGAAATAGTATATATTTTTCACACTGAAGATGGAGTGCCTTGGTTTCCTTTTTTCTTTTAAAAAAAAGGCTGCAGTTTACACCTTTTGGTTTTAGGCAGTACAAACCTTTTAAGAAGAAGAACCTGTTTTGTAAACTGCAGTCGTTATTCAGTTATCAGGAAATGTCTAGAACAGGAGTGGGCAATTATTTTTCCCAAGGGGCCAAATGAGAGGGGTAAAATATTGTGGAGGGCCAAGACTAAATGCTGAACTAAAGTCCGCGTAATATTAATTTGATTTCAAGATAAAAGTAAGAGTAAAACCAACCATTTTGACACCAGGGCCCACAATTTATTCAGTATTTGACCCACAGAGGACATTTTAGCCCCCCAGACCCCAAACTAGAGATTTCTTTTGCTTTTGTCACAATACCAGGCTGATTTCACAAACAAAACAGGCAAACATAGATTAAAAATGACCATTATTTTACATTATCTGATTGTGTACACTTTGGGCTAATTCAGATGATGAATATTTTAACTCTTGAGAGCGTAAAAATGAAACCAAATGGACCCTTCATTTGGGTCCTATTACAGTTTTGAGTGTGTGCATGTGTGTGTATGCGGCTGCACACATCTATTGTCTACTTTTTCTTTCTGTGCGTAGGTTAAATCAGTAACAGAAAAATAGGATAAAGTGTGTGCACTGCTTATGTCATCTCCTATTTTCCCCTCCTCTTTTCATCTCTGTTCTTTTCACTTCTGGCTGTCTCTCTATCCGTCTGTCTGTCTCCCTCCAGATGTTTATCCAGACGACTACTCTGACCGTGTCCATGTCTCTGAGTGCGTCTGTGTCGTTGGGGATGCTCTATATTCCCAAGGTTTACGTCATTCTGTTTCTCCCTGAGCAGAATGTTCAGAAAAGGAAGCGTAGCTTTAAGGTATCATCACACCTCCTGAATCCAGCCATGTGCCCCCACTTACAGTCCTCAAACTCTGTCCTAACCAGACCACACACGACCAGGCCCAACACATCGTTTTCAGGCCAGACCTAAAATGTACACTAATCAGTAAGGCCGTGTCAGCCTTCGGACTACATGAAAAGAAAATATATATAGTGCTGACTCTGACGTTTCCACTTTTATTCTGTGTAGAGTATTATGTGTTTTATGTGGCTGTGATTTGCACTTCAACTCAAAACAAGTTCCGATTTAAGCCATGATTTGAGATTATATGGCTGCGAGTTAAAGCGCAAGTTAATGCGAGTAAAGTAAAAACACAAAAACACAACGTTGCAAGCAAACCATGCTGGCTCAGCAATGGGAGAATGCAAGTTTAACGCTCTGGGTGTTATCAATGATGCTGATTAAGTAAGTATGTGAGTATGCAAAGTAAGAACTAAAGGTTACAGCTGCTGTGGCAGATTACATCCGAAGTGGGTGTTTAATTAAAATGTGAATTAAGACACCCTGGCTGGGGTAAAAGGAAGGTACTGGGGCAGACCTCATGGTTAGACTTAGCATTGGTCAGACATGGCCAATGGCCCTTAGAGATAGGTAGAGAAAGGTAAACTACAGTACGGCTTTCATTGCTCAATATTATCCATAAAACCTTTTGACCAACATTAAAGTGTAGATAGTATAGTCAATATCTCCTCAACTAAGGTGGGGGATATTGAAGGTAGAACCTCAAAGAACCTACCCCAAATGTTTTCATAAATAGCAGGTTTCCTCTTTACATTGTACAGTATCTTTTCTGATGTACAGTATGATGAAAGTTCATTCGGCTAGTGTCTCTGTGAAAGTGAATTGTCAGTTTTCCAAATTTTGTATTGGCGAATGACACAGAATCTTTCACTCTTGTTCTTTTGACAGGACCTAACTGCATTGCTATTAGAATATGCTCTAACCTTCTCCACCTGTCCTGTCCTGTCCTGCCTCTCTCCAGGGAGTAGTCCAGGCAGCCGCCAGTATATCCACCAAGTCTATAGCAGGTGACAAACAGAATGGAGAAACAAAGATTGAACCAGACCGATCGCAATGAAACTCCAAACTAGAGGTCAGTCCTATTCTATTCTGTGTAACTAGGATGCATAGGATGCATTCATCCCTGGCAGGCAGATAAATTAAATACATTGAATTTAGAAGTCATATGTTGGTAGGTAGAGAACTCTGATAAAACTACTTGGTTTCGTTTCTAAACCAAGATAGGGGAGGCAAGTCCAGTTGTCTTGCAGTGGTTAGTTTAAATTCCAGTCTTTTTCATCTAGGACTGAAACATTATATATGCAAAGCTTTTTACCTGTGTACTTCAAACACTACTTAAGATGCTGGAGCACTCATAAAGTATGCACATTTATCATTGCAGCGAGGTGTAACTAAAACGGTCTGTGGTGGAGTGGGTGTACAAACTGGGTGATAGAGTTCTTCTGGATGTATTGTAATTGATGTAGGGCCTTGATGATTATGCCACAGAGGAGAGTATTGGAAGTTTTCTTTACATTTAGGTGGATTTTGACTGTTTCATTTCCTTTGCATTTAGAATTGTCGTCACAATCTAGCTACTGACCGGCAATATGACAGGCCTACAATTCATGGTTGTAAACGTGTTAATAATAGGCATACTTATTGGCATATGTGTGCTTCTAACAAGCAACCTTTGATTGACAAGCTACAGTATCATGTAAATTGTCTTCAAAATTGAAATGTGCAAAATGAATTATAAATGTCTCAATGAAGAAATGTTTTAATTGTAATTAAAAGTTCGGACGGCACCTCTGCAGCTCACTTGGACCATGCTCTGAGGTCAGCTGCTTTAGAGTCTATCTCCTATTGTTCTCTCTTTGCCTTTTAATTATACATTTTACAGTATATTCATGTTTCAAAAGCTCATTCATTAGCTTATATAACCATTAGATTACCTCAGGGTCATTTCAGTTTTCTATTACTGTCACAGTGTAAAGTAACTAATTGACTTCATTCATTTGGTTCAGCTGGCAGTGACTCTATTTGAAGCTATGTCATCTTATCTATTATGCTGCTGCTGAATTCTAAGTGTTTTTTACATGGCACACAAGCCCTTAGGGTGTTGAGGGTAGACAGGGTGTTTGAAAATGGAAAGCAAGCTTAGCCCTACTGAAGGTTCTCCAGTGAGGTTTTCAAGTACCCAATACACAGTTTAAAGCTGTGCACGCTGGTTAATCATATTGTATATGAATATATTTTAGATCCCAGAAGAAAACACCCCCCCTTTCATTCATCTCTGTCTTGGCGCACAAAAGAGCATTTACAGTATCATGGGCAGTTTTGGTGATCGGTTTGCATTGGTATGGTGACGTTTGTACTCCAATATCAGATTATTTGTAATGGATGGAAATTATCTTAAATGGTTCGAACATTCTCGTCCGGACAGTAAACATTTGATTGATTTCCGTACACTGTGTGTTTATGAATTATTAATTTGTGATATTGTAGAATTTTGACCTTTGACCTACAGCTGCCAGAGTTGCACAGAAACCATTTATTATGGGATGGATACTTCCTGTGGATGTAGGTGATGATCCATTCTCGCTTAGACTTAGAGGTTTCTATCGATATCTTATCTGGTCTCCTAAAAGAGGATATCTATAACTCGGCTTGCCCTCTCTTCTCTTCTCTTATCTTCTCATATATCAATGTGTCCTTCATTCTAATGCATTTTCCAGTGCTGTTCATCGACACATCAGTAATATCACAGCAACAATCCTTTAAGGGGGTTTCTGTCTCTGATTTATTAATTTTCTAAAGGCTTTTTTGTTTCACTTAAAGGGGAATTCCACCCATTTTCATTTTTTTTTCTGAGAGTGTACAAATGCAACCAAATGAACCCTTTCATTTGGTTCCATTTGTACGCTCTCATAAAAAAGAAGCGTCTAAAGAAATCCATTAACATGGTGGAAATACATCTTGATGATGTCATCAAGATGTTTCACCATGTTAGTGGCTTCAGACCTTCATTTCTTGGGAACACAGAATGGGGGAACTTTTTCATCATGTCCATCCAACACCTTGAAGGTACATCAATTTCAATAAAATATTGAAAATGGGTGGAGTTTCCTTTAAATAAGCCCGAGCTTGAGCACCACCCAGCCCTACACCCCTTAATTTAGAGTGTATTCAGAAGGAAGAGAAGCTATCACCTTTGTTGGTTCTCACAACTTTACTCTTAATACCCCTCCACTACTTGAGAACTATGATGGCAGTGCTGGGTCTGGGAGCTTTCCAGTTTGATCCCAGAGCATTTTCAAGCAAGACACTTAAGCTTCTAAAACCCCAGCAGGTGTCTTGCATGGCTTCATCCATAGACCATTGGTGAATGAGTGAAAATCTAGTATGTAAATGTAACGCCCGGGATTCGAACCCGGGTCTTGTGTGAAAGTCCAACATCTTAACCACTAAACCAAGAAGACATCTCCTTGGTCCGGGGGCAGATACTAGACTTTGGAGGCCATCACGACAGAGGCTGTAGCCACCTGCTACATAAAGTGCCTTGGATAAAAGTGCTACTGTATAAATGCAACATTTTCCCTTTACCGTTTACTATCAACACTTAAAGTTGCTAAAGGTTTGCTGATGTATTGCAGAAGAAAGGTGTTGAATAAATGAATAAAGGGCTTTTAAATAGCTTTGACCTCAACTTATACTTTACATAAGTAGTCAATTGTTGGCTGTTTTATAGGCCTACCCTGGATTTAGTATTCCCCTCCTTACAAATTCCAATTTCACCCTGTTTATGACCCCTGAGCCAATGGATTTTCTTATCTCTGCAGGTCACTAAACCTCCACCAATCAAATGACTGGAACCTGAAGGCAGCATCAACATGGAGATTATATTGTTCAGCGTGCATGTTCACACAGGCATTCGCACGCCCACACACACACACACACACACACACACACACACACACACACACACACACACACACACACACACACACACACAGTCACACACAGTTACACACACACCTCTGCTGAAAGCTTCCACCTGATTGGTTACGTCAGGATATGCAGTACACCGTCCTCATTGGTCCCTGAACAGGACATGGATCTGAGCTCTGCTTCAAAGTGCATCCAAACCGAAAAGGATACATGGACAATGAAAATTTCCAGACCACCACAAAATGTCCATTTAGACAATTACCGGTAACCGTAAGCCTGGTGTCAGCATCAACTGGATCCACCTAAGCACAAAGACTGTTCATTTGAAACACAACATGCATTGATCATCTACGTTGTCCTACACCTACACTACACCTACAGTATAATCCAATCTTAACCAGAACATATCAGGGACAGACATGCACATGGTGATGACACATGGAAACAAAACTCTGTTCAGGCGGATACAAGACAGTGATGTCCCAATGAGACTGTTGATGTGTCACGCTGTCAGAAGAAACCAATGGAGACATGGATGGATTGGATTTTTGGAGATTATTTACATAATACAGTATAATAATGTGGTCTGGACTAAAACCTGCGTTTTTTTGTAATGGAGAAGAATGTGAGTATTGCAAAACAAAATTTGTGAACTGAGCATTCTAACAATATAGCACAGTAGATCTCAAAAACAGAAATAAAACCAGACAGTAAATTATGTAATTGAATGAGGAAATCTTTTGTTTGTTTGTCTTAATAGGAATCACAGAGACTATAATAACAACCTTGTTCTTTAACACTGACTGGTCCCATATCCAGTAATTATGGTAACCCCTCATGTCCACAGTTTTCCTCCTATATTCATTACACTTTCTGAGTCCTTATCTGTTGCTTTACACAACATTTTAGTGTTTTGGAGAATGTGTCTAAATTAACGTGCCTGGCTAGAGATGAAAAGAAAACTACACAATCAGCTGCAGATATTTCCAATTATATAAAAAACAATGTTTCCTATGTCTCTTATGTTTCTCTCTGATGCACCTGCCCAAATAGCATTTTACAAAATATTGTTTATTACCGACTTCCCCTGCAGTTGCTGAAAGTAACGTTTGGTTTAGTCCTCAATTTCCCTTTGCAATAGTCTGCACTCCAGCATAGATACATAAGTAAATGCTAATTTTGAATATAATTGTTGGTCTTCATGAGTCGGTCAGATAGATATGTTTTGAATTTGTAATTTACATTTGCAGATTTTTTGTCTTTATTTCCGTACTGGTCTAATTGATTTGCATATTTAAACTAGGCCCAATACTAGATCTATGGTTTAAATAATGGCATTGTTCGTTTCATTCTAGAGTCATTACAAAGGTTAGGAATTACAGCCAGTGGAATTCTTCGTAAACAGTTATTGTTTGTTTTTCCGGTCTTCCTGTCTCTAGAACGCACGCACATAGGCGCACACATACGCACTGATGCGCGTGTCACACACACATGCGCAAAATATTTCTTCATGATGTGGTGTTTTTGTTTATAGCTCAGAAGTAGGCCATCTGACAAACACTAAATTGTTTTGCTGACTGTCTGACTATCTATGACACAAGTAGGGACCAGGATGTATTGAAGTGTTGTGGAGGGAGCTTCTAAAACTGTGTGATTACTGCAATATGATCTGTGATCTCTACGGAAACATAGTCAAAGCCTGACACATCATCACATTTATCTTGACAGATACAATTTTGAAATAACTGATTACTCGTCTCGATTCCATCGTGGGAATGGCTCCTTATGGAATATGATCTTGATTAGAACAATGAGATTGCTCATCTGACCATGTATAACATGGATCCCAGTTGCCGTGTTAAGTGGTCAGGTGGGTGGGCCACGAACGCTTTCAAGATTTTCTAGTAGGCCCTGATCCATAAAAGGTTGGGAATCACTAATTTAAGGTAATGGACGTTGTAGGGTTTTGTGCACAACTGAAATGCCTTTATTTTATTCAGGCCAATATGTATCTTGTATCTATGTATTGTGTGAGTTGCACAATGCACAAATTGTACATACTGTACCAGTAGGTCTTCAGTGTCACCATCATACAGCGGCATGTATGGGTTTTGTTCAGATTGCATTCGGGTAAATAAGATTTTTTTCCACTAGTCTGACAGATTTGTATAATCTTATTATAAAAATGTAACATCATACTGTAGGTGTGTGAGTATTTCTGTCATTACATGAAGTATAAATCAGTCTTTAGTTTCTTGAGATGCATCTTTATAAATGAGTTTTGAATCAGATTTCAAACCATGTGGGACTGTGGTTTAAACCTGATAGCAAAAAAAAGTTCCAAAACTGATCTGATTCCAATCTTGATAGACCACAGGTTACCACAAATATGACGTAGGGTTGCTGGTCAGATCATAGCCATAGTGTCATTTGTTTACATGATGCAGTTTCTTGTTGCAGTTGTTCATTCACCCTGTTGTGAATGACGTTTTAGTCCTGTCTGGTCCCTTCCTTAAATCAGCTTGACTGTAATTGATTGTTTCTCCAGTCTGATACTTTTTACACCTTCCAAAACCTGTCTATGGATCAGGCATGAAAACACCACATACACATGATCAGCAATTCTTCTTGTGGTGGAAGTGTTTGCAGTGCAGCTTTTGTGCGTGTAGCAGAGCCTCAGCCTGATGGTCTCAAAAGTCTAAAAATCTCCACAGGTCCAGTTGATGTCCTTTTGGTCTAGTGGTTAAGATACTGGACTTACACACGAGAGACCTGAGTTTGAATCCCAGCCATCACATGTGCGTGTGCACTGATATTGCACTGATATAGTACTGGATTACTGCTGACATGGTACTGTAATTGTACCTTGCCAAACTAGTCTGAATGATGTCATTGTGGTGTTATTGTATGGTTTCTGTATTGCACGTGTCCAGAAGAAATCTTTGTACATTATTGTTACTGTAAATATTGAGGGTTGTGTTTAAAGGAGACAGAAATGCATGTCTTTTATTCCCAAGACAAATGAGCCATAACAGAAACGAAGCATGCTTAGTGCTATATCTGTGTGTGAACTTATACAGCTCTTATATTTTCATTCAACTGTACAATACTGTGTGTGTGTTGTTGACTGAGCCCATGAGAGTTAATGTGTTTACCTGTTTTAATTTAGTTCTTGCATTAAAACATTACCACTGTTACGTTACAACATCATAAGCCCTATCTGTTGCATTGTATAGCCGTATAGCCTGGAATCAGTCCCCATGAATTGGAACCAAGCCCACTTATTCAAATTATCATCCATCACCATCAGTACCGATGATGATGATGGATGATCAGTACCAATCACTGTGACTGACCAATCTGTTGAGGCAAGCAATGACATCAGTAAAACATCTGAGGGGATGAGCCATGAAAAAAGATGCCTGCGGCATCCAAGGCTATGAATGGAATCGCTGAACATAATTCATAGTTTCCGCCTGCAATGCATTGGATCTGTAAGACAGGTTAACTGTCTGCTACAACATTACAGCACATCTAGTGACATTTGTATAACAAACTTTGTAAATATGTTTTGTTGTATTATTATATTATTATCATGCTGGTTTCTCTGAAGTCTAAATGAGTTAAAACATTTGGGTGATTGAATAAGTTTGAATGCTTATGAGCTGTTCCATCTGTCCCATTACTGTATGTCCTGCTGTTTGACTGTTTGTCTCTCTGGGCGGTTCCATCTGTTTTCTGGCCTTCTGCTGTCTCATGGCACATGAAAATATTTATTTTTACAACCTGGCTCAGTAAAACTCACAATTAGGGGCAGATTAGTAAATTAAATAATTTAATGTTCTGAAGGCAAAGAAACTACAATGTTGAATTTGTGTGTGTGTGTGTGTGTGTGTGTGTGTGTGTGTGTGTGTGTGTGTGTGTGTGTGTGTGTGTGTGTGTGTGTGTGTGTGTGTGTGTGTGTGTGTGTGTGTGTGTGTGTGTGTCTGTCTGTCTGTCTGTCTATTCATCACCTGTCACCCCACAGCAGTCCAGTAGTGTTAGATAAGTCGTTCTCCACAAACATTTATAAATTCACATACCTCTGTATTAATTGATCTGTCCAAGTGTCTGCAGTCCCTTTTATGACCAATACTCCCACTGTAGCCTATCTATGAATGAATGAACCATTGTAAAGTACATTGAGCCATTGGAAAAGTGGTATAGAAATGCAATTATTTATAACCATCATCATTATTATACTATAGGCTACTGTCGGATGTAGGCTATTGAGATCCCTGGTGTTATAGCTATTAGATATTATAGCCTATTGATAGCATTACACATTACCCTTTTAATATTAAATATTTGTACATTTTAATGTATATATGTATACTATTACGCCTACCTAGTAAGCTACCACTGCTTGCTAGTTACTGTCTTCTACTACTACTAAAGCACTACTACTACTACTACTACTACTACTACTACTACTACTACTACTACTACTACTACTACTACTACTACTACTACTACTACTACTACTACTACACAGTAGGATTATAGTGACATCTAGGGGTAGAACGTAAACACGTAGTTTTAATTGATCGACATTTTTTAGTTTGCAGCAAAATAACATGACATTTCAAAAACTCAGTAGAGTGTTAACTGTGAGTTAACCTCGCGTCACCAGCCTTTCATAATCAATACGTTTCTATTTGGCTAGGGCTACACCATGTTGATTTCATTAAATTAAAACGTACAACTAGTCTATTCAGTTCTGTATAAACAAAAGCAGGAAATCTGAGCAGAGGACCAGCTAAGTTAAAGGTAAAAGAAAAAATATATAAAAATTACGTGGTCGTCTAACCGCTTCTCTTTTTTTCTTTCTTTCTTTACGATCTGAACATGATTTTATGTTCGAGCACTTCTCTGCTCTTCACGGGATTGCTCAGGGCTACGTGTGGATCAGTGTTCCTGCTTCTATTGGTGATGTCTGGATGGATCCAACATGGCGGCTCCCTGTAACGCACGTGAATTGTTTACAGAGGCTGTTCGAGCTGTTTTAGAAAATTGGCCCGTTTTACAGGTAGTGTATTATTACACACATACACACACACATCGTTATATACGCGTATTTGATTAGACTGCTTGTAATTAAACGGTCACTGTGGCTGGTTTGTTTTACGCTGCTTGTGTTTCACTCATTGACCAACAATGAGTGTTGGTCAACAACAACCTGCCTTGTCTTGTTTTGTGATGCCTTGTGATTGATTGATTGCTTGGATGGTGATTTACAGTAAAATTACATTCTCCATGAACAATACATGAACGTCTCTCTCTCTCTCTCTCTCTCTCTCTCTCTCTCTCTCTCTCTCTCTCTCTCTCTCTCTCTCTCTCTCTCTCTCTCTCTCTGGGATATCATAGAATTCTACCCTGGCATGCATGGTAGAATTCTATGCAGGTAGAATTACAATATTAGATCTAATTTTCGAATGTTTATTCCTTTTCTATTCATGTATACGATATTTGCAACTCTAGTTTTTTTTTATAATGGGATGAAGCTAGAGTTGCATTACCCTCTATTAACTTCGTAATAATGACAATTTTCATCTGTGATCTGTTTATATTAAACCACATTAAACTAATCAACATTGCTGCTGTATAGAAAAGCTAAATTACGTATCCTGTTTCCATCTGCAAAGCGTTTGATGAAAATCCACCATACACATGTTATAATCTACTTTCTGTCAATAAATGATCTGCTGGAGTTTGGAAGCACTCATTTGTATTAGCATATTGCATGTATTGAATTATGTGCTGGTGTTACACAGGGATGTTCAGTGACTTTCGATGACTGCTTCCAAACTCGAGTAGTTTGAAAAAAAGATCAGCTGTAGAGGACTTCTTGACAGAAAGTAACTCATAACATGTGCATAGGCGGATTTAGAAATGATGGGCCCCTGGGCTGCCGCAAGCCTAAGGCCACCCCCTACACCAGAGCTTTTTTTCATTCCATCACAGGGCATAATATCTGCATACAGGCATATCAATTATGACATGTAGGCCGCCTACGATATTCACCTGCATTTCAGCAGGATTTACATTATTAAAAAATAATAAACAACCAAAATAACCTAGCAAATTAAATGCAAATTAAACAATTGCAGTGATGCACTGTATCATGATGGTTTTTAGGACTTTTGGGGTTATTTTATTGACACAAAATGAATAAGCCCATTGTTAATACCAGTAACAAGGGCTGTGTACACCACTGTTATGGGGCCCCTGGGACTGTGTCCAACGTGCCCGTTAGATAATCCTCCCCTGAACTTCTCTGCCCATTTGCAGTATTAGGTGAGAATGCGAGATATGACTCAACAGCCCATACATACCACCTAACCTGAAATGATTTTGATATTTTGATGATTTTGGCCTGAGGGGGGGCACATCTGCTGATCTGATTTGATCTCACCAACGTGTTGTCATCCCTGGCCCCTCCCTCGCCCCTCGACTGCAGTGCTATGGCTACCTCTACATTGGTTTTTGCACAGTCCAGGTCTCGGACCGGGGTGTGATGTCACGTCCTCCTTTTTTGAATGGGTTTCAATGGGCACTTCTTGTTACTTCCTGTCTGAATTTCGGACAGCGGCCAGGCAACAGGAAAGACCCGCCCGCGGCCGAAATTCAGACAGGAAGTAGCAGGAAGTGCCCATTGAAACCCATTCAAAAAAGGAGGACGTGACGTCACACTTCCGGCCGAAAGTGGAATGTGCAATCCTGTAGTCTGGAGGGCCAGTCTGTCACATCATTTGGAGCCACGCCCACCCCAAAAGGTTGACTCCCCCTTCTAGGCCACTGTGACTAACAAATTAGTCCAGTCTTTTCGTTTTCACACAACACGGACAACATGAAAGCCTGGGTGTCGTGACTATGCAGATACCAGCAGGAGGTTATTTTATGTTATTTGTGAGGCAAGTTATTATAAGTGCTTCTGACACTGAAAATGAATCAAATTCAGGGTATTTCTTGACAGCAAGTAGCTCAATGTTTCTATGGTGGACTTTTATGAAACAAAAACATTGCAGACCACATAACATATGGGTACGATGATGTCACATGCATAGGCTCTAGTCCAGTCTATAAGTAATGGATTACACTTTATGTATTACGTAATCAAAAACAGTAACTATAACGTCTTGGAGTACATTTTAAAATGTGTAATCTGTATTGTAATGTGGGCTACATGGTAGGTTACATTCTCCCCGTCCAATCACCAATGAGCAATCATCAATGTTACAAATAAGTTGAAACGCCAAACAAAGTATTCAGTCGAGCTAAAGTACGATTCTGCCTGCCTGCTTCACATTCTTATCTGGTTATCAAGGATAAAACTTATTTTTTCCACTTAAATAGATTTTTGCTCAAAAGTAACTGAAAGTAATCTGTTCAATTTTTACCAAGTAATTTGTAACTGTATGGTATTACTTTTTAAAAGTAACCTTCCCAAGATTCCCAACCCTGTCTCTAACATTGTTCTTATAGACAGGGTTGGGAATCTTGATTCCCACTCTTCTTGATATTTTTCCGGTGTTATATTTGGTCATGTTTCAGATAGCTGTTGATAATGGCTTTGGAGGAGTGTATGGGCAGCAGAAGGCTGATTGGTTGGTGGATGTCATCCAACAGTATTTCCATGACAACGGTAGGTAACCATATAAATACCTACAGCCCGACCGATGCCGATACATGTTTTTAGAAAAAAACAAACCATTGGTAACATTGGTGTTTTTATGGTATGGTTTGTTAGTCTTGCCAGCAAGGGTCCCAAAGGTACCCTTCTGGGTCTGTTTTCTGAGAGTGCTCAGAGACTTCTCTGAACATACTAGATTAGTGTTTCCTGGTATGTATGGTAACCATTTAGGGTATGTATGGTAACCATTTAGGACGGTGAATCTGTTTTTCTACCAATCCCAGCTGACCTCCAGCAGGGGGAGATAGAGGACTTCCTGGCTACTATGATGGACCAGGAGTTTGATACTGTAGTGGATGATGGGAGCTTGCCTCAGGTACGCACACACACGCGCACACACACACACACACACACACACACGTACACGTACACGACATAAAATACTGTACAGTACATGCAACACCCTCCCACTCGCATAAAAAACAATCAATACACACCGATACACATGCATATTTTACACAGAAGTGAAGTACATACAATAAAAATGGTCTGTAATGCAATCAATACCAATGACTGTGAATGTGGTCATGGAGTTTTTGTTTCACTTTTTATCTCTCTCAGTATGTATGTAAAGTGTCTTTGTGATTTCTGAGTGGTTGTTAACTTGTTTAACAGTTGGAAGGCGATGTTTTTAAGTCATTTTGTTATTTTATCAAATATAAAATATAGGTGTTGCTTTTGACTATCATTGTTTTAACATTATCTATGTTAATAGATACATTTATGATATTCTGTCTGTCTTGTAGGTGGCTGTCTCTCTGTGTCAGTTGTTTGCGGACTATCAACGTGGAGCCTTAGACGTTGTGAGACAAACACTGGACAAACTGACAGCCAAAAAGAACATCTGTGGGAGGGCAAAGGTCACTGCAGAGAAAGAGGAGAGCAGTGATGAAGAGCCAGAGGTCAGTCGGTCAACAGTTACAGAGTGGACAACCTCTCAGTATTAATAAATGACATTGCACTATAATTGACCTCCTCCTCTTCTCTTCCAGCTGATGGAATGTGAAGCCCCGCCCATGTCCTCTGTTAGCTCCAGCGCCTCCACCAGCTCATGTCCAGCTCCACCCCAAACGCAGGAGGAAGATGATGGATGGACGACGGTGGTGAGGAAGAAGAAATGAGGAAGATATGGACAAATGGAACACAAGGGAGGGATGAGTTAAAAAAGGAGAATGGACAAGACTCCCGCAAGTTGGCAATCTGCTTTTTAACAGCAAAGTGTGAAAACTACGACTTGGTTGGAAAATGACTATGACAGAGTGTTCTCCTTTGCACCATGGTAGGGTGAAGGATAGTGCCCTATAGAGTTAAATAAACTCTAAAACCTTTTTTGTAAAAAGTCCATTTCTGTACCACCAACTGGAGAATAACAAGGTTTTGTTACTCAGATAGTTGAGGTTCTTTGCCTCTGTATGATGGACACTGTGTTGTTAAATAAACAAATCGCTGATACCGATTTGTTTATTTAATTGCAGAATCTACAGCTTTGCAGAAGGCACATAATCAACACAGACCAACATGAGCAGCACAATATGTATTCTTCCCAACAAACCGCACATAACCTCTTCATTCAAGAATACAGTACCGCACTCATTAAAATAATTTAACTCTTTTTATCCGTTTCTACAAAGTGATATCGATTTATTTATTTTTCCTTTTTATCCTATCCTTGATGTTGAGTGCAGTATTGCTTTCAGGCATACATTTGTTGTTGTCATTGTCATACGTAGCCTCTCCTATGACAGGTTTGCATTTGTGTTTACACCATAACGATGATTTTAGTGGCACTAGCACATCATCCCATATTGATTTTGGCTGAGCAATCTACCTATTGAAGATAAAAAAGTGATGGGAGAAAATTGAGGATGAATTGGACCCAAGGATAAAAAGTGATAACAGAAAAGTAGGGTAATTGTGCTTGACCGTGATGTGATGCTTTATGATGACAACAGTGTCTCTTAAGTCACATGGGTGTGTTATCGTCACATCATGAACTTAAATCATAATCATTTCTGTTTCTGGTTTTCACTGAAAACCATGAAAAACAACATACTATAATCTGTTTTTCATGATTTCTTTTTTTAATTAAATGAAATCTAAAACACTCCTTTCTCTTAAGGAATAAAATGCTATAGTGTGAAACAAATACAAGAGTATGTCATCTCATTATTTTTCACACACGTTTTCACATGCTATAGTAATGTCAGTTTTCAGGGTTGTTGATGAGTACTATGTAGTTTTTCTTGAATTAAAAGAAAATAATTCATCCAACATCAATTAATTTGCAGCTGCAGCCTGTATTATATCTGCAGAATTATTCTATGAAATGTAAATGCCTGTTAAAATCAGTGTATCGTAGCCGATTACATTCCTCAATTGATCATTCCGAATTTCCCACTTGCATAGGATGGAAGAGCGTAGCTCCACCCATCCTCAGTGATCGGAGCAACTAGTGAAATGAAATGTAGCTCTGACAATCAGAAGTTGTGGTGTTATTGAAACACCAGCTAGCTGGTACAAAAAAACATCCCAAAGCTCAGAGATCGGCTTGCGCCATAATGCGGAGGTAATCCCAGAGCCTTAGGCCTAGATTTTCATCACCCCTTTTCTCTTAACTTATTTGCCTTTTAAAACTATTTAATGAAAATGTGAAAATGCTTCAATAGTTAAAATGGCTAGCTCACAATCTGTCAATATATTGGCATGTTGAACAAAATGTTTTTCAAAATAGTAAAACAAAAAAAAAAAGGCAAAGAAATTAAGGATGAGGGGTTTAACATGTGACACTTTTTTTTTAGTATAGACAACGTTATGACATCTCTGTTCACTTCCATGGAAAGGTGTAATCTGCTTGAGACCTGATTTACAAACTGCACTCTATAACAATCCTCGTAATTTCCCCTTAGCCCCGGTCCGTGTACTTTTCGGCCATTCAGGATTCTGTTTTATACTTGTTAAATTTAAAATCAGAATACACTCCAAAACGGCCCGTTTCGGTATTCTGTTTTGAAAACAAAATGTAGAGTTGTGAATTGTAAGAGCAACATACGACCCGTTTCCAGGTTCTAATTGTTGTGGTTCGAATCAGAATGACAAAATTTAAAATCGCTGCTGCTCTGGCGAGGAGGCGAGCAAAACCTGAAATCTGTTTTGTGTCCGCTGCTCCCCCCCCTCCCTCCTCCGTGCTGAGGGCGGAGGCGTGGCACGGAGCTCTTGATTGACAGCTCGGTTACTGCTGCAGTTACTACAAGGAGACACACGCGGCGCTGTTGGTACTGGCAGATGATATTATGAATTATTGAATTAGAGTAGACAATATTATTATACATTTATCCTGCCGTAATTTCAAATAAATTACCCCACTTTTTGGTTGCATATTTACACAGGGCTGTTATTACATTCATGTCAACTCTTAAGTAATTAAAAAAAAATAATAGAGACAGACAGACGAACAGACAAGACAGACAGACAATGAATACTAAACTTTTTAATTAATTAACATCCTAAAGTAAGTCTACTTTGTATTCAACATATAGGGTAAGTGTCCCACCATCATCATGTGTGTCATTGTTATGCAACCCGCTATGTTTATAGTGTATTCGTTATTCAATTAAGTGTTTATGAGGTGCGCCAATTGGGCCGCCAAGGTGCCAACCGAACTAGGCATTGAAGTAAATGAATAGGAGTAATGCCTCACCGGGGCTCATCATCAGATTGTTTTCAACATTCTAGCCAACTTTGTGGAAGATGGTAGGGTATAGATAGTGTCTATAAAATCAAGTGTGTGTGTGTGTGTGTGTGTGTGTGTGTGTGTGTGTGTGTGTGTGTGTGTGTGTGTGTGTGTGTGTGTGTGTGTGTGTGTGTGTGTGTGTGTGTATACCTAGTGAATGAATACAGGAACCTACATTTGAATTAAATATTAAATACATCATCATTGAATTTGAATGAGTTTGGACGTGCACATCCGCAACAACCAGGGGAACCACTTGATGCTGTTTTGCAATTGTCCTAGCCAATTGCATCTCCTCGGACTACTGTAGGCCTACTGTCTGTCACTGTGGTCCATCCGTGACACCATGATCACGCCCTCGCTGCAGTGTGCGCTGTATAGGCTACCAGTAGGTAGAAATAATAGCTCTGTGGCTGGTTATGACCCGTTAAGATTCAATCAAAATGCCGCTAACGCCAATGTATTTGTAATGACAGCAGCAGTCATAAATATAATCTAAATGATAAAGGATAAATGTATACAGACTACATTACTTCAATGATTAGTTTGGCACCTTGTTTGGCACCATGTCGGCCCAAAACACTTAATTGAACAAATAAACAGGCCTACCTGTAACATAACGCGTTGCATAATAATGATTAATGACACAGATGACGAGGTCCCGGGTAGGCCTCTTTAAAATGTCTATCTGTCTGTATTACTTTATTAATTAAGAGTTGACACAGAGGAGGATGCATCAATCATCAATGTCTAATCAGAATGTAATAACAGCACTGTATTAATATGCATTAAATGCAGACTAATTTATTCAATTTATTAACGGCAGTGCTAAATGGTATAAATAAAATCTAAATATAAAGGATAAATGTATAATAACTACTCTAATTCAATAATTCATAATATCATCTGCCAGTACCAACAGCGCCGCGTGTGTCTCCTTGTAGTAACTGCAGCAGTAACCGAGCTGTCAATCAAGAGCTCCGTGCCACGCCTCCGCCCTCAGCACGGAGGAGGGGGGGGGGGGCAGCGGACACAAAACAGATTTCAGGTTTTGCTCGCCACCGCGCCAGAGCAGCAGCGTTTTTAAATTTTGTCATTCTGATTCGAACCACAACAATTAGAACCTGGAAACGGGTCGTATGTTGCTCTTACAATTCACAACTCTACATTTTGTTTTCAAAACAGAATACCGAAACGGGCCGTTTTGGAGTGTATTCTGATTTTAAATTTAACAAGTATAAAACAGAATCCTGAATGGCCGAAAAGTACACGGACCAGCCCCCCTCCCAGAATCAATATGAAATAAATTCCGATGGTTGTATCATGTAGGACATGATATGCACAACACACCGGTAGCAGGTACTGCTGTGAGCCTCTGGTTCCAGGCACAGGGTTCGAATCCCTGCGGTGTGAGCTTCACATTTGACCTATATGTATTGTACACACATAATGTCAGTTAGAAAAATCTTATTTGTAATACAATGTTTTATTCGTAATTCCTGAAGTGACAATATTCAGTGCAGATTGTAGTTGAGGTAATTTTGGAGACTTATATTTTCTTTTTTTTTTTCCAATTCCATCATTTTTCGAAAATCAGTGTTTTGGAGAAACGCTGAAAAACGGCAAATGATAGTATGTTTTCCAATACCATTTACCATGTCATTTGACCATGTTATTTGTCCATGTAGTCTTGCCTGTTGGTTTTCCTTGATTTTGACATTTGTTGAAAATCCTCAAAAACTATGAAAAACAACATACTATAGTGTGTCATCTGTGACCTAGTACATGGTCTTGGACAACCTATTATAGTAGCCATCATTTTTAAGGATTTTTGATGATTTTCAAAAAATGACGAAACCTGTGGAAAATGACAGGCAATAGTACATGGTCTCGGGCAACATGCTATAGTATGCCGTTTTTCATCGTTTTTGAGGATTTTTGAAAACTGCCGAAATCGAAGGAAAACCAAAGGCTATAGTACATGGTCTTGGACGACATGCTATAGTGTGTTGTTTCAACCCTGTATCACATGTCAAAAGTCAAATAGTGCCTTTTTTCCAGACCCCACACAAAGTCAGTATTTGACTTTCCAAAGTCAAATAGTGAAGTGTTGCATTAATATAGTTAGTGGTGTCAACTACTGTATTGATGTCCAGAGTCCCATGGTGGGAGCTCTGATTTTGGTTAAATATCAAGTAGTTCCGGTCATTTTTGTGGGGGTCACTGGGAGTAAAAGTAAATGAAACAAAAAAATGAACTTCATGCATTGTTGACACATTTCTAAAATATTATCCCATCCTTCGGTCATTTTTTATTCCTCTATCACAGGGAATTATGTATTTAGTAGGCCAGTTCCATGTGATACGGGGGTCCAAAATGAACGAAGGATGTGCTAATATTTTAGAAATAATTCACAATACAAATCATGTTGGTTTGCTTTTACTTTTATTGCTTGGCCCCAGTGACCCTCCCAAAATTACCAGAACTACTTACCCTATTGGCCTGAATATAAGACTATGTTTTTTTTCCCAATGGAAATATCCCCAAAATGGAGTTGTCTTATATTCAAGGGCTATACTATTTGACATTCAATGTTCTTTTTTCTGTAAATGGGTCTTGAAAAATGAGGGTCGTCTTATAAACGAGTCGTCTTATATTCGGGACAATACGGTAATATGTGAACAAAACTAGAGCAGAACCCCCCCCCCCCCCCCCCCCCCCCCCCCCCCCCCCCCGTTCCAAAAATCTGAACTACCCCTTTAAATGTATTCCCGCCGTAGGGGCGGAGCGTTCTGAGCAGGGGGCGGGGTTTACCTTGAGCTGAGGTGGGATCCATACAAGAATGGGTGTGATCGACCACGCCGACTCTCACACCTGCCGTTTGCTGCTACTAGTGTTTGTTACACTTAGAATAAGCTGTTTGTTTTAATATTAATCATTTATTCGTTGACAGTAAAGCAGTTGGTGAATAAGGCTACACATAAAAGCAGCAGATGGAACGAAAACTCACCAGCCTGGCAGAGGTCCAACTCAGGTCAGTGTTACTGTTGAGCACAGTGCATTTTTTTTGCCCCACAAACGCCAAAACTAAAGATTTATTTTCCAGGCTGGATTTGGGAAACAAAACAGTCAAACAAATGGATCAAAATGACCATTAATCTTCTACGTTCTCTAGTTGTGTTGGATTGGGCTAATTCACATGATGAATATTTTAACTCTTGAGAGTGTAAACTTGAACTGGTTAACCAAAATGAACAGTTTTACACCAGGGCCCACTATTTATTCAGCATTTGAGCCATGAGGTCTGAGAGGACCACCACTTGATGACATTTTAGTGCCACATATCCCAAAACTAAAGATTTCTTGTGTTTTCGTTCGTAAATCCAGTCAAACATACAGATCAAAATGACCATTAATCTTCTACATTCTCTAGTTGTGTAGACTTGGGCTAATTCAGATGATGAAACTTTTATAACTCTTGAGACCATAACCAGATGTAACTCTTGAGTATAAAATGGGTCCATTTGGTTTCATTTTACACAAGAATTACATCTCATTAACCAATTTCCCATCATTTAGCTGGGGGGCGTAGTCAAAATGATTCTTCTACATTTGCTAATTGTGGAGATTTTTTTAAACTGAAGTTGTATGAAATACAGTCCATCAATATGCCTATAGTGGTGTCAACTGTTTCAACCCATTTTGACATGCAAAATGATTCAAAGATTTTTTTCACCATTTTCCAAAAATAACTACATCTACAAGCTCATAGCGCATCACGCAATATGAGCTTGTACCTAAATTAAAAACTATTGTTGCTAATAATGCTAAGTAATGCTGTGTATTGTTAATAATGCTAAGCATAAGGAAATGCTAGCATAAGTAATGCTAATGGTGCTAAGTAATACTAATAATGCTAATTATTGTTAATAATGCTAAGTAATGCTAACACTAAATATTGTTAATGCTAAGTATTAATAATGCTAATAGTGCTTAGTTAGAACACCAAAAGGCCGCCAAAAAATGGATTAACTGATGTCCAGAGTCCCGTGGTGGGAGGTCTGCTCTGGTTATGTTCAATATCAAGTAGTTCCGGTCAATTTGAGGATCACTGGGGCCACGCAAAACGGCCCCAGTGTGAAAGTACCTGAATCCACAAAACTCACGAATCTACAAAACTGACGTAATGTTGTTTTTTTTCTAAAAATGTATGACCTCTTGTTCGTTTTGACCCCTCTATCACATGGAACTACATTTTGGGGCGGAGTGATATGGACACAGGATATAAGTGATGTTTGTTTTTTGTTTTTGATTCATTTACGAGTGTTCCCCACAAAATGACCAGAACTAGGCTACATAATATTTCACCAAAACCAGAGCAGAAGTTCCACCATGGGACTCTGTCAATCAATTAATACAGTTAACACCACTATATTAGTGGCAAGTTGGCTATTTACAGCTCAACTTCAAAAAAATATGAACTATCCCTTTAAGTAGGTATTGTAGGGCTGCACCAATTAATAATTAATTAATTAATATCAAAAAGGTTGAAAAGCACTGCCCTAATGCATGCACACGCCATATAATTTATTGATTTTTTTTTTTTCTATTCTCCTTTTCTGGAATCCTCAGGACGACGGTGGCATACAGGGTTGGAGAAGTACCGCCAGCCAGGGAACCAACAAATGGGCGCTGGGTCATGAGGGCGGCCCATGTGGATGTGCTGAAGAAAGATGCAGAGCACAGAACACCACAGCCAGCTGGCCGGGTGGATGGAGAACCTGGATGGATCTGACTGGATGGATGAAGATTGAAGAACCGGGATGGATGATGAAGAAACGGGACGGACCTGACTGGATGGATGAAGAACCGGGACAGATGAAGATTGAAGAACCGGGATGGACCGGATGGATGGATGAAGAACCGGGACGGACGGACGGACCTGACTGGATGGATGAAGATTGAGGAACCTGGACGACCTGACCGGATGGATGAAGAACCTGGATGACCTGACCGGATGGATGAAGAACTGGCCAGGATGACTGGAAGCACGGATGGAAGGCTGGCCTGAGGACGACCGAGATGGAGAGAGCCCAGACAGGACAGGTGTGTGGGGTGTCTTGCCTGAGGGAGATGGGCTAGTTCGGGCTCCCTCCCTCGGGCATGCCCGGAAGGACCCTTCCGTGTAGATGATGCCGGATCTCGTAGAGGTTCGTCGCGGATCACGGAAGGTGCGCGTGATGCCGGGTCTCGTAGAGGCTCGTCGCGGATGCACAAGGTCGACTTAGTGTGTGTGATGCCGGGTCTCGTAGAGGCTCGTCGCGGATCACATGGCCCTTAATTACACCTGTATCCTGTCTGGGACCCGGCTGAAAGGACAGGCGCATCAGATCATCATCGGCAGGACCATCAGGAGATCATCATCGGCAGGACCATCAGGAGATCATCATGGGCTGGACCATCAGGAGATCATCATGGGCTGGATCATCAGATAGCTGGTATCTACCGGGGTCTATTTCTGGGTGCCAACGGAGATACGATGCTCTGTTAATACCAGCTATCTACAACCACCTGACCAAAGCCCCCTGCGTGGTACGTACCTGGATTACAATGTGACTGCAGTAGAAACCAGAGCCATAGAGTAAGACAGAGTTATGCAAACCCTGTTCACTTCATGCGGCCAGGCCAGTGGCGCGTTATTTTTTTTATCACGCCAGCTTTGGGCAAACCAGGGAAAAACCCTGCCCCCTGGGCCTCAGAAACCAATGAAAATATTTTGGCTACAGACCACAATGTGTTGAATTTCGTCTCTTGGGGAAAAAAATTAAGGATTTTCAATTTGTTTTGAGAGAACTGGCAAAACGTTGGTCAAAATAACAATTCTTCTACATGTTCTAATTGTGTAGATTCTTGATAATTAAGTAATTCAGATGTTTAAATATATTTAACTCTTGAGAGCCAGTTTTTTAAATTAAAATTTAAACAAATAAATGAAAGGTAAAGCGAACGTTCACACCTAAAAATCTAGGCGTACTGCTCACGTTTTGAAGGAATGAGTTGTATTTTTCCCATAAAGCAAAACAGATTTCAAAGTAAAGTGTATGTAATTCAAATTGTAAAGACTATCATTCAACTCTACATTTGGATCAATTGGCCAGTATTAATGTAAAATTTTAATATAAGTAAATTTACAGAGAATAGCTGGGATTAACAGAATTTTCTTTTACCATTGCAAACAAACAGTGTAATGCAGAAGCACGGAGGTAGAGTATACTTGCAGAGAGGGGTTGGAGTGTTTTCATTGGGTTCTGAGCATCGGCGGTTTCCCCAGTTTGCCCAGAGCTGGCGGAGATTTTCAAAAAAATCACACTCCAGTGGTAGCTCTTCTACATATTCATTCTATTGAATGAGGACAACTGAAAGCCACAGATTGCATTGGAGCCTATTCACGATTTTAACCCTAACCTAAGTACTGGGGA
This sequence comes from Benthosema pterotum, assembly GCA_039105355.1. Classification (NCBI taxonomy): domain Eukaryota; kingdom Metazoa; phylum Chordata; class Actinopteri; order Myctophiformes; family Myctophidae; genus Benthosema; species Benthosema pterotum. Next base: position 25,012,435 of record CM076968.1, on the reverse strand, counting down.
ACAAAGTTGTGTGTGTGGTGGGAGTGCCACTGGAAGTAGCATCACAGCATCGCATGATGCTGTGATCACATGATCACAGCTCCTTCCTGTTACTTTTTTGTTATATTTTGTATGTTTTTTTTTTTTTTAGGTACCTCTGACTTGGTATTTTGGGGGTCGAGTTGAGGCCCTGGAGGGCCGCCCCCGCCCGGACGATGATAGAGGCACCTATCCTTGTCTGGGATCAACAAATGTACCTCAGCAGAGGTACATTATGGAGGTATGACCTTAGGCCCGTCTCGATTATGACTCTTGCTTTGTAATGAATGTTCCTTTAATAATTGAACCAATTAACAATTTCATTGCGTCATACTAATGTTCTTAGTTGACGTAATAGTGAGAGTATTGGATCTACGACATCAAACCAGGTTTTGAGCTCGTAGATCTGCGACTTGCACAACTTTCCAACTTGGAAACGATCATGACTGTTATCCCAAAAGGGGATTATCTCAAATACTTATCATAATTGTGATGGGCTTAAGTTTTTGTCTAAGTTAGTGTGTAAGATCTGGATGTCGGTTGTGTGTGCACGTGTGAGTGCGCAGGGGTGTGGGGTGCATGTGGGGGTGCACAAGGTGGCAGGGTTAGAAGCACCCTGGGGTACTTTAGTGGGGATGGAGACAGGCCATGATGGGCAGGTCGGGTTGCGTGGTGCGGGTCATACCAAAGTTCTGGCTGCGGGACAGTACCTCCTCCAACAGATCTGCGATGAACCTGGCTTACCCACGTATGGCTCGACTGTGGTCCAGTGCGTCCTAGCCTCCACTTCGCGGTATCTCGGGGGAAGTAGGTTAGGCAGTTTAGTTTAGTTAGTTAGTTAGTTGGGCACAGTCATTAATCACAGTACTTTGCACACACGGAAAATAAATGGGAAATAAATAGGTTGGTCTAACATTTTTGTGCGTATTTTCAGGTACCCCAACTATTATTAGGAACTTGTAGTGTGTTTGTGTGTGCTGGTGTTTCATCATCGGATGAAACAATTGGACCATTTCATTTCTTCAGGACGATTTCATTTCTTCAGGACGATTTCATTTCTTCAAGACAGATTTCATTTCTTGGCAGAAGACAAGATGTATCTGGGCAAAAAATGAATGAACTTGCCCAAAGAAAAGATCAAATTTGGAATATTTATTTTTTTGCCCAAAGAAAATGGAGTGTTTTTTTCATTGTATAAATGACGTATAAATTACACAGTATTACATCAAATGTTATAACGAGCATTTTTTTTTTTCTGTCTTTCTTTCTCTCAAGGCTACAGAGTGAGCTTGAAGGGTGTTGGGACAACCATGGCTATGCTGGGGCGTCTGGAGGTGGCAGAGAAGCTGTTCCTCCTAAATCCAGTGGAAATGTGAACTTGGAAAATAGTGGACTGGCTGCTTGTGATTCCACAAATGTCTGCCATTACTGCCACCTTTTGGGGCAGTGTGGTACCTGTGTGATCACAACCTGACGAGTCTTTCTTCTTTTCGTATCTACAGGCCATATGTCCATGACTGGCGGTGGAGAGAAGGTGCCAGTTACTATCCTGCATGACACGGGGGCGCTTGATTTGTTCATTTTGTCATCTGCTCTTTTTCCGAAGAGACTCAGTCAGACAGGGTCCTTTCTGCCTGTGCTGGGCATGGCGATGGCAGTGTTCCATGTCCCAGTGCATAAACTTATGTTGCATTCTGCTTTATTCGAAGGTGAAGTGTGCATGGGGGTCAGACCAGCTCTTCCTGTTAAAGGGGTGACCGTTGTACTGGGAAATGGGGGCGTGTTTTTTTTTTTTTTTTTTTGTCCAGTCTATTCAGTGACAGGAATAACCTGCATGTCTCTCTAACCTTCCATTTTTCCTGCAGAGTTGGTGAAGGAGCAAAAAGCTGAATCCCTCACTGAAAGAGCTGTTCAATTGTTCTCCCTAAACGGGTGGAAAAATCTGGCACGGGTACTTCATTGAAGATGGTGTGCTGCTGCGCAGACGGCCATGGGCTTAGTGGAGAATAATGATGACATCCCTTTCAGGTTCCAGGATGCAGTTTTTTTGTTTTTGTTTTTTCAAGTATTTGCATTTTTGCTGTGTATTTTCAATTTCTGTTGTCTATTCACATGTTTTCCTCTGCATGTGTTCCTCTGCTTAACCAGTCTCATTTGCAGTGCTAACTCTTCTCTCTCTCCTTCAGGTGGGCTACAGGTTTATCAATTTGTCTGCCAGCTTAAAGGAGGAATGACATGAAATACAACTTTTTAATATTTTTATTGTGTTTTAGATACTCCCATGCTTGTTTTCTATCCCCACAAATGATCTAGTATGAACAATCAGTCTTTCATATCATAGAGAAGATTTAATGAAAATTGCTCTCAGAAACGGCTTGTTTGATTTTGGCCTCATAATGATGTCATCAGTGCACCCAGTGCCCCACCACCTCAGGACATTGTGGTACTCCAGCTAAACTGTCCATAAAGGACAGAATGATGAAGACTGGTTATATCAGTGCTGAATGAGGCTCAAACTATTAGAAATAAGTTGAGGGACATGTACAATATGATATTAAGCATTAAAAACAATTTTAGGAATCCATGTTAGTCCTCCTTTAAGTTGTAACACTTCCAACTTACTGACCAATCAAATACCACGTCAACAGATGATGCTTCAGCTCTCGATTCCTAACCACCATTGTCAATGCAGAGTCAAGGGGTTCAACCACCAGAGAACTCCAGACGTCTCTCCAAAGCAACATTAGCAGCTTAATTCTGGGGGATCCCACAGTGTTCCCGGAAGATCTGGGAAGATGCAGTATAATTCTCTCTATAATTCAGTATAATCTTGCAACAGGACAGCCGGCACCAACCATGGCAATTAGGCTGCAGGACCTGCCCATATAAACAAAGGGAAAGTTTTACTGAACATTATTACACCTGCTTGCCGTAGCAGGCACCACTTGATGACATTTTAGTGCCACATATCCCAAAACTAAAGATTTCTTGTGTTTTCGTTCGTAAATCCAGTCAAACATACAGATCAAAATGACCATTAATCTTCTACATTCTCTAGTTGTGTAGACTTGGGCTAATTCAGATGATGAAACTTTTAACTCTTGAGAGCATAACCAGATGTAACTCTTGAGTAAAAATGGGTCCATTTGGTTTCATTTTACACAAGAATTACATCTCATTAACCAATTTCCCATTTAGCTGGGGGGCGTAGTCAAAATGATTCTTCTACATTTTCTAATTGTGGAGATTCTTGAAAATTAAAGGGATAGTTCAGATTTTTTTAAACTGAAGTTGTATGAAATACAGTCTATCAATATTTCTATAGTGGTGTCAACTGTTTCAACCCATTTTGACATGCAAAATGATTCAAAGATTTTTTTCACCATTTTCCAAAAATAACTACATCTACAAGCTCATAGCGCATCACGCAATATGAGCTTGTACCTAAATTAAAAACTATTGTTGCTAATAATGCTAAGTAATGCTGTGTATTGTTAATAATGCTAAGCATAAGGAAATGCTAGCATAAGTAATGCTAATGGTGCTAAGTAATACTAATAATGCTAATTATTGTTAATAATGCTAAGTAATGCTAACACTAAATATTGTTAATGCTAATAGTGCTTAGTTACACCAAAAGGCCGCCAAAAAATGGATTAACTGATGTCCAGAGTCCCGTGGTGGGAGGTCTGCTCTGGTTATGTTCAATATCAAGTAGTTCCGGTCAATTTGAGGATCACTGGGGCCACGCAAAACGGCCCCAGTGTGAAAGTACCTGAATCCACAAAACTCACGAATCTACAAAACTGTAATGTTTTGTTTTTGTTTTTTTTTCTAAAAATGTATGACCTCTTGTTCGTTTTGACCCCTCTATCACATGGAACTACATTTTGGGGCGGAGTGATATGGACACAGATGGAGGGCTCAAAAATGTGCTAATATTTTAGAAATGGGTCGAGGATATAAGTGATGTTTGTTTTTTGTTTTTGATTCATTTACGAGTGTTCCCCACAAAATGACCAGAACTAGGCTACTTAATATTTCACCAAAACCAGAGCAGAAGTTCCACCATGGGACTCTGTCAATCAATTAATACAGTTAACACCACTATATTAGTGGCAAGTTGGCTATTTACAGCTCAACTTCAAAAAATATGAACTATCCCTTTAAGTAGGTATTGTAGGGCTGCACCAATTAATAATTAATTAATTAATATCAAAAAGGTTGAAAAGCACTGCCCTAATGCATGCACACGCCATATAATTTATTGATTTTTTTTTTTTTTTTTTTTTTTTTTTTTTTTTTTCTATTCTCCTTTTCTGGAATCCTCAGGACGACGGTGGCATACAGGGTTGGAGAAGTACCGCCAGCCAGGGAACCAACAAATGGGCGCTGGGTCATGAGGGCGGCCCATGTGGATGTGCTGAAGAAAGATGCAGAGCACAGAACACCACAGCCAGCTGGCCGGGTGGATGGAGAACCTGGATGGATCTGACTGGATGGATGAAGATTGAAGAACCGGGATGGACCGGATGGATGGATGAAGAACCGGGACGGACGGACCTGACTGGATGGATGAAGATTGAGGAACCTGGACGACCTGACCGGATGGATGAAGAACCTGGATGACCTGACCGGATGGATGAAGAACTGGCCAGGATGACTGGAAGCACGGATGGAAGGCTGGCCTGAGGACGACCGAGATGGAGAGAGCCCAGACAGGACAGGTGTGTGGGGTGTCTTGCCTGAGGGAGATGGGCTAGTTCGGGCTCCCTCCCTCGGGCATGCCCGGAAGGACCCTTCCGTGTAGATGATGCCGGATCTCGTAGAGGTTCGTCGCGGATCACGGAAGGTGCGCGTGATGCCGGGTCTCGTAGAGGCTCGTCGCGGATGCACAAGGTCGACTTAGTGTGTGTGATGCCGGGTCTCGTAGAGGCTCGTCGCGGATCACATGGCCCTTAATTACACCTGTATCCTGTCTGGGACCCGGCTGAAAGGACAGGCGCATCAGATCATCATCGGCAGGACCATCAGGAGATCATCATCGGCAGGACCATCAGGAGATCATCATGGGCTGGACCATCAGGAGATCATCATGGGCTGGATCATCAGATAGCTGGTATCTACCGGGGTCTATTTCTGGGTGCCAACGGAGATACGATGCTCTGTTAATACCAGCTATCTACAACCACCTGACCAAAGCCCCCTGCGTGGTACGTACCTGGATTACAATGTGACTGCAGTAGAAACCAGAGCCATAGAGTAAGACAGTTATGCAAACCCTGTTCACTTCATGCGGCCAGGCCAGTGGCGCGTTATTTTTTTATCACGCCAGCTTTGGGCAAACCAGGGAAAAACCCTGCCCCGTGGGCCTCAGAAACCAATGAAAATATTTTGGCTACAGACCACAATCTGTTGAATTTCGTTTCTTGGAAAAAAAAATTAAGGATTTTCAATTTGTTTTGAGAGAACTGGCAAAACGTTGGTCAAAATAACAATTCTTCTACATGTTCTAATTGTGTAGATTCTTGAAAATTAAGTAGTTCAGATGTTTAAATATATTTAACTCTTGAGAGCCAGTCCACTGGTTGAAAACCACTGTTAACTTAAAATTTAAACAAATAAATGAAAGGTAAAGCGAACGTTCACACCTAAAAATCTAGGCGTACTGCTCACGTTTTGAAGGAATGAGTTGTATTTTTCCCATAAAGCAAAACAGATTTCAAAGTAAAGTGTATGTAATTCAAATTGTAAAGACTATCATTCAACTCTACATTTTGGATCAATTGGCCAATATTAATGTAAAATTTTAATATAAGTAAATTTACAGAGAATAGCTGGGATTAACAGAATTTTCTTTTACCGTTGATAACAAACGTGTAATGCAGAAGCACGGAGGTAGAGTATACTTGCAGAGAGGGGTTGCAGTGTTTTCATTGGGTTCTGAGCATCGGCGGTTTCCCCAGTTTGCCCAGAGCTGGCGGAGATTTTCAAAAAAATCACACTCCAGTGGTAGCTCTTCTACATATTCATTCTATTGAATGAGGACAACTGAAAGCCACAGATTGCATTGGAGCCTATTCACGATTTTAACCCTAACCTAAGTACTGGGGAACAAAGTTGTGTGTGTGGTGGGAGTGCCACTGGAAGTAGCATCACAGCATCGCATGATGCTGTGATCACATGATCACAGCTCCTTCCTGTTACTTTTTTTTGTTATATTTTGTATGTTTTTTTTTTTTTTTTTTTTTAGGTACCTCTGACTTGGTATTTTGGGGGTCGAGTTGAGGCCCTGGAGGGCCGCCCCCGCCCGGACGATGATAGAGGCACCTATCCTTGTCTGGGATCAACAAATGTACCTCAGCAGAGGTACATTATGGAGGTATGACCTTAGGCCCGTCTCGATTATGACTCTTGCTTTGTAATGAATGTTCCTTTAATAGTTGAACCAATTAACAATTTCATTGCGTCATACTAATGTTAGTTGACGTAATAGTGAGAGTATTGGATCTACGACATCAAACCAGGTTTTGAGCTCGTAGATCTGCGACTTGCACAACTTTCCAACTTGGAAACGATCATGACTGTTATCCCAAAAGGGGATTATCTCAAATACTTATCATAATTGTGATGGGCTTAAGTTTTTGTCTAAGTTAGTGTGTAAGATCTGGATGTCGGTTGTGTGTGCACGTGTGAGTGCGCAGGGGTGTGGGGTGCATGTGGGGGTGCACAAGGTGGCAGGGTTAGAAGCACCCTGGGGTACTTTAGTGGGGATGGAGACAGGCCATGATGGGCAGGTCGGGTTGCGTGGTGCGGGTCATACCAAAGTTCTGGCTGCGGGACAGTACCTCCTCCAACAGATCTGCGATGAACCTGGCTTACCCACGTATGGCTCGACTGTGGTCCAGTGCGTCCTAGCCTCCACTTCGCGGTATCTCGGGGGAAGTAGGTTAGGCAGTTTAGTTTAGTTAGTTAGTTAGTTGGGCACAGTCATTAATCACAGTACTTTGCACACACGGAAAATAAATGGGAAATAAATAGGTTGGTCTAATCTTTTCGTGCGTATTTTCAGGTACCCCAACTATTATTAGGAACTTGTAGTGTGTTTGTGTGTGCTGGTGTTTCATCATCGGATGAAACAATTGGACCATTTCATTTCTTCAAGACTATTTCATTTCTTCAGGACGATTTCGTTCAAGACAGATTTCATTTCTTGGCAGAAGACAAGATGTATCTGGGCAAAAAAATGAATGAACTTGCCCAAAGAAAAGATCAAATTTGGAATATTTATTTTTTTGCCCAAAGAAGAGTGTTTTTTCATTGTATAAATGACGTATAATTTACACAGTATTACATCAAATGTTATAACGAGCATTTTTCTTTTCTGTCTTTCTTTCTCTCAAGGCTACAGAGTGAGCTTGAAGGGTGTTGGGACAACCATGGCTATGCTGGGGCGTCTGGAGGTGGCAGAGAAGCTGTTCCTCCTAAATCCAGTGGAAATGTGAACTTGGAAAATAGTGGACTGGCTGCTTGTGATTCCACAAATGTCTGCCATTACTGCCACCTTTTGGGGCAGTGTGGTACCTGTGTGATCACAACCTGACGAGTCTTTCTTCTTTTCGTATCTACAGGCCATATGTCCATGACTGGCGGTGGAGAGAAGGTGCCAGTTACTATCCTGCATGACACGGGGGCGCTTGATTTGTTCATGTTGTCATCTGCTCTTTTTCCGAAGAGACTCAGTCAGACAGGGTCCTTTCTGCCTGTGCTGGGCATGGCGATGGCAGTGTTCCATGTCCCAGTGCATAAACTTATGTTGCATTCTGCTTTATTCGAAGGTGAAGTGTGCATGGGGGTCAGACCAGCTCTTCCTGTTAAAGGGGTGACCGTTGTACTGAGAAATGGGGCGTTTTTTTTTTTTTTTTCAGTCTATTCAGTGACAGGAATAACCTGCATGTCTCTCTAACCTTCCTAGGTCCATTTTTCCTGCAGAGTTGGTGAAGGAGCAAAAAGCTGAATCCCTCACTGAAAGAGCTGTTCAATTGTTCTCCCTAAACGGGTGGAAAAATCTGGCACGGGTACTTCATTGAAGATGGTGTGCTGCTGCGCAGACGGCCATGGGCTTAGTGGAGAATAATGATGACATCCCTTTCAGGTTCCAGGATGCAGTTTTTTTGTTTTTTCAAGTAGTTGCATTTTTGCTGTGTCTATTCAATTTCTGTTGTCTATTCACATGTTTTCCTCTGCATTTGCAGTGCTAACTCTTCTATCCTTCAGGTGGGCTACAGGTTTATCAATTTGTTTGGCAGTAGTTCCCTGCCAGCTTAAAGGAGGAATGACATGAAATACAACTTTTTAATATTTTTATTGTGTTTTAGATACTCCCATGCTTGTTTTCTATCCCCACAAATGATCTAGTATGAACAATCAGTCTTTCATATCATAGAGAAGATTTAATGAAAATTGCTCTCAGAAACAGCTTGTTTGATTTTGGCCTCATAATGATGTCATCAGTGCACCCAGTGCCCCACCACCTCAGGACATTGTGGTACTCCAGCTAAACTGTCCATAAAGGACAGAATGATGAAGACTGGTTATATCAGTGCTGAATGAGGCTCAAACTATTAGAAATAAGTTGAGGGACATGTACAATATGATATTAAGCATTAAAAACAATTTTAGGAATCCATGTTAGTCCTCCTTTAAGTTGTAACACTTCCAACTTACTGACCAATCAAATACCACGTCAACAGATGATGCTTCAGCTCTCGATTCCTAACCACCATTGTCAATGCAGAGTCAAGGGGTTCAACCACCAGAGAACTCCAGACGTCTCTCTCCAAAGCAACATTAGCAGCTTAATTCTGGGGGATCCCACAGTGTTCCCGGAAGATCTGGGAAGATGCAGTATAATTCTCTCTATAATTCAGTATAATCTTGCAACAGGACAGCCGGCACCAACCATGGCAATTAGGCTGCAGGACCTGCCCATATAAACAAAGGGAAAGTTTTACTGAACATTATTACACCTGCTTGCCGTAGCAGGCACCACTTGATGACATTTTAGTGCCACATATCCCAAAACTAAAGATTTCTTGTGTTTTCGTTCGTAAATCCAGTCAAACATACAGATCAAAATGACCATTAATCTTCTACATTCTCTAGTTGTGTAGACTTGGGCTAATTCAGATGATGAAATTTTTCACTCTTGAGAGCATAACCAGATGTAACTCTTGAGTAAAAATGGGTCCATTTGGTTTCATTTTACACAAGAATTACATCTCATTAACCAATTTCCTATCATTTAGCTGGGGGGCGTGGTCAAAATGATTCTTCTACATTTTCTAATTGTGGAGATTCTTGAAAATTAAAGGGATAGTTCAGATTTTTTTAAACTGAAGTTGTATGAAATACAGTCTATCAATATGCCTATAGTGGTGTCAACTGTTTCAACCCATTTTGACATGCAAAATGATTCAAAGATTTTTTTCACCATTTTCCAAAAATAACTACATCTACAAGCTCATAGCGCATCACGCAATATGAGCTTGTACCTAAATTAAAAACTATTGTTGCTAATAATGCTAAGTAATGCTGTGTATTGTTAATAATGCTAAGCATAAGGAAATGCTAGCATAAGTAATGCTAATGGTGCTAAGTAATACTAATAATGCTAATTGTTAATAATGCTAAGTAATGCTAACACTAAATATTGTTAATGCTAAGTATTAATAATGCTAATAGTGCTTAGTTACACCAAAAGGCCGCCAAAAAATGGATTAACTGATGTCCAGAGTCCCGTGGTGGGAGGTCTGCTCTGGTTATGTTCAATATCAAGTAGTTCCGGTCAATTTGAGGATCACTGGGGCCACGCAAAACGGCCCCAGTGTGAAAGTACATGAATCCACAAAACTCACGAATCTACAAAACTGACGTAATGTTTTGTTTTTTTTTTTTTTTCTAAAAATGTATGACCTCTTGTTCGTTTTGACCCCTCTATCACATGGAACTACATTTTGGGGCGGAGTGATATGGACACAGATGGAGGGCTCAAAAATGTGCTAATATTTTAGAAATGGGTCAAGGATATAAGTGATGTTTGTTTTTTTTGTTTTTGATTCATTTACTTTAACTGCGTGGCACGAGTGTTCCCCACAAAATGACCAGAACTAGGCTACTTAATATTTCACCAAAGCCAGAGCAGAAGTTCCACCATGGGACTCTGTCAATCAATTAATACAGTTAACACCACTATATTAGTGGCAAGTTGGCTATTTACAGCTCAACTTCAAAAAATATGAACTATCCCTTTAAGTAGGTATTGTAGGGCTCCACCAATTAATATTTAATGAATTAATATCAAAAAGGTTGAAAAGCACTGCCCTAATGCATGCACACGCCATAATTGTTTTTTTTTCTATTCTCCTTTTCTGGAATCCTCAGGACGACGGTGGCATACAGGGTTGGAGAAGTACCGCCAGCCAGGGAACCAACAAATGGGCGCTGGGTCATGAGGGCGGCCCATGTGGATGTGCTGAAGAAAGATGCAGAGCACAGAACACCACAGCCAGCTGGCCGGGTGGATGGAGAACCTGGATGGATCTGACTGGATGGATGAAGATTGAAGAACTGGGATGGATGAAGATTGAAGAACCGGGATGGATGATGAAGAAACGGGACGGACCTGACTGGATGGATGAAGAACCGGGACAGATGAAGATTGAAGAACCGGGATGGACCGGATGGATGGATGAAGAACTGGGACGGACGGACGGACGGACGGACGGACGGACGGACCTGACTGGATGGATGAAGATTGAGGAACCTGGACGACCTGACCGGATGGATGAAGAACCTGGATGACCTGACCGGATGGATGAAGAACTGGCCAGGATGACTGGAAGCACGGATGGAAGGCTGGCCTGAGGACGACCGAGATGGAGAGAGCCCAGACAGGACAGGTGTGTGGGGTGTCTTGCCTGAGGGAGATGGGCTAGTTCGGGCTCCCTCCCTCGGGCATGCCCGGAAGGACCCTTCCGTGTAGATGATGCCGGATCTCGTAGAGGTTCGTCGCGGATCACGGAAGGTGCGCGTGATGCCGGGTCTCGTAGAGGCTCGTCGCGGATGCACAAGGTCGACTTAGTGTGTGTGATGCCGGGTCTCGTAGAGGCTCGTCGCGGATCACATGGCCCTTAATTACACCTGTATCCTGTCTGGGACCCGGCTGAAAGGACAGGCGCATCAGATCATCATCGGCAGGACCATCAGGAGATCATCATCGGCAGGACCATCAGGAGATCATCATCGGCAGGACCATCAGGAGATCATCATGGGCTGGACCATCAGGAGATCATCATGGGCTGGATCATCAGATAGCTGGTATCTACCGGGGTCTATTTCTGGGTGCCAACGGAGATACGATGCTCTGTTAATACCAGCTATCTACAACCACCTGACCAAAGCCCCCTGCGTGGTACGTACCTGGATTACAATGTGACTGCAGTAGAAACCAGAGCCATAGAGTAAGACAGAGTTATGCAAACCCTGTTCACTTCATGCGGCCAGGCCAGTGGCGCGTTATTTTTTTATCACGCCAGCTTTGGGCAAACCAGGGAAAAACCCTGCCCTGTGGGTCTCAGAAACCAATGAAAATATTTTGGCTACAGACCACAATGTGTTGAATTTCGTTTCTTGGAAAAAAAATTAAGGATTTTCAATTTGTTTTGAGAGAACTGGCAAAATGTTGGTCAAAATAACAATTCTTCTACATGTTCTAATTGTGTAGATTCTTGAAAATTAAGTAGTTCAGATGTTTAAATATATTTAACTCTTGAGAGCCAGTCCACTGGTTGAAAACCACTGTTAACTTAAAATTTAAACAAATAAATGAAAGGTAAAGCGAACGTTCACACCTAAAAATCTAGGCGTACTGCTCACGTTTTGAAGGAATGAGTTGTATTTTTCCCATAAAGCAAAACAGATTTCAAAGTAAAGTGTATGTAATTCAAATTGTAAAGACTATCATTCAACTCTACATTTTGGATCAATTGGCCAGTATTAATGTAAAATTTTAATATAAGTAAATTTACAGAGAATAGCTGGGATTAACAGAATTTTCTTTTACCATTGCAAACAAACAGTGTAATGCAGAAGCACGGAGGTAGAGTATACTTGCAGAGAGGGGTTGGAGTGTTTTCATTGGGTTCTGAGCATCGGCGGTTTCCCCAGTTTGCCCAGAGCTGGCGGAGATTTTCAAAAAAATCACACTCCAGTGGTAGCTCTTCTACATATTCATTCTATTGAATGAGGACAACTGAAAGCCACAGATTGCATTGGAGCCTATTCACGATTTTAACCCTAACCTAAGTACTGGGGAACAAAGTTGTGTGTGTGGTGGGAGTGCCACTGGAAGTAGCATCACAGCATCGCATGATGCTGTGATCACATGATCACAGCTCCTTCCTGTTACTTTTTTTTGTTATATTTTGTATGTTTTTTTTTTTTTTTTAGGTACCTCTGACTTGGTATTTTGGGGGTCGAGTTGAGGCCCTGGAGGGCCGCCCCCGCCCGGACGATGATAGAGGCACCTATCCTTGTCTGGGATCAACAAATGTACCTCAGCAGAGGTACATTATGGAGGTATGACCTTAGGCCCGTCTCGATTATGACTCTTGCTTTGTAATGAATGTTCCTTTAATAGTTGAACCAATTAACAATTTCATTGCGTCATACTAATGTTAGTTGACGTAATAGTGAGAGTATTGGATCTACGACATCAAACCAGGTTTTGAGCTCGTAGATCTGCGACTTGCACAACTTTCCAACTTGGAAACGATCATGACTGTTATCCCAAAAGGGGATTATCTCAAATACTTATCATAATTGTGATGGGCTTAAGTTTTTGTCTAAGTTAGTGTGTAAGATCTGGATGTCGGTTGTGTGTGCACGTGTGACTGCGCAGGGGTGTGGGGTGCATGTGGGGGTGCACAAGGTGGCAGGGTTAGAAGCACCCTGGGGTACTTTAGTGGGGATGGAGACAGGCCATGATGGGCAGGTCGGGTTGCGTGGTGCGGGTCATACCAAAGTTCTGGCTGCGGGACAGTACCTCCTCCAACAGATCTGCGATGAACCTGGCTTACCCACGTATGGCTCGACTGTGGTCCAGTGCGTCCTAGCCTCCACTTCGCGGTATCTCGGGGGAAGTAGGTTAGGCAGTTTAGTTTAGTTAGTTAGTTAGTTGGGCACAGTCATTAATCACAGTACTTTGCACACACGGAAAATAAATGGGAAATAAATAGGTTGGTCTAATCTTTTCGTGCGTATTTTCAGGTACCCCAACTATTATTAGGAACTTGTAGTGTGTTTGTGTGTGCTGGTGTTTCATCATCGGATGAAACAATTGGACCATTTCATTTCTTCAAGACTATTTCATTTCTTCAGGACGATTTCATTTCTTCAAGACAGATTTCATTTCTTGGCAGAAGACAAGATGTATCTGGGCAAAAAATGAATGAACTTGCCCAAAGAAAAGATCAAATTTGGAATATTTATTTTTTTGCCCAAAGAAGAGTGTTTTTTCATTGTATAAATGACGTATAATTTACACAGTATTACATCAAATGTTATAACGAGCATTTTTCTTTTCTGTCTTTCTTTCTCTCAAGGCTACAGAGTGAGCTTGAAGGGTGTTGGGACAACCATGGCTATGCTGGGGCGTCTGGAGGTGGCAGAGAAGCTGTTCCTCCTAAATCCAGTGGAAATGTGAACTTGGAAAATAGTGGACTGGCTGCTTGTGATTCCACAAATGTCTGCCATTACTGCCACCTTTTGGGGCAGTGTGGTACCTGTGTGATCACAACCTGACGAGTCTTTCTTCTTTTCGTATCTACAGGCCATATGTCCATGACTGGCGGTGGAGAGAAGGTGCCAGTTACTATCCTGCATGACACGGGGGCGCTTGATTTGTTCATTTTGTCATCTGCTCTTTTTCCGAAGAGACTCAGTCAGACAGGGTCCTTTCTGCCTGTGCTGGGCATGGCGATGGCAGTGTTCCATGTCCCAGTGCATAAACTTATGTTGCATTCTGCTTTATTCGAAGGTGAAGTGTGCATGGGGGTCAGACCAGCTCTTCCTGTTAAAGGGGTGACCGTTGTACTGAGAAATGGGGCGTTTTTTTTTTTTTTTTTTTTTTTTTTTTTTTTTTTTTTCAGTCTATTCAGTGACAGGAATAACCTGCATGTCTCTCTAACCTTCCTAGGTCCATTTTTCCTGCAGAGTTGGTGAAGGAGCAAAAAGCTGAATCCCTCACTGAAAGAGCTGTTCAATTGTTCTCCCTAAACGGGTGGAAAAATCTGGCACGGGTACTTCATTGAAGATGGTGTGCTGCTGCGCAGACGGCCATGGGCTTAGTGGAGAATAATGATGACATCCCTTTCAGGTTCCAGGATGCAGTTTTTTTTGTTTTTTCAAGTATTTGCATTTTTGCTGTGTATTTTCAATTTCTGTTGTCTATTCACATGTTTTCCTCTGCAGGTTTTCCTCTGCTTAACCAGTCTCATTTGCAGTGCTAACTCTTCTCTCTCTCCTTCAGGTGGGCTACAGGTTTATCAATTTGTTTGGCAGTAGTTCCCTGCCAGCTTAAAGGAGGAATGACATGAAATACAACTTTTTAATATTTTTATTGTGTTTTAGATACTCCCATGCTTGTTTTCTATCCCCACAAATGATCTAGTATGAACAATCAGTCTTTCATATCATAGAGAAGATTTAATGAAAATTGCTCTCAGAAACAGCTTGTTTGATTTTGGCCTCATAATGATGTCATCAGTGCACCCAGTGCCCCACCACCTCAGGACATTGTGGTACTCCAGCTAAACTGTCCATAAAGGACAGAATGATGAAGACTGGTTATATCAGTGCTGAATGAGGCTCAAACTATTAGAAATAAGTTGAGGGACATGTACAATATGATATTAAGCATTAAAAACAATTTTAGGAATCCATGTTAGTCCTCCTTTAAGTTGGAACACTTCCAACTTACTGACCAATCAAATACCACGTCAACAGATGATGCTTCAGCTCTCGATTCCTAACCACCATTGTCAATGCAGAGTCAAGGGGTTCAACCACCAGAGAACTCCAGACGTCTCTCTCCAAAGCAACATTAGCAGCTTAATTCTGGGGGATCCCACAGTGTTCCCGGAAGATCTGGGAAGATGCAGTATAATTCTCTCTATAATTCAGTATAATCTTGCAACAGGACAGCCGGCACCAACCATGGCAATTAGGCTGCAGGACCTGCCCATATAAACAAAGGGAAAGTTTTACTGAACATTATTACACCTGTAGAGATACTGTGTAACATTGAGGGATTTGGGGACAGAATCTAGAGGAGCAATATGAATGTGTTTTTTACAAAGATCATGCCTTTTGTTGACGGGCAGTTATAGAAAATGTACTGAATCTTAAGAGTGTGTGTGCCACACATACACGGGAAAAACAAACCCAAGGCACAGGCATGGAGCTCCTGGTTTACTGGGAAGGGGTTCAATTCCCTACTGCGCCATACTCATTGTGTTGGCATTTTAGTTGGGGAATTTTAGCAGATATTTGACCAATCTGGGTACTAAAAGTCTTCAATGTGTTTCTAATGGTGTCTAATGACATGTACTAAAATGTTGAAATTCAACTCCTTCGGGAAACCTCATAAAAAAACAGGGCAAAGTTGGGGTACTAGTCACAACTTGTAGAAGGCAAAACATGCAAAATGTCATCATGCTTTATGTAGCATGTGATATGTCTAACTAGGAGATTTTTATGATGCTGAATCCATATGGGATTGGGACCAAGGAAGCAGCTAAAGGGCCCCTGCCCTTTTATTAAACAAATGCCCTGCATGTTGCACTACTCCATCTGTAGCTAAAGGGAGCTGCGCTGCAGACCCAAATATAGCGAATCTACAACCACTCTCAGCATGACATGCTGATATTATCGTCCTGATGCCCTCTTGGGATTTCAGCCCCTGCCCCTCAACACACAATGTATGTCCCTGCAGATTCTGTTCCAAACTTTTTTTTTTTTTTTTTCCCCTGCGTGTCAACTGCGGCAAGTTTTTCAGGGTTTTAGTAGCCTTTTCTTTCAGCATCTGTGTCTCCAGACCCGTTATACTGCATCTATATCTGTGACACGGATGCATAACAATGTCCTCGCATCGTCGGAACATTGTTTTTTTTTTTTTATACATAATAGCCGCGTTCATAGGCATATTTAGCCTGTATTTAATGTAGATGGGTTGTGGCCCAGGTTGAGTTGCGAAAATGGATGTGATGCTGTGGGCTGGGCTGAGTAAGATTATCACACGTGGGACTCGCGGGTCACAAAACTACTGCCTGACAGGCAAAAAACAGCTGATCTACAAAGGTCACAACAACACCTCAACAGGTTACAAAAGCGTTTCGCAAGCCAGTACAAACTATGCTGGGAAAATATGGTGGTGGTGCGATCCTGGGTTTTGGAACAATTTTGAGGTATATTTTCCTGGCATAGTTTGTACTCAACACCAATAAACTATACCCAAAAACTGGGAGTTGTACCAAAGATGATTGGAGAGAATTAGTGGAGATCATGCAGATGTTGCTCAGATGGTTGTTTTATTCCGAAATACAGTACAGCATGCAGCAAAGTATTCCCATGGGCCTGGGAGCCCACTAGAGGCTTACATGTGTGACCACAGCAGTGACCACACCATGGACTGACTAAAGTGTAGTGCATTTCACAGGCTTTTTTATACAGTCAAAGTACATGCATTACGTGCAGAGTGCAGACGTGATGGTTGTCAATATACATTAAAGGGAAAAATGTATAGCCGCACACTTGTAGCTGCCGATGCATGTATTTAATGAGGACACACAGGAAAAAACGATGTTTCGGACAGGTAGACTGCCGCCTTCAGGGTAATGTTATACTTTAGCTATTGAAAAATATCAGATCTACAAGCTCATAGTGTGCCATAGAGTACCGTGAGCTTGTAGTTCTGTCAAAATCAGAGACAAAATGTAATTTCTCAGTCTCTTATTCCTTGTCAAGTGAGAGATATTGGTGTTATCCTAGGCGCAGTGTAATTTCATCTGCCTATTGTCACCTTAAAAAAAATATTGCAAGAGTCAGGGGGATTTTGTCCAAGCAAGACCTAGAAGCACTGACACACGCTTTTGTTTCCAGTAGACTAGAATCTGGATTATTGTTAATGGTCTGCTTACAGAACTTCCAAACAAAGCTCTTCATAAACTCCAACTGATTCAGAAAGCTGCTGCTAGAGTCCTGACAAAAAACTAAGAAATACGACCACATTACACCAGTCCTAAAATCTTTACATTCTCACAGAGAATTGATTTTTAAATTTTGTTGTCTAAATCTATTTGTGGATCTGGACAAAGCTACATTTCAGATATGCTGAATCCATGTGAACCGTTAGGTCATCTGATTGTTGTTCACCCCATAAATGAAACAAAACAAATGGTGAAGCAGCATTTCACTCCTGGAATATCAGCTTCCTGCCCACCTGTGACAACGCAAAGAATGCCTAGAGATGATTTGCTATGAACTTCATTTATTTTCCCTTATTTGGCAAATCTCAGAATTCGCCACATGTGATTTTGTGACCACATGATTGGTTCCGAAGTCTGTAACGTGTATATACTGTACTTCTTATATTGTAATTAAACCTTAGAAGAGATAGTGAACTCAACAAGACACTTGTCGGTTCATGACCTGTTCTCAGTGTATTCACTTGTATCACTGTTCAGTGAGACAGTCAATTTTTATTATTTTTAGATTTATACCAGACCAGAGAAGGACGAAAGGCAGATGAGTGATTTTCCAATAGGCCAGGCGCAAAGAGTGAGGGACATATCAACATATCGTTGATATCCATTTTGTGCTTCTGTTTTTTTTTTTTTTTCTTACTAGAACTTTTTTTATATAATTTCCTACAATGTAAACTGTGGAAATTACTTCATTTACACTTAAACGGATGGACCTGTAAAGCAACCTGTTAGCAAAAGGCACCGGTTGTGGTACTTCTGGTTTACCGGAACGGGGTTCAACCCCCTGCGGTGCCCTGCTCGATGTGTTGTATTTACATGATTTATTTTTATTTTCTGCCCATTGTGTTGCCTTTTCATAGAATAAAAAGGCCCCTGGTTCCTTACTGTGCTGGTACTCCATACAGTTAGGTTGCCAAGTCTATAAAAATGACTTGTTAGTTGTTACCAATAGCAAGTCAACTATATATATATATATATATATATATATATATATATATATATATATATATATATATATATATATATATATATATATATATATATTTTTTTTTTTTTCCCCCCCTTCTATGTCGTTTCTACTTTGATGCTGTAGCAGTTTACCTGCAGACACACTTGCTTTGCCCTGCAGATGGTCCAGCTTAAATCATGTTATTTAAATCATGTCTGCCTCAGGACAAGGCAGTGATAGTGTGTAGGCAGTGGGGGGGGGTGTCGTTGTGGAGGTGAGGTGGCGTTAGATTCAAACACAGAACCAATATGGTCTATTTATCGTATTATGGTCAAAATTTGTCATTATACACCTAAATACAACATGCTATGCTATGTTTTTCGTTATTCAGTATGGGTATGGGATTCAGTTTTCATCATGTCTTCAAAATCCATGAAAATTATGAAATGTCATGGATTGTGTGTGTTTTTGGGGGGATTTTCATCATTTTCAAGAATTGTGAAGAAATTATGAAAATTGCGAAGAAACTACATAGTTCATGGTTTCTGAAGACATTATATAGTTAATGTAGTTTTAAATCATTTTCAAGGATTTTTAGTGAATTATGAAAAGGGCAAGGCGACATACTGTACCATAGTATGTTGATTTTCATTTCAAGGATTTTGAAGAAATGATGAATTCCAAAAAAGGAACAAAAATACACTATAGTAGATGGTTTCACACTATTCTGACCTATTCTCACCACAGGGTTCCACAGGTCATCCCTCAACAGCTAGGCTTGACACCTCTGCTCTACTTCTTCCTGACATCATCCAAAATGTTTGTTTACAACTATCTGGAGCTAAGTGTATTGACAGCCTGCCTGTCACTCAGAAAGTACTTGTCAGTGATTGGCTAAGATTCTAACATGAATATACTGAGAGACAGGGAGACTGCTTGTACACCAGTGTGTGTTGACACCTTTATTTAGAGCAGGGGTGCCCACACTTTTTTGACCTGAGAGCTACTTTCAAAATGACCGGCTGAACAAGATCTACACATACAGTAAAAAAAATCCATTTTAAGGCCCCCCAAGAAAGTTTGAGCTTTGAAATAGTGGTGATGGTGTTACTTGCTGATATAGTGTTTAAGAATTATGCATTTATAATGAAAAATAGAGGGGAAGAATTGGAAGGTTTACCTGTATGCTACTACTGAGGTTTGAAAACAGTATTTGGGGTTTGAGTTGACAGTTTGTGATGTTGAATTTAGTCTCTTGCACCCAAAACTAAGAACTTTCATGTTTTTGTCCACAATTGGGAAAGAGAACTGGCAAAACCTTGTTCAAAAATAACAATATACAACATAATTTTCCATTTTCTAACTGTGTGGGCTCTTACAAACTACTGTATGTAATTCAGAGGTTTATTTAACTCTTGAGAGCGGTAAAATGAAACCAAATGGACCCGTAAGGGTCCATTTGGTTTCATTTTAACGTTCTCAAGAGTTACAGATCTATAAGGGTGCCCCCCCTAAAATCTCCTATGTTCTATATTTTAGGGGACTGTCATGTTATCTACCTGTATGGTCTGTGTGATCTACTAGTAGATCACAATCTACCTTTTGGGCAGCCCTGTTTTAGAGTCTGGGGCCTTCTGCCCAGGGCCTATACTTTAATGCTTGTACTCAAAGATTTCTGTTCAATAAGAGACTGAGCAACAGAGAACCTCTCCATGATTGCCTTCTTTCCTCATTATGGGGCGCAAAGAGTGAGGGACAGCTGTACGATGAGCTATATATTAACCATGATACATGGATGTTTACCAACGTCCCTCAGCTCTGCCGCTGTACTGCTATGTGGCTTATTCCTACCACTATGTGTTCAGATATTCTAACATGAGTAAGTTTAAATGCATTATTCAACTCACTTCCCTCTAATGGTCTAGGTGAACCTAAAGGATCAGGTGACAGCTGAGATGGGTGTTTTGAATGAGAGTTGGCTGTCCAGTACAGCACCAAGGTCTTGTCACCGAAGGGGCTGAGGTTAATGAGGTTAGATCCTGTGTCAGGAAGATAATTATTATTATATTTTGTTTAACAAATCATTGTAGTACAAGGTTAGTAATGTTAAAAATCTTCCCTTCAAGTAGAAATGAATTTATCTAAATCTTAAAGGGGATCCAGGTTGGTTACTTGTACCTCCTATATACTTTCAAAGTTACCAACCTGTAAGGGTCCATTTGGTTAGTATGTGCATGCGTGTGTGTGCGTCTGTTCATGTGCATTAGTTCACGGTGTTGGACAACATACTATAGCATGTTGTTTTTCATCGTTTTTGAGGATTATAAAAAAATGTTTAAACTCACATCTAAAATATCTTTGGGGACAAAAATATGTATTTTGACTTGTCATTTATGTATATGGATACAGTTAAGCTTTGTAAACCCTGTTTCTAAATATGCTGTACATGTCAGTATGATTTAATAGTGTGTATGTGTGCATGCGCACAGCACGCAAATGTGAGCGAATGTGTGCATACAGTAGCCTTATGAGGCGTCCCCCACTTCTAAAAGTCCCACTACAACACTGTTTGTGAACACTATGGTGCCATAACATTAGAATTACTTAATATTTGAAAGTCTGATGTGCCAACTCATTATTTTGTTATTTTCTCATTCTTATGAGTGCTTGTCAGAACAGTTGACATATCGTTGATATTCATTTTGTGCTTCTGTTTTTTTTTTCTTACTATACCTTTATATAATTATTTCCGACAATGTAAATTGTGGAAATTACTTTACTGTTGAAATGTAAGTAATGTAATTTACATTTAAACGGATGGACCTGTAAAGCAACCTGTTGGCAAAAGGCACCGGTTGTGGTACTTCTGGTTTACCGGAACGGGGTTCAACCCCTTACGGTGCCCTGCTCAATGTGTTGTATTTACATGATTTATTTTTATTTTCTGCTCATTGTGTTGACTTTTCATAGAATAAAATGGCCCCTGGTTCCTTAACGTGCTAGTACTCCATACGGTTGGGTTATAAAGTCTAAAAAAAATGACATATTACCAATATTAAGCATTTATGCATTGAATTTAAAGGTAGGGTAAGTGATTTGAAATTCATCCTGTAGTTCCAGCCTGGTGCACTAGGGGTGCCAAACAGTAGCTACACTATGAGAGCCTGCTGCTCAATCCTGATTGGAGGAGAATTCGCCACCACCTGGGGAACTTTTATTAGCTCCTCTGCTAACGTGGGGGAGGGGGAAACTCCATATATGGTTTCCACACCTTATAATAGAGCATTTTAACAGCATTTTAATATTTTTTTGGGTGATATCTGACAAAAGTGAAATCACTTCCCCTACCTTTAAAGAAAAAAAAAACACGTGTCAAATACAATGCCCATCTATATGCCAGATCACCGTTTTTACTTAGTCATAGTCATTCTAATACATCTTTCCTTTAACAACCTGCACTATCCACATGTTTACACATTTGCTAGATAAGTACTGTATTGATTTAAATACTACTTGACATACTATAGTACTATAGTTAACATACTACTATAGTAAGTCAAATTCTCGATTTCGACATTTTTTTAAATCCTCAAAAACAATGAAAACGGCCTCAAAACAACAATGAAAAAATCCTCAAAAAGATGAAAAGGCTATAGCCTTGTGTTTTTGTCAGGTTTCGTTTTTTTTTTTTTTTTTTTTTTTTTTTAATTTCGACATTTTTCGAAAATCCTCAAAAATCCTCAAAACAATGAAATTACGTCATTTCTCAAAAATGGCATGCTGTGCAAGACCGTAAAGCTATAGCCCTGTGTTTTTGCCAGGTTTCGTCATTTTTCGAACATCTTCAAAAATCCTCAAAACGATGAAAAACGGAATGCTGTGCAAGATTGTAAGGCTATAGCCTTGAGTTTTGGCCATTTTCCGTCATTTTTCGAAAATCTTCCAAAAAGATCAAAACGTTGAAAAACGGCATGCTGTGCAAGGACGTGAGGCTATGGGATTGCGTTTTTTCGAAATTTCGACATTTTTCAAAAATTCTCAAAATTATGAAAAACAGCATGCAGTGCAAGACCGTAAGGCTATAGCCTTGACTTTTTTTTTGCCAGTTTTCATCATTTTTCCAAAATCTTCAAAAATCATCAAAACGATGAAAAATGGTAAGGCTGTAGCCTAGTCTATGTAGTTGTGTAGCAAAATCCAGCTTACAGAATATTTCGTGAAGATTCTTGTAAACCATATTTTTTCTGTTCTATGGACCCTAAAGGACACAAAAAAAGCGGTTTACATTTTTTCCCCCCACCCTAACATTATTTTATCGCCATGGCAACATGGCATTGTGTATCAATCTGTCTGTATTACTGTCAACATCATTTCTCCAAATCTGCCAGCCCAATTTATACCAAATTTGGTCCAGGGGTGTATAATATGCTCTAGAAGACCCCATAAAAATGTCACCATGATCGGCCCATAGGTGGCGCTACAGTGCCAAATTAAAAATTATAAATTGCGATTATTCACAAACTAATTGTCTAATTCAAATGAAAATTGCTGGGTTTTTGCACAATGGGCTGAGACACAAGCCCTGCAAATTTGACCACAATCCACCAATGGGTGGCGCTACAGTAACCCATTTAGGAAGCAGATGCATGGTCTTCACATATTAATACAGTGATTTTCATGTAATTGCAATGTGATTCTTGTCACATTTAAGTAAATTTTAAAGCTCTGGGGGAGAAAGAGGCAATAGCCTTGGAATATTTTACACTAAATAAGACCACGCCCCATACATCAAATCAAAATCAGTCCAGTTAATTTTCCTGTTCCCTTCTCATTTGAACATTTCACCTTCAAACTGTCTGGCCCTAAACCATTGGTCGCAGCAGTCATAGACTGCCCAAAACTGCCCATCCATCTTCATTATCCTAGTTCGGGCCACGGGGGCAACAACTCCACCAGAGAGCTCCAGACTTCCCTCTCCCGAGCAACCGGGCGACCTCCTCCTGGGGGATCCTGAGGCGATCCAAGGCCAGAGAGTCAATGTAATCCCTCCATCTGGTCCTTGGTCTGCCCCGGGGTCTCCTCCCAGTGGGACGTGCCTTGAGGACCTTCCTAGGGAGGCGCTCAAGAGGCATCCTGATCCTAACCAGATGCCCAAACCACCTCAGCTGGCTCCTTTCCAGGCGAAGAGGCTCTCCCGAGTGACTGAACTTCTCACTCTACCTCTAAGGGAGATGCCAGCCACCCGCTGGAGAAAACTCTTTTCAACCTCTTGTATTCATGACCTTGTTCTTTTGGTCATGACCCACACTTCATGACCATAAGTGAGGGTAGGGATGAAGATAGCTCGGTAGACAGAGAGCTTTGCCTTCTGGCTCAGCTCTCTTTTTGTCACAACAGTGCGGTATAGTGACTGCAATACCGCCCCTGCTCCTCCGATTCTCCGGCTGATCTCCCTCTCCATCCTCCCCTCACTCGTGAACAAGACCCCGAGATACTTAAACTCCTTTACCTGGGGTAATGCCTCATTCCTGGACTGTACAATCCACCGGGTTCCCTCTCAATTTTCTGTATTTCTCACACTGCTCACTGAAATGTCTGGAGATGTCAATATCCACGTGGACTCACCTGACTTCAAAGCACCACTGAATTCCTTGACATTTTAAACGTTATCAATCTTACTCAGCACGTCCGTTTTTCCCACCCACAGAAGGACACACTGTGGATCTCATCTGTACTACAGGAATAACCACTCATAATGTCACCAGCATGGACCTTGGCTCCACCATCTTGGACCACCTAGCCATCATCATGGACATTGACACCCCCACTCCCCTCAACAATGAAAAATGCTCCATAACTTTCCAGAACCTCAAATCTATTAACCCCTCCTCCATGTCCTCATTATTATCCTACACCATATCTGACCCTAGTCCACCCACCCCAAACACTAAATTGGTCAATGTTTACAATGACACACTCTCAACCTGTCTCAATCAACTTGCCCCCACAATGACCAAGCACGTCTCGTACACCCACTCAGCCCCCTGGTACACGGATCATCTACATCAACTAAAAAAACGGGGTCGTCAACTGGAACGGCTTGTCAAGAAAACAGGTTCATTCTAAGGTTTACAAACCGCATCTGGAACAATACAAAAATGCTCTCAACAGTGCATGCACCTCGATAGCTCAAAATGTGGAGAGCCAAATTTTGAACAGGCTATAATAGCCAAACCCAAAATGTAATCAGAGTAAAACTTTTTTAGTTGTCCCACTACTCATCTGTTATTCAGTCCGGCAGCAACTACTCAATCCTTTAATGCAATAACTGCATCCAACCTCTCCTCCATAACCTCTGGCATGAAAACCTTCACCTGTATCCTTGACCCGATACCCATCACCTTGGTCATTGCCAGTCTT
This sequence comes from Benthosema pterotum, assembly GCA_039105355.1. Lineage (NCBI taxonomy): Eukaryota > Metazoa > Chordata > Actinopteri > Myctophiformes > Myctophidae > Benthosema > Benthosema pterotum. The sequence goes on along the minus strand of CM076968.1, from coordinate 24,987,724 downwards.
CCTGTTCTCTCATTGCCAGTCTTCCTGTTCTCTCTCCACTTATCACCAATATCATAAACCTCCCTCTCCACTGGCCAGCTCCCCCTGCTCTCATCTTGCCACTTTTACCCCAATATTGGAAAAATATTGGGGCAACTACTGACCCATCTCCAACCTTCCTTTCCTCTCCAAAATCCTGGAACACACTGTTGCCTCCAATAACACATAGACTCCAATAACCTCTACGAAACACTTCAATCTGTTTTCCATTCCCTAGCACAGAAACCATTCTCACAAAAGTCACCAACAATATCCTCCTCTCTACTGATTCCGTTCACCTCTCCATCCTCGTCCTCCTCAACCTCAGTGCCGCTTTTGACACCATCAGTCACTCCATTCTCATCACCTGTCTCCAATCTTCCATTGATTCAACAGAACTGCTCTCTCCTGGTTCAAATCCTACCTCTCTGATCGACAACAATTCATCTCTGTCAAGAACTGCAACTCCTCCACTACCTCTGTTACCCATGGTGTCCCCACGGCTCTGTTTTTGGTCCCCTGCTCTTCATCTTAAACATTCTCCCACACTGTCAGATCCTCCATCACCATGGACCTCAGTTCCACTCATTTGCCGATGACACACAGTTGTATTTCTCCACCAAAGCCATCACTCCAACTAACCAATAACTGAAATAAATCAGAAATCATCATCACTGGTCCCAACTCCCTCACCAGTTCTATGCAGGATTTTGATCAGCATTGATGGTTCCATTGTTTTACTTTCCACCCACATCTGCAACCTTGGCATCTTTTTTGACCCACCCTCTCATTCCTTCCCCATGTCAACCATGTCACCAAAACTGCCTTCTTCCACCTCAAGAACATTGCTTGTCTCCGACCCTTCTTGTCATTTTCTGCAGCTGAAACTCTCATCCACGCCTTCATCTCATCACGCCTTGATTATTGCAAGAGTATCCTCCACAGCACCACCTCCAAAGTCCTCAATAAACTTCAATATGTCCAGAACTCAGCTGCGCGTCTGCTCACCAGCACCCGGTCCAGAGATCATATCACACCTGTTCTCTGTGACCTTCACTGGCTACCAATCAAACAAAGAATCCACTTCAAAACACTCCTGGCCCCATATAAAGCACTGATCAACCTGACTCCCCTCAATTAAGTTGCTTCTTTTTATTTTACCTCTGTAGTCACCCCCCATGCAATGTGTCTTTGGGTACTCAAAAAGCGCTATATAAGTTTCTTCTACACCCACTCAGATTATTATTAATAATAGACGGTGGGGGTAGTATTATTAATGTCCAATTATCGTGGATGCAATTTCTTTTTGTCAAAAGAGAAAGTCAAGTTATTTTTTTTCCATTTGAAACAAAACACTGTCTGCGCGCGATTATTTAAGGTTTTTGTAGCGAATTGGTCATTTTAAATATGTTATTGTAGCGCCACCTATTGGTGGATAGTGGTCAAATTTGCAGGGCTTGTGTCTCAGACCATTGTGCAAGAACCCAGCAATTTTCATTGAAATTAGACAAATTGTTTGTGAATAATCACGATTTTTGGTTTTGAATTTGGTACTGTAGCGCCACCTATGGGCCGATCATGGTGAATTTTTTATGGAGTGTTCTTGAGCACATTATACACCTCTGGACCAATTTGATGTAAATCAGGCAGGCAGATTTGGAGAAATGATGTTGACAGAAATACAGACAGATTGATACACAACGCCATGTTGCCATGGTGATAAAATAATGTTAGGGTGGAGGGAAAAAATGTAAACCACTTTTTTTGTGTCCTTTAGGGTCCATAGAACAGAAAAAATATGGTTTACAAGAATCTTCACAAAATATTCTGTAAAGTACACAATGACGTGGGCTATAGCCTTGCATTTTTTCAAAATTTCGACATTTTCCGAAAATGCTCAAAAATGTTCAAAACGATGAAAAACAGCATGCTGTACAATACCGTATAGCTATAGCCTTGTGTTTTTGCCAGTTTTTGTCATTTTTCGAAAATCCTCAAAATCATGAAAAACGGTAAGGCTATAGCCTTGCGTATTTTTCAAAATTTCGACATTTTTCGAAAATGCTCAAAAATGCTTAAAACGATGAAAAAAAGCATGCTGAGCAAGACCGTAAGGCTATAGCCTTGCTTTTTTGCCAGTTTTTGTCATTTTTCGAAAATCCTCAAAATCATGAAAAACGGTAAGGCTTGTGTTTTTTTCAAAATTTCGACATTTTTCGAAAATGCTCAAAAATGCTCAAAACGATGAAGAAAAGCATGCTAAGCTAGACCGTAAGGCTATAGCCTTGCTTTTTTGCCAGTTTTTGTCATTTTTTGAAAATCCTCAAAATCATGAAAAACGGTAAGGCTATAGCCTTGCGTTTTTTTCAAAATTTCGACATTTTTCGAAAATGCTCAAAACGATGAAAAAAAGCATGCTGAGCAAGACAGTAAGGCTATAGCCTTGTTTTTGCCAGTTTTTGTCATTTTTCGAAAATCCTCAAAATCATGAAAAACAGTAAGGCTATAGCCTTGTGTTTTTTTTTTTTTTTTTTTTTTTTTTTTTTTTTTTTTTTTTCAAAATTTCAACATTTTTCGAAAATGCTCAAAAATGCTCAAAACGATGAAAAAAAGCATGCTGAGCAAGACCGTAAGGCTATAGCCTTGTTTTTTGACAGTTTTTGTCATTTTTCGAAAATCCTCAAAATCATGAAAAACAGTAAGGCTATAGCCTTGCATTTTTTTCAAAATTTCGACATTTTTCGAAAATGCTCAAAATTTATTAAAACGATGAAAAAAAAGCATGCTGAGTAAGACCATAAGGCTATAGCCTTGCTCTTTTGCCAGTTTTTGTCATTATTCGAAAATCCTCAAAATCATGAAAAACGGTAAGGCTATAGCCTTGCATTTTTTCAAAATTTCGACATTTTCCGAAAATGCTCAAAAATGTTCAAAACGATGAAAAACAGCATGCTGTACAATACCGTATGGCTATAGCCTTGTGTTTTTGCCAGTTTTTGTCATTTTTCGAAAATCCTCAAAATCATGAAAAACGGTAAGGCTATAGCCTTGCGTATTTTTCAAAATTTCGACATTTTTCGAAAATGCTCAAAAATGCTCAAAACGATGAAGAAAAGCATGCTGAGCTAGATCGTAAGGCTATAGCTTTGCTTTTTTGCCAGTTTTTGTCATTTTTTGAAAATCCTCAAAATCATGAAAAACGGTAAGGCTATAGCCTTGCGTTTTTTCAAAATTTCGACATTTTTCGAAAATGCTCAAAAATGCTCAAAACGATGAAAAAAAGCATGCTGAGCAAGACCGTAAGGCTATAGCCTTGCTTTTTTGCCAGTTTCATTATTAGAAAATCCTCAAAATCATGAAAAACAGTAAGGCTATAGCCTTGCATTTTTTTCAAAATTTCGACATTTTTCGAAAATGCTCAAAAATGCTCAAAACGATGAAAAAAAGCATGCTGGGCAAGACCGTAAGGCTATAGCCTTGCTTTTTTGCCAGTTTTTGTCATTTTTCGAAAATCCTCAAAATCATGAAAAACGGTAAGGCTATAGCCTTGTGTTTTTTTCAAAATTTCTTCATTTTTCGAAAATGCTCAAAAATGCTCAAAACGATGAAAAAAAGCATGCTGAGTAAGACCATAAGGCTATAGCCTTGCTCTTTTGCCAGTTTTTGTCATTATTCAAAAATCCTCAAAATCATGAAAAACGGTAAGGCTATAGCCTTGCATTTTTTCAAAATTTCGACATTTTTCGAAAATGCTCAAAAATGCTCAAAACGATGAAAAAAAGCATGCTGAGCAAGACCGTAAGGCTATAGCCTTGCTTTCTTGCCAGTTTTTGTCATTTTTCGAAAATCCTCAAAATCATGAAAAACGGTAAGGCTTGTGTTTTTTTCAAAATTTCGACATTTTTCGAAAATGCTCAAAAATGCTCAAAACGATGAAGAAAAGCATGCTAAGCTAGACCGTAAGGCTATAGCCTTGCTTTTTTGCCAGTTTTTGTCATTTTTTGAAAATCCTCAAAATCATGAAAAACGGTAAGGATCGCCTTGCGTTTTTTTCAAAATTTCTACATTTTTCAAAACTGCTCAAAACGATGAAAAAAAGCATGCTGAGCAAGACCGTAAGGCTATAGCCTTGCTTTCTTGCCAGTTTTTGTCATTTTTTCGAAAATCCTCAAAATCGTGAAAAACGGTAAGGCTATAGCCTTGCGTTTTTTCAAAATTTCGACATTTTTCGAAAATGCTCAAAAATGCTCAAAACGATGAAAAAAAGCATGCTGAGCAAGACCGTAAGGCTATAGCCTTGCTTTTTTGACGCTTTTTGTCATTTTTCGAAAATCCTCAAAATCATGAAAAACGGTAAGGCTATAGCCTTGTGTTTTTTCAAAATTTCGACATTTTTCGAAAATGCTCAAAAATGCTCAAAACGATGAAAAAAAGCATGCTGAGCAAGACCGTAAGGCTATAGCCTTGTTTTTTGACAGTTTTTTGTCATTTTTCGAAAATCCTCAAAATCATGAAAAACAGTAAGGCTATATAGCCTTGCGTTTTTTTCAAAATTTCGATATTTTTCGAAAATGCTCAAAAATGCTTAAAACGATGAAAAAAAGCATGCTGAGCAAGACCGTAAGGCTATAGCCTTGCTTTTTTGCCAGTTTTTGTCATTTTTCGAAAATCCTCAAAATCATGAAAAACGGTAAGGCTTGCGTTTTTTTCAAAATTTCGACATTTTTCGAAAATGCTCAAAAATGCTCAAAACGATGAAGAAAAGCATGCTGAGCTAGACCGTAAGGCTATAGCCTTGCTTTTTTGCCAGTTTTTGTCATTTTTTGAAAATCCTCAAAATCATGAAAAACGGTAAGGATCGCCTTGCGTTTTTTTCAAAATTTCTACATTTTTCAAAACTGCTCAAAACGATGAAAAAAAGCATGCTGAGCAAGACCGTAAGGCTATAGCCTTGCTTTCTTGCCAGTTTTTGTCATTTTTTCGAAAATCCTCAAAATCATGAAAAACGGTAAGGCTATAGCCTTGCGTTTTTTCAAAATTTCGACATTTTTCGAAAATGCTCAAAAATGCTCAAAACGATGAAAAAAAGCATGCTGAGCAAGACCGTAAGGCTATAGCCTTGCTTTTTTGACGCTTTTTGTCATTTTTCGAAAATCCTCAAAATCATGAAAAACGGTAAGGCTATAGCCTTGTGTTTTTTTCAAAATTTCGACATTTTTCGAAAATGCTCAAAAATGCTCAAAACGATGAAAAAAAGCATGCTGAGCAAGACAGTAAGGCTATAGCCTTGCTTTTTTGACAGTTTTTGTCATTTTTCGAAAATCCTCAAAATCATGAAAAACGGTAAGGCTATAGCCTTGTTTTTTTTTTTTTTTTCAAAATTTCAACATTTTTCGAAAATGCTCAAAAATGCTCAAAACGATGAAAAAAAGCATGCTGAGTAAGACCATAAGGCTATAGCCTTGCTTTTTTGACAGTTTTTGTCATTTTTCGAAAATCCTCAAAATCATGAAAAACAGTAAGGCTATAGCCTTGCGTTTTTTTCAAAATTTCGACATTTTTCGAAAATGCTCAAAAATTCTCAAAACGATGAAAAACAGCATGCTGGGCAAGACCGTAAGGCGCGCGGTGGCCGCGTTTTCCCCCGCTGCAATTCCCGGTCGCGGCCGCTGCGGTGCGGGCGCCCCGTGCCACGTCGACAGCCACGGGGTTCCGGGGTTGCGTGTGTGTGCGTCACCCCGCTTCTTCCGGGGTACCCACGCAACCCCGGAACCCCGTGGCTGTCGACGTGGCACAGGAAGCGGGGCGTCTGTGTGTGTGTATTTCAGGGTCATGGCCGTGACAGTTCAGAGAGCCGTGACAGATCAGAGAGACGACGGACCAGACGAAGACCAGAGAGAGACAAGCATCAGCAGCAACTCTGCCGGAGTTTCAGCACTTAAAAGGTGGGTAACTTTAGCGTGTGTGTGGGTGGGTGTGTGGGTGTGTGTGTGTGTGTGGTTGTGTGTTGAGCTCCAGAGTGATTCGGGGACCACCGGTGCGATCTCTGCCTGCTAGAGAGCGGTCTCCAGCGGGCATGGCTGTGGGCTCCCACCGGTACCGGCGTGTGTATGTGTGTGCATGGCGGTAGAGCAGCTCTGTGTATACTTATATTATTTTTTTCCCACCACAACAGGTTGAAGATGGAATTCGCTGACTTAAAGGCGCTGATGGATGACTTTGAGGCGGATCTGCTCCCCTCCAGCCCCACGGAACAGAGAAAAAAGAATATGCGCCAGAGACGACGCCATGTGGAGTCATTTTTGGATTTTATGTCCGGACCACCGGCCACCCCAGCGTCCGCCGACCTTCACTTCATCACCAACCGTGCGCGCTTCCTCCAGTGGTTCAAGCTCCTCCAGTCCCGCTGGTGTCCAACGACCGTACAAAACTACATCCAGGACTGCCGGCGGTTCATCGTGTACTTGAAAGAGCGTCAGCCAGCCGGCATCTCACCGTCCCTGCGCGACTTGGATCGCGCGCTCCGTTGGTTAAAGATGGAGCGAGAGGGACTGGCCGATGCTGTGGCCCAACACCGTAGAAGGATCATGGACCGCAAGACGGAAGCGATGCTTACCCGCTCCGACCTCCACCGACTACGCCAGGAAACCGCTCGAAGGATCCCAGCTGCCCTGGCGCGCGTCGAACAAGACCCGAGATGTCGGTCAGCCGTCCGCTCGGCGATGGGCCTGCTAGCGGCTTATCTGGCCGCCATCAGCGGGCTGCGGCGCGGGTGCTTCCTCTGGATGACGGACGTGGACGTTTCTTCCGCACTGGAGGTGGAGGCGACGGCGGCGCGTCGGGTCATGCGGTTGGAACATCACAAGACACGGCGCACCTATGGCCCCGCGAAGCTGGTTCTCACGCCAACGGAGCACGGATGGCTGAGACGTTTCCTGGACCAACGGCCGTTCATGTGCGGCTACAGCGGCGAAGTGGCGACCTTCTTCTTCAGCTCCACGGGGAGGCCGTTTTACAAGCTGGGAACGCACGTGAAAGCCGAGATCCTGAAGTGTATCAACCGCGCGGGTACCACCATGACGTCCATCCGCAGCGCCGTGGCCACGGTCGCCGACAGAATCCTCAGTCCGGATGAACAGAGTGAAGTGAGCCGCTCCATGGGCCATAGCTTGGCCACCATGAACAGGTATTATGTCGCCCAACGCAGCAACAAAGAAGTCATCGCCACACGGGACCTGCTGGACCGCGCCGTGACAGGAGAGATCCATCGCCGCCCCCAGCCCACGTCCCGTGCGCCGCCGCAGCCTCCAGAGGAGACCCCGCAGCCTCCAGAGCCTCCAGAGACCCCCGCCCAGGAGCTCCGAGTGTCGGTCCAGCGTCTTACAGGTGAGTTCAAAATGGGACAAAGTCCCTCCAGAGGCCAGGGACAAAATCTGTTTTGAGAATGTGTTTTGCTCAAGTCACTAATAGACTGCTATCCTCTCAACCCGCAGATGCAGACATCCTGGCCTGGCGGCCGCCCGCCGTCGCGCAGGATACCCCGCCGCCCCCCGGCAAGAGGCCGCGCGGACGGCCGAGAAAACACCCGGCGACCACCGTGCAAAACCCCCCGCCCGCTAAGAGGCCGCGCGGACGGCCGCGCAAGCAGAGGGACTGATGGTGTTGTCGGTGTTGTGTTGTGCAATAAAAATAAATAATAATAATAATAATAATAATAAAACCCTTGTACCTGCCTTGCTCTGCCTCTCCTTTAACTGTATACATTGGTTATAGTTGAATATATTATATTATATATCATTAAAGTTCCATGAGCGGCAAAGTGTGTAAAGGTCAGCCGGGAAAAGGGTGCTTAGGGCTGGCTGGCCTTCACACACTTTGGCGAGTCCCTCGGCATGGTCAGGTATGCCAGAAATATGTTCTAAGTCCCTCGGTATGGCCAGGGGTGTGGGCCCCTGCCAGAAATGTGTCTAAGTCCCTCGGTATGGCCAGGGGCGCGGGCCCCTGCCAGAAATGTGTCTAAGTCCCTCGGTATGGCCAGGGGCGCGGGCCCCTGCCAGAAATGTGTCTAAGTCCCTCGGTATGGCCAGGGGCGCGGACCCCTGCCAGAAATGTTTCTAAGTCCCTCGGTATGCCCAGGGGCGTGCGGTCCGTGCGGCGCGTCACATCACTCTTGATCCCCCGAGAGGGGTGCTTAAGGGTGGGTGCACGTGCTCGGACGGGGCGCCGGGTGGTGGCCTTCGGCCGGGAGGGTGCCTGACCCAGGGCCTGGGCCTGGGCCTGGGCCCCCGCCCGGCGCGTCAGTGCCCAGGGCGTGGGCCCTGGGCCTAGGCGGTGGCCTGGTGGTTGTGGTGCATGGCCCCCAGAGTCTCTCCTCTGGGGGCGGGTTGGAGAACGTGCCCCTGCACGGAGGTGTGCCGGGAGCACTGGATACTGGCGGCAGTACCCAGGACAGGCGGCCTGGTGGCGCCCTTCGGGGTGGGCGGCAGTCTGGAAGTGGTGCATGGCCCCCAGAGGTTCACCTCTGGGGGTTAGGTTGGAGAAAGTGCCCCTGGACGGAGGTCCTCTGGGGTCCATTTGGTGCGGGGCGCAGTACCACGTGCGGCCGCCTGGTGGCGCCCTTCTGGGGCGGCGGCCCTCTGGTAGTGGTGCATGGCCCCCAGGGGTTCACCTCTGGGGGTAAGGTTGGAGAAAGTGCCCCTGGACGGAGGTCCTCTGGGGTCCATTTGGTGCGGGGCGCAGTACCGCGTGCGGCCGCCTGGTGGCGCCCTTCTGGGGCGGCGGCCCTCTGGTAGTGGTGCATGGCCCCCGGAGGTTCACCTCTGGGGGTAAGGTTGGAGAAAGTGCCCCTGGACGGAGGTCCTCTGGGGTCCATTTGGTGCGGGGCGCAGTACCGCGTGCGGCCGCCTGGTGGCGCCCTTCTGGGGCGGCGGCCCTCTGGTAGTGGTGCATGGCCCCCAGGGGTTCACCTCTGGGGGTAAGGTTGGAGAAAGTGCCCCTGGACGGAGGTCCTCTGGGGTCCATTTGGTGCGGGGCGCAGTACCGCGTGCGGCCGCCTGGTGGCGCCCTTCTGGGGCGGCGGCCCTCTGGTAGTGGTGCATGGCCCCCGGAGGTTCACCTCTGGGGGTAAGGTTGGAGAAAGTGCCCCTGGACGGAGGTCCTCTGGGGTCCATTTGGTGCGGGGCGCAGTTCCCAGTTTGGCCACAGGGCGGCGCCTGACCTCCAGGCCCCCCCCCGGGGGGCGGGCTGGCTCATGCCCGGCCAAGGTGCCTGCTTACACGCGGAGTCTCCCCCTCAACCAACAGCATTTCCAGCACCTCCATATTTGGGAGTGCCCATTGATTTTGTGTTAGTTCGAGTGCCAGAAGCCCAGAGCTCCTGGGCTCTGCTTCCCTCTTCCCCCCTCTGTACTAAAGGACCAAAGGAGCCCCAGACTTTTGCCATCCCGTATATAGGAGAGCGCTCCTCCGGCCCTTGTCGACCCCGGGCGGCCCCCCGAGCCGCCCCGGGCCCCCAGGGGGGAGCGTCCCCCTCCAGGGGCTCCGGCCTGGAGCTTTTCAGGGGGCGAGCCGCGGGGCCTTGCCCAGGGAAGAGTGGGTGCTCGTTTTCGCCAATGCTGGGTGTTGGTCATGGAGGGCTCCGGCCTGGAGCTTTTCAGGGGGCGAGCCGCGGGGCCTTGCCCAGGGAAGAGTGGGTGCTCGTTTTCGCCAATGCTGGGTGTTGGTCCTGGAAGTCTCGCCAGCTTCGAGGCTCGAGTGGGGGAAGCCCAGGAGAGAGGGGAAAGGAAACAGAGGGGGAAGCCCGGACCTCCTGGGCTCTCCCCCCTCTCCCCCCCTCTCCACCGGCACCCACAAGACCGATCGCAGACTTTTCCTATCATGTATATAGGAACCAGGTCGGGCGGCCGACCTGGCCTGGAAGTAAGCCGGCCGGGCCGCAGAACCCCGGCCTGGGGAAGACTTCGGGAGCCTCGCCCCTGGCGTGAGCTCCGGAGCTTCCCCGTCCGATCGATTGGAACGCGAAGCCCGCCTCTGGCGAGGGCCCCGCCGGCACTCTGTGCTCCGGCGGACGGTTGCTCGCCGCCTGCGGGCCCGACCAGGCGCGGTGGAACCTACGCCCGGAGAGCCAGCTCTTCGGGCCTCCCCGCGGCCGACCCCGGCCTAGCGAGACCGAGTAGCCCCGTCTGTCCAAGCGGTCCTCCACGGAACGCCCCGGGTGGCTCACGCCGTTGGGTCGCCGGCCCCTCGCGCTCCTCCGGGGGCGCGTCGGAGCCCGGCCTGTGCCCCGGCGGAGCTTTCCCGAGGCGAGCTCCGGAGACTCGTTTTCTCAAACCCCCAGATCGCGTGGCGCGCTCCGGCCACCGAACCGAACAGCTGCGAAACGGGTGGAGCCGCAATCCTTGGTAACACGCCCTCGACCCGGCTACGAGGCAACGCGGCAAAGCCGACCGTCCGGCACACGCCCCCGGGCTCGCACGCCGGCCCCCTCCGCCGGAGCTCCGGCTCCGGCCCCCGGAGGGGACCGGCCCCTGCCTGCCGCGGCGCGGCAACCCCGAGCGCCGAGACCTCACCTGGGCCGGCGCGCGGCGGCAACAGGAGGCCTACCTGGTTGATCCTGCCAGTAGCATATGCTTGTCTTTACAACAAGAAAGGCTCCACATCCAAGGAAGATAAATTACGGTGAGGTAGTGACGAAAAATAGCAATCCAGGACTCTTTGGAGGCCCTGTAATGGTAGTGGTGCATGGCGCCTAGAGGCTCGCCTCTGGGTGTAAAAGTGACGTAGGGGTTCTCCTCCCCGCGCCCGCTCGCCCGCGTCTCGGAACCGGCTCTGCGCCGCGCCCCGTCGCCTGCGGCCCCTAAAGGCTGCCTGGAGACCTCGTGTCTCTGGCACTGCCTGTCTGGGGCCGCTCGGCGGGACCTCCGGCGGATTCCGACCGAGTACCAGCGTGTGCGGGCGCGGGGGGAGTTCTTTTCCCTCCCCAAGTACGCAAGTCCCGCCTCGGCGGGCCGCCCCCGTCTTGAAACACGGACCAACGGATAACCCGAAAGATGGTGAATCTATCGGAGAGCCCGCCGGGCTCTCCGCGGCTGGGGAGTCGCAGCACTCCGGCGCTTCGTCCCCCTAAGTACAGACGCAGGGGTTCTCCTCCCCGCGCCCGCTCGCCCGCGTCTCGGAACCGGCTCTGCGCCGCGCCCCGTCGCCTGCGGCCCCTAAAGGCTGCCTGGAGACCTCGTGTCTCTGGCACTGCCTGTCTGGGGCCGCTCGGCGGGACCTCCGGCGGATTCCGACCGAGTACCAGCGTGTGCGGGCGCGGGGGGAGTTCTTTTCCCTCCCCAAGTACGCAAGTCCCGCCTCGGCGGGCCGCCCCCGTCTTGAAACACGGACCAACGGATAACCCGAAAGATGGTGAATCTATCGGAGAGCCCGCCGGGCTCTCCGCGGCTGGGGAGTCGCAGCACTCCGGCGCTTCGTCCCCCTAAGTACAGACGCAGGGGTTCTCCTCCCCGCGCCCGCTCGCCCGCGTCTCGGAACCGGCTCTGCGCCGCGCCCCGTCGCCTGCGGCCCCTAAAGGCTGCCTGGAGACCTCGTGTCTCTGGCACTGCCTGTCTGGGGCCGCTCGGCGGGACCTCCGGCGGATTCCGACCGAGTACCAGCGTGTGCGGGCGCGGGGGGAGTTCTTTTCCCTCCCCAAGTACGCAAGTCCCGCCTCGGCGGGCCGCCCCCGTCTTGAAACACGGACCAACGGATAACCCGAAAGATGGTGAATCTATCGGAGAGCCCGCCGGGCTCTCCGCGGCTGGGGAGTCGCAGCGCCCCGGCGCTTCGTCCCCCTAAGTGCAGACGAGGGCGACTCGGGTGGCTGGATCTGGGCGCGGACCGCCCCAGAGCGCCTTGGAGCGCCCCGGAGCAAGACTTGCATACAAGGGGAGGGTAAAGAGCTCTGCTCTCCCCTTGTAAGCAAGTCCCGCTCCGGGGCGATCCAGGGCGCTCTGGGTGGGTCCGCGTGGAGATTCAGACACCTGAGTTGCCCTCCGCAGATCAGATTCATTCATACTTGACTATCTAGAGAAAGCAAAAGTCGTAACAAAGTTTTCTGTAGGTGAACCTGCGGAAGGATCATTACCGAACGAGCCCGGTCGCCTCCCTCGCCGCCGTGCCCAGAGCCCCCTCGGGGGACGGCCGACGGCGGGGGTCGCTCGTCTCCGAGTCTCTCTCCTAGCCGGCCTTGGTACCGGGCGGGCGGGGGATTGCTCGGCAGGAACCAAAGTCCAGGCCCCCACCCAGGGGGCCGCCCACGGGTACCCAGCGCCCGCCCGCCCTCCTCCGGGGGGCGCGCGGGGGGTTCAATGTCCCCGGCGTCGTGCCCAGAGCCCCTCCGGGGGACGGCCGGCGGCCTCGGGGCGCCCGGGGTCTTGTCGCCCCGGAACACTTTAAGTCTTTGTCTCTTGAAAGCGTTGGCAGCGCTCCGGCGCCTTGAAACACGGACTAACGAGTAACCCGAAAGATGGTGAATCTATCGGAGAGCCCGTCAGGCTCTCCGCGGCTGGGGAGTCGCAGCGCTTCGGCGCTTCGTCCCCCTAAGTACAGACGCAGGGGTTCTCCTCCCCGCGCCCGCTCGCCTGCGTCTCGGAGCCGGCTCTGCGCCGCGCCCCGTCGACGCGGCCCCTAAAGGCTGCCTGTGGACTTCGCGTCCCTCGCACTGCCTGTCTGGGGCCGCCCGGCGAGGCCTCCGGCGGATTCCGACCGAGTACCAGCGCGTGCGGGCGCGGGGGGAGTTCTTTTCCCTCCCCAAGTACGCGAGTCCCGCCTCGGCGGGCCGCGCCTACACACCGACCCCGTCTTGAAACACGGACCAACGGGTAACCCGAAAGATGGTGAATCTATCGGAGAGCCCGCCGGGCTCTCCGCGGCTGGGGAGTCGCAGCGCTCCGGCGCTTCGTCCCCCTAAGTACAGACGCAGGGGTTCTCCTCCCCGCGCCCGCTCGCCTGCGTCTCGGAGCCGGCTCTGCGCCGCGCCCCGTCGACGCGGCCCCTAAAGGCTGCCTGTGGACTTCGCGTCCCTCGCACTGCCTGTCTGGGGCCGCCCGGCGAGGCCTCCGGCGGATTCCGACCGAGTACCAGCGCGTGCGGGCGCGGGGGGAGTTCTTTTCCCTCCCCAAGTACGCGAGTCCCGCCTCGGCGGGCCGCGCCTACACACCGACCCCGTCTTGAAACACGGACCAACGGGTAACCCGAAAGATGGTGAATCTATCGGAGAGCCCGCCGGGCTCTCCGCGGCTGGGGAGTCGCAGCGCTCCGGCGCTTCGTCCCCCTAAGTACAGACGCAGGGGTTCTCCTCCCCGCGCCCGCTCGCCTGCGTCTCGGAGCCGGCTCTGCGCCGCGGCCCGTCGACGCGGCCCCTAAAGGCTGCCTGTGGACTTCGCGTCCCTCGCACTGCCTGTCTGGGGCCGCCCGGCGAGGCCTCCGGCGGATTCCGACCGAGTACCAGCGTGTGCGGGCGCGGGGGGAGTTCTTTTCCCTCCCCAAGTACGCGAGTCCCGCCTCGGCGGGCCGCGCCTACACACCGACCCCGTCTTGAAACACGGACCAACGGGTAACCCGAAAGATGGTGAATCTATCGGAGAGCCCGCCGGGCTCTCCGCGGCTGGGGAGTCGCAGCGCTCCGGCGCTTCGTCCCCCTAAGTACAGACGCAGGGGTTCTCCTCCCCGCGCCCGCTCGCCTGCGTCTCGGAGCCGGCTCTGCGCCGCGGCCCGTCGACGCGGCCCCTAAAGGCTGCCTGTGGACTTCGCGTCCCTCGCACTGCCTGTCTGGGGCCGCCCGGCGAGGCCTCCGGCGGATTCCGACCGAGTACCAGCGTGTGCGGGCGCGGGGGGAGTTCTTTTCCCTCCCCAAGTACGCGAGTCCCGCCTCGGCGGGCCGCGCCTACACACCGACCCCGTCTTGAAACACGGACCAACGGGTAACCCGAAAGATGGTGAATCTATCGGAGAGCCCGCCGGGCTCTCCGCGGCTGGGGAGTCGCAGCGCTCCGGCGCTTCGTCCCCCTAAGTACAGACGCAGGGGTTCTCCTCCCCGCGCCCGCTCGCCTGCGTCTCGGAGCCGGCTCTGCGCCGCGCCCCGTCGACGCGGCCCCTAAAGGCTGCCTGTGGACTTCGCGTCCCTCGCACTGCCTGTCTGGGGCCGCCCGGCGAGGCCTCCGGCGGATTCCGACCGAGTACCAGCGCGTGCGGGCGCGGGGGGAGTTCTTTTCCCTCCCCGTGTACGCGAGTCCCGCCTTGGCGGGCCGCGTCTACCCACCACAGTGCAGACAAGGACAACCCTGGTGTCTGGATCTGTGCGCGGACCGCCCCAGAGCGCCTTGGAGCGCCCCGGAGCAGGACTTGCGTACACAGGGCGGGCAAAGAGCTCTGCTCTCCCCGTGTAAGCAAGTCCCGCTCCGGGGCGCTGTATGGCACTCTGCGGCGGTCCGCGTGCAGGTTCAGACACCCGAGTTGCCCTCTGCAGATTCAGACAACCTCCCCGCCGCCGTGCCCAGAGCCCCTTCGGGGGTCGGCCGGCGGCGGGGGTAGTCTCGGGGAGCGGTCGGCGCGGGCCGAGTCGTGTCCCTAAACCCTCGCCGAGGCGCTCCGGCGCCGAGGCCTTTGTCAGAATCCCACCCCCGTCGCCGTGCCCAGAGCCCCTTCGGGGGTCGGCCGGCGGCGGGGGTAGTCTCGGGGAGCGGTCGGCGCGGGCCGAGTCGTGTCCCTAAACCCTCGCCGAGGCGCTCCGGCGCCGAGGCCTTTGTCAGAATCCCACCCCCGCCGCCGTGCCCAGAGCCCCTTCGGGGGTCGGCCGGTGGCGGGGGTCACCTCCCCCGCCGCCGTGCCCAGAGCCCCCTCGGGGGACGGCCGACGGCGGGGGTCGCTCGTCTCCGAGTCTCTCTCCTAGCCGGCCTTGGTACCGGGCGGGCGGGGGATTGCTCGGCAGGAACCAAAGTCCAGGCCCCCACCCAGGGGGCCGCCCACGGGTACCCAGCGCCCGCCCGCCCTCCTCCGGGGGGCGCGCGGGGGGTTCAATGTCCCCGGCGTCGTGCCCAGAGCCCCTCCGGGGGACGGCCGGCGGCCTCGGGGCGCCCGGGGTCTTGTCGCCCCGGAACACTTTAAGTCTTTGTCTCTTGAAAGCGTTGGCAGCGCTCCGGCGCCTTGAAACACGGACTAACGAGTAACCCGAAAGATGGTGAATCTATCGGAGAGCCCGTCAGGCTCTCCGCGGCTGGGGAGTCGCAGCGCTTCGGCGCTTCGTCCCCCTAAGTACAGACGCAGGGGTTCTCCTCCCCGCGCCCGCTCGCCTGCGTCTCGGAGCCGGCTCTGCGCCGCGCCCCGTCGACGCGGCCCCTAAAGGCTGCCTGTGGACTTCGCGTCCCTCGCACTGCCTGTCTGGGGCCGCCCGGCGAGGCCTCCGGCGGATTCCGACCGAGTACCAGCGTGTGCGGGCGTGGGGGGAGTTCTTTTCCCTCCCCAAGTACGCGAGTCCCGCCTCGGCGGGCCGCGCCTACACACCACCCCCGTCTTGAAACACGGACTAACGGGTAACCCGAAAGATGGTGAATCTATCGGAGAGCCCGCCGGGCTCTCCGCGGCTGGGGAGTCGCAGCGCTCCGGCGCTTCGTCCCCCTAAGTACAGACGCAGGGGTTCTCCTCCCCGCGCCCGCTCGCCCGCGTCTCGGAGCCGGCTCTGCGCCGCGGCCCGTCGACGCGGCCCCTAAAGGCTGCCTGTGGACTTCGCGTCCCTCGCACTGCCTGTCTGGGGCCGCCCGGCGAGGCCTCCGGCGGATTCCGACCGAGTACCAGCGTGTGCGGGCGCGGGGGGAGTTCTTTTCCCTCCCCAAGTACGCGAGTCCCGCCTCGGCGGGCCGCGCCTACACACCACCCCCGTCTTGAAACACGGACTAACGGGTAACCCGAAAGATGGTGAATCTATCGGAGAGCCCGCCGGGCTCTCCGCGGCTGGGGAGTCGCAGCGCTCCGGCGCTTCGTCCCCCTAAGTACAGACGCAGGGGTTCTCCTCCCCGCGCCCGCTCACCTGCGTCTCGGAGCCGGCTCTGCGCCGCGCCCCGTCGACGCGGCCCCTAAAGGCTGCCTGTGGACTTCGCGTCCCTCGCACTGCCTGTCTGGGGCCGCCCGGCGAGGCCTCCGGCGGATTCCGACCGAGTACCAGCGCGTGCGGGTGCGGGGGGAGTTCTTTTCCCTCCCCGTGTACGCGAGTCCCGCCTCGGCGGGCCACGCCGCGCCGTCGTGCCCAGAGCCCCCTCGGGGGACGGCCGACGGCGGGGTCGCTCGTCTCCGAGTCTCTCTCCTAGCCGGCCTTGGGCCCCGGCGGGCGGGGGATTGCTCGGTTGGTCCTGCCCCGGTGCGCCCCGGTGCGCCCTGGGGCGTTCTGGGGTGGCTCGTGCTTCGGTATGTCCAGGGGCGCCGGCCCCTGCCCGAAATGTGTCTAAGTCCCTCGGTATGCCCAGGGGCGTGCGGTCCGTGCGGCGCGGCACATCACTCTTGATCCCCCAAGAGGGGTGCTTAAGGGTGGGTGCACGTGTTCGCACGGAGCGCCGGGCGGTAGCCTTCGGCCGGAGGGACGCCCTGGGTCTCTGGCCCGAGCGAGCCCCCGGCCGGCGAGTCTACTAAGTCCCTCGGTATGCCCAGGGGCGCGGACCCCTGCCCGAAATGTGTCTAAGTCCCTCGGTATGGCCAGGGGCGCGGGCCCCTGCCAGAAATGTGTCTAAGTCCCTCGGTATGGCCAGGGGCGCGGGCCCCTGCCAGAAATGTGTCTAAGTCCCTCGGTATGGCCAGGGGCGCGGGCCCCTGCCAGAAATGTGTCTAAGTCCCTCGGTATGGCCAGGGGCGCGGACCCCTGCCAGAAATGTTTCTAAGTCCCTCGGTATGCCCAGGGCGTGCGGTCCGTGCGGCGCGGCACATCACTCTTGATCCCCCAAGAGGGGTGCTTAAGGGTGGGTGCACGTGTTCGGACGGAGCGCCGGGTGGTGGTTCCCGGCCGGAGGGACGCCCTGGGTCTCTGACCCGGGGCCCGAGCCCCCGGCCGGCAGGTCACCGCCCAGGGCAGGCCGCCGGGTGGTGGTTCCCGACCGGAGGGACGCCCTGGGTCTCTGACCCGGGGCCCGAGCCCCCAGCCGGCGGGTCACCGCCCAGGGCAGGCCGCCGGGCGGTGGTTCCCGGCCGGAGGGACGCCCTGGGTCTCTGACCTGGGGCCTGAGGCCCCGCCCGGCGGGTCACCGTCCAGGGCAGGCCGCCGGGCGGTGGTTCCCGGCCGGAGGGACGCCCTGGGTCTCTGACCTGGGGCCTGAGGCCCCGCCGGCGGGTCACCGTCCAGGGCAGGCACTGCAGCGCTTCCGGGCCGGGGAAAGGGAGGCGCTCGCCCCACCTACGCCCCGCTTCCCTGGTCCTCAAAAAATAAATAAATAAATAAATAAATAAATAAATAAATAAATGAAAATATTCCCCGCGGTCACCGCTGGTGTAGGCTATAGCCTTGCTTTTTGCCAGTTTTTGTCATTTTTCGAAAATCCTCAAAATCATGAAAAACGGTAAGGCTATAGCCTTGCGTTTTTTCAAAATTTCGACATTTTTCGAAAATGCTCAAAAATGCTCAAAACGATGAAAAAAAGCATGCTGAGCAAGACCGTAAGGCTATAGCCTTGTCTTTTTGCCAGTTTTTGTCATTTTTCGAAAATCCTCAAAATCATGAAAAACGGTAAGGCTATAGCCTTGCGTTTTTTCAAAATTTCGACATTTTTCGAAAATGCTCAAAAATGCTCAAAACGATGAAAAAAAGCATGCTGAGCAAGACCGTAAGGCTATAGCCTTGTTTTTTGTCAGTTTTTGTCATTTTTCGAAAATCCTCAAAATCATGAAAAACGGTAAGGCTATAGCCTTGCATTTTTTTCAAAATTTCGACATTTTTCGAAAATGCTCAAAAATGCTCAAAACGATGAAAAAAAACATGCTGTGCAAGACCGTAAGGCTATAGCCTTGCTTTTTTGCCAGTTTTTGTCATTTTTCGAAAATCCTCAAAATCATGAAAAACGGTAAGGCTATAGCCTTGTGCTTTTTTCAAAATTTCGACATTTTTCGAAAATGCTCAAAAATGCTCAAAACGATGAAAAAAAGCATGCTGACCAAGACCGTAAGGCTATAGCCTTGCTTTTTTGCCAGTTTTTGTCATTTTTCGAAAATCCTCAAAATCATGAAAAACGGTAAGGCTATAGCCTTGCGTTTTTTCAAAATTTCGACATTTTCCGAAAATGCTCAAAAATGCTCAAAACGATGAAAAAAAGCATGCTGAGCAAGACCGTAAGGCTATAGCCTTGCTTTTTTGACAGTTTTTGTCATTTTTCGAAAATCCTCAAAATCATGAAAAACGGTAAGGCTATAGCCTTTGTGTTTTTTCAAAATTTCGACATTTTTCGAAAATGCTCAAAAATGCTCAAAACGATGAAAAAAGCATGCTGAGCAAGACCGTAAGGCTATAGCCTTGTTTTTTGCCAGTTTTTGTCATTTTTCGAAAATCCTCAAAATCATGAAAAACAGTAAGGCTATAGCCTTGCGTTTTTTTCAAAATTTCGACATTTTTCGAAAATGCTCAAAAATGCTCAAAACGATGAAAAAAAGCATGCTGGCAAGACCGTAAGGCTATAGCCTTGCTTTTTTGCCAGTTTTTGTCATTTTTCGAAAATCCTCAAAATCATGAAAAACGGTAAGGCTATAGCCTTGCGTTTTTTTCAAAATTTCGACATTTTTCGAAAATGCTCAAAAATGCTCAAAACGATGAAAAAAGCATGCTGAGCAAGACCGTAAGGCTATAGCCTTGCTTTTTGCCAGTTTTTGTCATTTTTCGAAAATCCTCAAAATCATGAAAAACGGTAAGGCTATAGCCTTGCGTTTTTTTCAAAATTTCGACATTTTTCGAAAATGCTCAAAAATGCTCAAAACGATGAAAAAAAGCATGCTGAGCAAGACCGTGAGGCTATAGCCTTGCTTTTTTGCCAGTTTTTGTCATTTTTCGAAAATCCTCAAAATCATGAAAAACGGTAAGGCTATAGCCTTGCGTTTTTTTCAAAATTTCGACATTTTTCGAAAATGCTCAAAAATGCTCAAAACGATGAAAAAAAGCATGCTGAGCAAGACCGTAAGGCTATAGCCTTGTTTTTTGCCAGTTTTTGTCATTTTTCGAAAATCCTCAAAATCATGAAAAACGGTAAGGCTATAGCCTTGCGTTTTTTCAAAATTTCGACATTTTTCGAAAATGCTCAAAAATGCTCAAAACGATGAAAAAAGCATGCTGTACAATACCGTATGGCTATAGCCTTGTGTTTTTGCCAGTTTTTGTCATTTTTCGAAAATCCTCAAAATCATGAAAAACGGTAAGGCTATAGCCTTGTGTTTTTTCAAAATTTCGACATTTTTCGAAAATGCTCAAAAATGCTTAAAACGATGAAAAAAGCATGCTGAGCAAGACCGTAAGGCTATAGCCTTGTTTTTTGCCAGTTTTTGTCATTTTTCGAAAATCCTCAAAATCATGAAAAACGGTAAGGCTATAGCCTTGCTTTTTTGCCAGTTTTTGTCATTTTTCGAAAATCCTCAAATCATGAAAAACGTTAATTCCTTGCGTTTTTTCAAAATTTCTCAAAAACTGCTCAAAACGATGAAAAAAAGCATGCTGAGCAAGACCGTAAGGCTATAGCCTTGCTTTCTTGCCAGTTTTTGTCATTTTTTCGAAAATCCTCAAAATCATGAAAAACGGTAAGGCTATAGCTTGCGTTTTTTCCAAAATTTCGACATTTTTCGAAAATGCTCAAAAATGCTCAAAACGATGAAAAAAAGCATGCTGTGCAAGACCGTAAGGCTATAGCCTTGTTTTTTTTGCCAGTTTTTGTCATTTTTCGAAAATCCTCAAAATCATGAAAAACGGTAAGGCTATAGCCTTGCGTTTTTTTCAAAATTTCGACATTTTTCGAAAATGCTCAAAAATGCTCAAAACGATGAAAAAAAGCATGCTGAGCAAGACCGTAAGGCTATAGCCTTGCTTTCTTGCCAGTTTTTGTCATTTTTTGAAAATCCTCAAAATCATGAAAAAACGGTAAGGATAGCCTTTGCGTTTTTTCAAAATTTCGACATTTTTCAAAAATGCTCAAAACGATGAAAAAAAGCATGCTGAGCAAGACCGTAAGGCTATAGCCTTGCTTTCTTGCCAGTTTTTGTCATTTTTTCGAAAATCCTCAAAATCATGAAAAACGGTAAGGCTATAGCCTTGCGTTTTTTCAAAATTTCGACATTTTTCGAAAATGCTCAAAAATGCTCAAAAATGCTCAAAACGATGAAAAAAAGCATGCTGACCAAGACCGTAAGGCTATAGCCTTGCTTTTTTGCCAGTTTTTGTAATTTTTCGAAAATCCTCAAAATCATGAAAAACGGTAAGGCTATAGCCTTGCGTTTTTTCAAAATTTTCGACATTTTTCGAAAATGCTCAAAAATGCTCAAAACGATGAAAAAAAGCATGCTGAGCCAAGACCGTAAGGCTATATAGCCTTGTTTTTTGCCAGTTTTTGTCATTTTTCGAAAATCCTCAAAATCATGAAAAACGGTAAGGCTATAGCCTTGTGTTTTTTCAAAATTTCGACATTTTTCGAAAATGCTCAAAAATGCTCAAAACGATGAAAAAAGCATGCTGAGCAAGACCGTAAGGCTATAGCCTTGTTTTTTGACAGTTTTTGTCATTTTTCGAAAATCCTCAAAATCATGAAAAACAGTAAGGCTATAGCCTTGCGTTTTTTTTCAAAATTTCGACATTTTTCGAAAATGCTCAAAAATGCTCAAAACGATGAAAAAAAGCATGCTGAGCAAGACCGTAAGGCTATAGCCTTGCTTTTTTCCAGTTTTTGTCATTTTTTCGAAAATCCTAAAAATCATGAAAAACGGTAAGGCTATAGCCTTGCATTTTTTCAAAATTTCGACATTTTCCGAAAATGCTCAAAAATGCTCAAAACGATGAAAAAAAGCATGCTGTACAATACCGTATGGCTATAGCCTTGCTTTTTTGCCAGTTTTTGTCATTTTTCGAAAATCCTCAAAATCATGAAAAACGGTAAGGCTATAGCCTTGCGTTTTTTCAAAATTTCGACATTTTTCGAAAATGCTCAAAAATGCTCAAAACGATGAAAAAAAGCATGCTGAGCAAGACCGTAAGGCTATAGCCTTGCTTTTTTGCCAGTTTTTGTCATTTTTCGAAAATCCTCAAAATCATGAAAAACGGTAAGGCTATAGCCTTGCGTATTTTTCAAAATTTCGACATTTTTCGAAAATGCTCAAAAATGCTCAAAACGATGAAAAAAAGCATGCTGAGCAAGACCGTAAGGCTATAGCCTTGCTTTTTTGACGCTTTTTGTCATTTTTCGAAAATCCTCAAAATCATGAAAAACGGTAAGGCTATAGCCTTGTGTTTTTTCAAAATTTCGACATTTTTCGAAAATGCTCAAAAATGCTCAAAACGATGAAAAAAAGCATGCTGAGCAAGACCGTAAGGCTATAGCCTTGTGTTTTTGCCAGTTTTTGTCATTTTTCGAAAATCCTCAAAATCATGAAAAACGGTAAGGCTATAGCCTTTGCGTTTTTTTAAAAATTTCGACATTTTTCGAAAATGCTCAAAAATGCTCAAAACGATGAAAAAAAGCATGCTGAGCAAGACCGTAAGGCTATAGCCTTGCTTTTTGACGCTTTTTGTCATTTTTCGAAAATCCTCAAAATCATGAAAAACGGTAAGGCTATAGCCTTGTGTTTTTTCAAAATTTCGACATTTTTCGAAAATGCTCAAAAATGCTCAAAACGATGAAAAAAAGCATGCTGGGCAAGACCGTAAGGCTATAGCCTTGCTTTTTTGCCAGTTTTTGTCATTTTTCGAAATCCTCAAAAATCATGAAAAACAGTAAGGCTATAGCTGCTTTGTTTTTCAAAAATTTCGACATTTTTCGAAAATGCTCAAAAATGCTTAAAACGATGAAAAAAAGCATGCTGTCCAAGACCGTAAGGCTATAGCCTTGCTTTTTTGCCAGTTTTTGTCATTTTTCGAAAATCCTCAAAATCATGAAAAACGGTAAGGCTATAGCCTTGCGTTTTTTTCAAAATTTCGACATTTTTCGAAAATGCTCAAAAATGCCTCAAAACGA
>CM076968.1:24822081-24964996 GCA_039105355.1 Benthosema pterotum | reverse complement strand
AGGGAGAGAGAGCGGGTCTCTCCCTGCGTCTTGCAGCCTCTCATCCCTCAGTGTCTGTCTCAGTGTCTGTCCCTAGTGCCTGTGTCAGTCTCAAACTGACCAATGCATATATTACAAGCAGTAGGTAAATGTGGGTGTGTCTATGGTATGTAGGTGGGATCTATGTCCGTGTGTGTGTGTGTGTGTGTGTGTGTGTGTGTGTGTGTGTGTGTGTGTGTGTGTGTGTGTGTGTGTGTGTGTGTGTGTGTCAGCCCATGTGAGGGTGTGGCTATGCGCGTGCACGAGAGTGCATGTGAATTTGTGTGCGTGAGGGTGTGGAGTGTGGTGTGTGTGTCCCTGCATACGTGTGTGGGGGTGTGTGTGTGTGTGAGAGAGTGACTGGAAAACTACCGGCTACCTAGTATATACCTTAGCCTCGGGGGTCAAACAGTTTTGGCCTCTGTCAGGGACTGACCCAACCCAAGTTTTGGCCACTAAGGAATGTTACTTGCTCTAGGCCAGTCATTAACTCAAAACTTATTTGTACATGGGTTTAAACTTTAGACTTTAGACAAATAATGGATTTAACTATAGACGTTTAATGTGGCTTTCCAGATACGACACTTCCGCCCTTTGCTACACGACCAAGTGTAGCAAGACTTTCGAGAAAGACACTTTAAACGTCCGCCCTTTGGTCAACAAAAACATACCCAAAATGTGTGTATAACTTTTAACATCCTAACTAATAATGATGATGAATAATCAATCAGAACATGAACACAAAACAAAACTTAATATGACATGATAGAGACAACATAACATGATTTGAGACAACATAACAAAGCAAAACAAACATTGAAAATAGCAAAACAAAAGTAAAAATAAAGAAAACTCAAAAGATGTATTGTTGGTAACTTTAGCTTTTTGGAATTAACAAATAATAAAAACAATCTGACTGTAATTATCACTTAACAATGAAAAATAAAAGCATGAAATGAAATGACTCTTACATTCATTCATTCAATTGAACAAAACAGACAATGGAATTTTTGTGTTCCTCCAGGGAAAATTTAACTTCCCTTCGGACGAGCACAAATGGAATTTTACTACAACACTACAGATAACTGCATGACCAGTCCTGCCCCAGAGTGTAATTACTGCTGTCTTGTTAAAATGAAACAGAACAAACACACTATCACTCAATCACAAACTGCAACCACTCACTCACTCACTCACTCACTCACTCACTCACTCACTCACTCACTCACTCACTCACTCACTCACTCACTCACTCACTCACTCACTCACTCACTCATAGCTTCAGTCACTCATTCACTCACTTGCTTCAGTCACTCATTCACTATCTTTCACTCACACATTCACTACCTCACTCGCATTAAAATCACACAATCACACAAAGTCCATTCATTCAATACAAAATGAGATCATATACTAAAAAAATATTGTCTATACTGCGGTGAAAACAATAATGTTGGATTTATAATGATATATCTTCCACATTCACTTAAATGTAGGGCCCAAAAATTTCCGTACTTGTCAATTTCCGCTCACAGAGACCATCTATGTTATTGTCTTAACCTAACCTAACCTAACTATACTATTCTATCTATTAAAAAAATGTTTTTAGCACAGGAATTTGAAATCACTGCAGCTGGTTGTCTGTCCAGCATCGATCATCTAAATACATTTGTCACACATTACTTTACTTCAGTTTAAATGGCCAATTATTAGCAATACACACTGATGTCCACTCAAATCGACAAGGCTGGCAAAAGGTGGATATAGGCTGAGGGGCAAATAGTTTTAACCCAATTATTCCAACTATGGCTCTAGTCTACACGCCACAGCGAAAAGGTCCACACATCCGCGTGGGGGTCAACTCCGTCCCTCTCAGCTCAAAAGCTACTAGATACTCGAGGGCAACTGGGTCTGCAGACTCCAATACAGCCCATGCACTTCTCCTGTCTTAAAGAGCGCGTTGTGTCACGTCGTCACGTAAACACTCCCCTTACAAAACTTTCCGTGCACTGAGTCTAATAATTGTTACACTCACACAATTCACCAGTCCGAAGCTAATCCTTGTGATTGCTATACAGACATCAGACTCAAAACTAATCATTCAATCTCAAATTGGTACCTATTCTACACTAACCAAACTGCATTACACTAGAATTTATTCTCATTTTTTTCCTTTGAACTATTTTGCTTTTCAATTTACTTTTCAGCAACAGACAATGGTCTCCATCAGCAACTTTCTTTTTTTTTTTTTTTTTTTCCAAATACTTAATCCGCCCTAGTAACTTCGGTAAAAGCAAAACACACTCATTCCATCACCTCTTACACTCTACACACCACTTCTGTTCATATTCTGTTCATCATTCATCCATCTTTCTTTTCTTTTCTTCCCAAATCATCCATTCCATGACATCATTCATCTCTCACATTTCATTCCACATTCACTCAGTCACAACCTTCCACAATCACACTTACTTGATCATTTAATTACTCTCTGATTTGCAATACTTCAATAGTTATACTACGCACTAGAATTCCTATTGTCGATCTTTTCTTACAAATTGTGTCTACAACTCGTAGTTCTCACTCATTTGCTCACTCATCCATCCATATGTCCATCCATTCGTTTGGTCATTCATTTTTTCATTCAGTCATTCATTCATACATCTGTTCATTCTTTCATTCATTCAATCATTCATTCAATCATACATCCATCCATGCACTCAAATCATTCAGTCGTTCAGACATACATACATTCATACTTCTTTCTTTCTTTTTTTTTTTTCTTGTTTCATTCTTCCTTCTCCTAACTCCACGCTTACATTCGCACCACTCATCAGTGTTGGGACATATTACTAAAATATTAGCAATATATGTATTACTGATAATCAATGGCAAATATTACTTTCCAAAGCAATATTTCCCAACACTGCCACTCATACACCAAGTGGAATACATTGTCCAGATAACATTTCTATATAAACTGCCTTGCCCATTTCTAAGCTAGCCGACCAACTTATCCTAGGTCTTCAGGCTTAGAAACAATAAGGAGGAAACGTGTTTAATAATCAATCAAGATTACTGGCCACGTATTCCGTTCTCGCAAAAATATGCTCCAAACCATTCAGCCACTGAAATAAAAAGTTCGACAACAGAGCGAGTCATGCTGCCTCTCACCCTAGCATGTTTTACTGGACAACCTATTTTCACCTGCCAACTTTCATTCCAAACTGAATTATTAATACTAATAGTCTTATCAAACTACCAAGGGTTGCCAAAACTCAAACTGTTTCTGTTGCAAGTTGCAGCGTCAGTCCAGACTCCAGATGGGTATCTTGGGTGTCATCTGTGGAGTGTCGCTGCATTCAGACGGGGCCTCTGGGAGTTGACCTGAGACCCTCCTCATCTGATAGGCTGTAGCTTGGCTCCCCTCGAGGCACGGTGTGTGTGTGTGGCCAAACGGCCACGCCCCGGATGTTTGAAAGACAGAGAAAACATGATAGTTTAGTATTAATATTCACTTTCCTAAGACAACATTCCAAACTCATATAAAAAGATACTATTCTCTATCCATTCACTCAGTCCACTCTCACACCATAGTTACTATATAGGATTCAAGATTTTCTGTTTATTATTTAACATTTAGTGTTCTAAAATTAAATCACTCATAGAGACCATTTACTTTTTCCCTAATTGAATTATCCGATTCACTTTTACTTTTGTAAGAGATCCATACCTATTGTACGGAGTATTGTTTTATTATGCCAATTTTAGTTATTTCCACATTATTATTATTATTTATTATTATTATCTTTTATTTTTTATTATTTATATTCCTATTTAATTTATTTTTTATTTTATTATTTATTTATTTATTTTTATTGAAGTTTCCATTCACTATATTCAGTAATCCTCCTCCCTTTGAGGCCAAAAGTACCCTTTAGGCCTCAACCATCCAATGACAAAACGCTTCTCACTGCGGTGTCTCATGCTCTCTACTTTACCACCACCCCCCATGGAATGTCATGTCATCCCATGGGGCACACGAAGACACGCCTAGAACAAGGCACCCACCGTTGCCCAGGGCAACTCAGACAATACACCACTCTAACTCCCATCATATAGGCTACCGTTTAACTCAAAGAAAAACGGGAATGAAAAAGAAAGAAATAACGCGTAAACCGATGTGCCGATATTACAGCACCACAAATACACCGAAAAAATACTTTAAATCGATCAAGATGAGGTTTGTCGTAGCCACTATTTCAAAAAGCCTTTGATCCCACAGAATATACAATGACATCCCGAAGTTAATAGACGAGCTATTATCGATCACTATTGCAGACTAATTTACTTTGACTCCACACTCGACACAATAAAAGCACTTATATCAAAGTACTGTAGCAATCCAATACCATACATAATCTACACAAAAAGAAAAGGCAAAAGTTCAAAAAAAGTTCGGCCGACCAACAAACAGAAATGACAAAGAGGCCACTACAGACGCAACGAAAACGGACAAACAAAACGTATAAACCCCCCAAATAAAACAGAACAGTAACTACATGTCAAAAATATCGCGCGTACACAATTAAAACCTAATTACTACTTTTACTCAATCATATTCTCTTTTCTCTTCCTCTTTTTCTCTTTATTCTCATTCTCTTTCTCTTTCTCAAGGGTTTTTTATACAAAAATTCAGGCACGCCACATGCCAAAGCGACGCTTAAATGTCACCAAACTGCAAACTCAAACAGAAATTCACCGCGACCACACACGCCATAGCCGAAAATCCTACATCCATTGATCAGCGATAATCAGCCTTATGGCACGGAATGAAGCAGGAAAAAACCGAACAGACTGTCTAAAATTTTGGAACCAATGAACATGTACACGCCCAAATTCCGTCCATCATTTCGGGTCCTGGAAGCGATCCGGCCCGCGATCTGAAAACCCAATACTAATCTTCCAAATGGTCCGTTTACACCGAACATCAACATTTTAAATGTTCCGACAAACCCCCAAACGAAAGTATTAGCACACTATCATCACGTACGCGAAACGTCCCATCAGTATCTAAAACAACACCTCAGGCCTGTCCGCGTGACTTCACGTGCAAACACACAATTGCAAAAGTAAGAGTTATTCATATCATACAGCCAGTGTGACGAAAATTGTACATTTACAATTTTTCAAAAGACCTATTATTATAAACGCACCAAACAAACATGATGCAATACGTCGGGCACACTGTAACATAATATGAATAAGGAAAAAAATCTAAAAATCCCTCACTTTGCACATCCATCGGCCTAGTTTACCGATCTCAATTCTCTGTTTCCTATATCTCATATTTCATATCTCGTCTTTTTCGATAGGCAAAAATAGAGCAATGTTCGGAAACGCCTATTTTCCGCCAATCATTTTTTAAATATTGCTCTTTTTGTTTTGTTTTTGTTTTTTGTTTTTTCTCCAAGCTTTTAAAATCATACTCTCTGTATGCATTCACACAGCATTCATTCAAGTAAACATGGTTGTCTTTCCCCTAATGCAGCTCTGCACCCTAGACCCCAATACCAAGGACAGCACCCACCCACAAAAAGTTTCTAGGTTCTTGTTGCTTAGCTCAACCTTAATCAGACAGTAATCAACTCACCATCAAAAAAAAGGTTGAACTACTGAAGACGTCTCCTGGCTAGGCTCGGCCACTGTGTAGTTTCGGGCGCTGCATGGCATCGCGGGGTCATCGGGTGCGTCCGGACGCCTTGGGTGCGCCCGGATTAACGGTCTTATTTGTGCGTGCATCATCTCATCAGGAAGGAAGGAGAAACCCAGGCAAATGGTTCTTGTTGTCTCATCGTGGTCTTTTTATTGTCAATCGAGCAGATAACTTGACTAAGTCAAGGACAGGCATATTAACAGCAGGTGATAGTCGCATAATGGAAATGAGGAAGAGAGAGAGAGAGGGAGAGAGAGCGGGTCTCTCCCTGCGTCTTGCAGCCTCTCATCCCTCAGTGTCTGTCTCAGTGTCTGTCCCTCGTGCCTGTGTCAGTCTCAAACTGACCAATGCATATATTACAAGCAGTAGGTAAATGTGGGTGTGTCTATGGTATGTAGGTGGGATCTATGTCCGTGTGTGTGTGTGTGTGTGTGTGTGTGTGTGTGTGTGTGTGTGTGTGTGTGTGTGTGTGTGTGTGTGTGTGTGTGTGTGTGTGTCAGCCCATGTGAGGGTGTGGCTATGCGCGTGCACGAGAGTGCATGTGAATGTGTGTGCGTGAGGGTGTGGAGTGTGTGTGTGTGTGTCCCTGCATACGTGTGTGGGGGTGTGTGTGTGTGTGAGAGAGTGACTGGAAAACTACCGGCTACCTAGTATATACCTTAGCCTCGGGTCAAACAGTTTTGGCCTCTGTCAGGGACTGACCCAACCCAAGTTTTGGCCACTAAGGAATGTTACTTGCTCTAGGCCAGTCATTAACTCAAAACTTATTTGTACATGGGTTTAAACTTTAGACTTTAGACAAATAATGGAATTTAACTATAGACGTTTAATGTGGCTTTCCAGATACGACACAATTGCACGAGTCCCTCCGAGCCGAGTCTCAAGCAAGCACAAGTCATTTGGTCCCAAGTCTCAAGCAAGTCAAGTTTTTTTTAGGTTGGGGGCGAGTCAAGTCGAGTCGAGTCCACACAGTTGGGCGAGTCAAGTCGAGTCAAGTCGCATGGTTGTTTCGAGTCGCGTCGAGTCACAATGTTTTCAAGTCAAGTCACTGGTTTTCAAGTCAAGTCACAGGTTACAACTTCCTACGGTCAAATGTAAAAAAAAAATATATCAGTTTTATCAGTTATCAGTTTTGTTGCAGTGTAACTTGAATTATATGAATGAAAGAAAAAATGTATTAATAGAGATGAGAGTTACAGTACAATTGTGCTTGTGTAGCATTTTGTAGAGCAGGCATACCTGCACGCACACGGATCATTAATTTAACATAGTGTTCATTTTTCATCAGGCACTAAGTTAACTACCTACTCGTGTACTACACTCAGTTGCCAACTGCCAAAATCCAAAATGCACTAGTGGCACTTCCAAAACGCACTACAAGGAGCTAGAGCAGTGTTTTTCAACCCAGCTCACTATAAAAGCACTAGTAGTGAATATCACCTTGAGTTTTTCAATCATTTTGGCGCTAGGGGGGTCTGGAAAAAAAAGCTAAAATATAGTGTCAAATGCGTGAAGTTGGCAACACTGAGTCTATGACTACACGTGCATTTGTTTTGGTGGGATGGAAGGACCCGGAGAGCAGAGCTGGCGAAATAATAACTGGACTAAATAAAAACTATTTAGCGAGAAGAACGTACCGGTGGAAAGGGAAGGAATGAATAACTATTTTAGGTGGAGGTTGCGTGGAGTGAGGTTTTAACGCCAACAACTGGATACATGTTATGAGAAGTGAGAATTTTGGAAGATGGATCGCTGCCTTTCTAGTTTGGATGGATGGATTATTTATGCAGCCAGTCACATACGGACATACAGGAGCCCAAATCAGCGTTCGTGACAGTGGTGAGTGATATTGTTTTCTGTTGTTTGGCCATCCTCCGTTTCCCATCAGAATGGAGGTTTTTAAAAGCAAATTTGACAACCGAGGTTGTCGAAGAACGCTCAGGAGTAGCAGACGCAGTCGCCATTGTTTGTTTCTGTGTGTGGTGTAGTGTGGCTGCTGTGGCGTATGGCCTGATCAGAGTCTTTTGTGCTTGCTCGCTCTACATGCCTGTCTCCAATCACTCAATCAATCTATCAATCAATAAACGCGTGAACCTATAGCGTGGCGTTCATTAGAATTACTGAAATAGACAGTTGGAGAGTTGTGGAAACTGGGAAGTACTGCAAACTCCGTTCACTGTTTTCTGACCCCTCAATGTCGCAAGTCTTCTACTAGATCTAGATGGCAATGGCGTTCACCCCCGCTCCGCTCCCGTCAGTGGTTCAGACCGTGGGTCGGGACCGACGCAAATAGGTGATCGTGTTAGCTCCCTGACTGGTTCATTTGGTTTCATTTGCACACCGTTGCCTCCCGGCAATGGTGACTCGGACGATGACTCGGACGAGTCGCCGAGTCAGGTTGTCTCAAGTCAAGTCCGAGTCTCAAGTATTTTACCTACGTCCCAAGCGAGTCAAGTCGAGTCAAAAATGCGACTTGGACTTGATCCAAGTCGAGTCAATAGGACTCGAGTCCAAAAATATACTTCCAGGTGCAAGGCTCAAAGATATACGTGGAAAACAGAGAAAATGCCAGCACTCATTAAATGTCCTTTCTAATGTTCTTTATTTACCTCATACAGTGAACAGCATGTCATGTCATGTGAATGATGGACAGCTGTCAGCTGACTAATTATCTTGTGACCACATGGTGGCATCAGTTTGTACATATCCACCTCACTACCTGTTGTCCACTAGGCCTACAACGCTGAGGAAGACCGCACAGGTCGAAACGCGTTCGTTGCTGTTCACTGTATGAGGTAAATAAAGAACATTAGAAAGGACATTTAATGGGTGCTGGCATTTTCTCTGTTTTCCACAAGTTTGTACTTACCTTGTTCCACTGATTACACAGCAAACAGAAGTAGCAGCACAGACTTAGTTTCTACCTTATGCAGGTATCAGCTTCAGGTTCTGAAATGACATGATACAAATAAGAGGCAATGTTTAGTTGTCTTTGCCTACAAGGTGACATTTTGACCCGCAATAGCCAAGATTTGAACAGAAACAGAGTATATACAGTAACAGTAGCTAAATTCAAAGATTTGCACACATTTTCCCGAACATAGATCTGCAAGCTAATGTGGTTTTGTGCCACATTATGATGCCAGTAATATTAATATCTGAAGCAAGTGTTTACAGACCTTGTTCAAGTTGTAGGCGGCAGGAAGGCAGGCACATGGGCAGGCAGGCTGGCAGGCAGGGAGGCAGACAGGCAAACAGCTGGGCAGGCATCAAGACAAGCCAATGTCCTGCAGATCCATTCCCAAAGTTTTCCCAGGGTAGCCCAGCAAGCCAAGCAGGCTGCCGAGGCAGGCAGAGCCAGACACACACATAGGCCTTTAGGCCTACTTAGGCAGGGTGAGACAGGCACACAGGCAGCCAAGCATGGTGCAAGCAGCCAGACTGCAGCCAGCCACGACACAAGAAGAAAGAATTGACACAGGCAGACAGGCCGGATTCAGACAGGCAGTACCAAGGCAGGCAGATTGGCGGACCGAGGCCAGGCAATTCAAGACCAAGAAGGTGGCAGTGGTTCCAAGCGGTCAGACACTGTCTGCGCAATGAGGCTTATCTGGGCGCAAGGCTGCACGGGGGAAAGACTGCAACTCCCCTCGCAGGGTCAGTACCTAGGCCTTGCTGCACGGGGGCTGGTTGGCACTTGCCGCCTACCTGGTCTGCAAGGCTGGCTGGACAAGCTGGATGAATCGCTTCAAGGGCTTGCAGGGCTGGATGGATGCTGGGCACTGCTCAGGAGGTCTCTAACGGCATGGCGGGCAGGCCAGGCCAGGCAGCCAGGCCAGGCAATGTGACTTCTCTGACAAGCAAGGCTCTGGCTGCAAATGGCTGAATACCGCGGGTGTCCCTGCCTCGCATGGCGTGCAGGACAGGCCAAGACCTGCTGCAATGGCTGTATGCGGCAGGGTATCACTAACTTTGAATTTTATGGCGTGCAGGCCAGGTCAGGGAGCAGACGTGTCACGCAATGTGGCTTCTCTGCAAGCCTTGCTCTGCAAGCAAGGCTCTGGCTGCAATGGCCGAATGCAAGAAGGGCCGGCTGTGGAGCCTGGCCGTCTGCCTTGGGCTTGCTTTCTTGGCTTGCTGGGCTTCCCAGGGGAAGCTTGGGGATGGATCTCCAGGGGCATCGGCTTTTGTTGAGCCTTCCAACAGCGTCTACCGTGAGCTCCGTTCTAAGACAAAAGAGACAGAAAAAGAAAGACGCACAATAATTTAGAACTAGAGATGCCCGATATTATCGGCCCTCCGATATTATCGGCCGATAAAAGCTTTCAAATTTCATATCGGAAAATATCGGTATTGGTATTTACAAGCTGGAAATTATGACTATTTACAGAGATGTAGACTCAGCGCCGCTCTGCATGAGCTGCTGCGGCAGCCCTCCCCGCTGCATACATGCAACCTCTCGCTTGCTCTCTCACACACACACACACACACACACACACACACACACACACACACACACACACACACACACACACACACACACACACACACACACACACACACACACACACACTACATGTTGAATTAATAGTTGTATGAGTATTTCTAGACTATAACATGAATTAGTATTTATACTAAATGTTTATTTATATTAAATATTTGTATAGTAAATAGTTTCTTATTTTTCCACCACTGGAGGCTGCATTTATCGGTATCGGTTGATATCGGTTGATATCGGGAATTAGAAGTTGGACAATATCGGGATATCGGATATCGGTAAAAAAGTCAAAAGAGCGCACAATAATTTAGAACCACTTAAACCCTCTGTATTTAATAAAACAAGTCTGCACAGGAATCTTGTATTGCAGTGGTTCTCAACCTGTTTCATACCAGAGCCCTCTATTTAGTCTGAATTTTAGTCACAGACCACCATTTGATGCTGAGTTTGGCCTCTTGGACCCAAAACTAAGGATTTTCAAATTTGTGTCCAATTTAGGAGAGGTAAACTGGCAAACCGTCGGTCAAAATAACAATTGTTCTACATTTTCTAAATGTGTAAATTCTTGAAAAATAAGTAATTCAGACGTTTAAAATAATTTAACTCTTGAGAGCTTAAAATGATCGGGTCCATTTGGTTTCATTTTACGATCTCAGGAATTACAGATCTTATCTATAAGGGTCCGTTTGGTTACTAGCTGTCCATCATTTAGCTGTGGACCACCTGGAACCCTCTCAAGGACCATTGGTTGAAAACCCCTGCTGTATTGGATTCTGGGGTTTTATTCCTCCATGGTACAGGGGTGAAGAAACAGCACCTTTGTCCTGTTCTTTCACTCTTTACATGGACTGCCCAGCAGGGGGAGGCAGTGTTACTCTTTTATTTGAGCGCACAACATTCTGACCAGTAATGAGAGATGTTGGCTAATTGGTGAGACATGGCCAA
Source organism: Benthosema pterotum (assembly GCA_039105355.1). Taxonomy (NCBI): domain Eukaryota; kingdom Metazoa; phylum Chordata; class Actinopteri; order Myctophiformes; family Myctophidae; genus Benthosema; species Benthosema pterotum. Next base: position 24,953,819 of record CM076968.1, on the reverse strand, counting down.
AACATTCCCAAGGGCCTCCAGCCAAGAGTGTTAAGGGATATTTTGCTTTCCAAAAAGGTTTTGGTTATATTGTGGTCTACTCAGTCTCAACACCCTACATAGTTTATAAGTTACTCCATTCAGTATTTAGATATTTGATGTTTATTTTAGGCACGCTTTCTCATGCACTTTTTCATTTATTTTTAAATTATTGTTTTATTCATTTGGCTGAGACTAGGGCTACGGCCCACTCACTTATAAGGAGGACAATATCAGTCAACAGAAAATATACTGTGTGTTTTCGATGAATCCATCATGGTTAAAAGGGAGTTGTAATTTATAATGGGTTAGGAAGCTGATATATCTAAACACTGAATGGAGTAACTGATAAACTGGCGGGGGTGTTCAAACATGAGACCATAAAATGACCAGTTTTTTGGAAAGAGAAATATCCCTTTAAATGAGTCGGGTTTTATCTGAATGATCAGTGACCGCGGAGAGCAAAGGTCCATCTCTTGTTGGATTTATCATCTTCATCTATGAAGGTTAAAAAACAAATAAAAAAGTGGCATTAATGTGAAACCCAAATCCATATGGCCTCCATCAAATAACATGAATGTTATTTTGAGCCAAACTACTGCTTGGAATGGATACATGTCACCCACTACATAAAGCAGAATGAATTTTAAGTAGTTTTGCCTTATTTGATGGGGCCCTATGGATTTGTCTCTCATTAATTTACCCACATTTTTTAGATTTACATGGCGGCTCAATTTGTTTTTACTAGCCAAGAATCCTTGGCTAGTACGACAAATGGGCCTTAAAACATTTAACTTGCCCTCTATAACTAAAAATAAAAGCACCATAAACAGTTTATTTCTTTCATAAATAGTGAATCTTTCACTCAGTAGGGAAGTCCATGGTGTGGTTCAGCCCTATGGACTGAACCACATGGAATGTACATGCTAATACAAATATATTAATTATTAATCATTATTAATTTACTAGAAAGTTTAGCATATCTATTCCACAATTCGTACATTTCTAGAAGCTAGGACGCCTACTGAGTGAACAATACACAATTTATGAAAATAAAATATTTACAGTGTTTATATTTGGAACCCCCCCCCCCTTTTTAACCTCCAATATGTTTTTTTACCTCTATGATTTATTTTCTGACTTTAATGAAGTAATTATTTTGTATGTAGGCTTATCTGAATGTCTCAATGAAATGAACAAGTTGGCCACTATTGTAAATAAGGGTATTCTTAACTAGTATGTTTTTCAAATTTGTTTTGAGGCATACCAGCTACAAAACACAACATATGCTGGTTGTGCTGGGATGCTGGTATGCTGGTAATGCACGCTGTTTTTCCAACAGGGATAGCAGAACAGCTGATCTACAAGCTCATCCCACTGCGTGTTGAGCTTGTAGATTGGATATTTTATGTCGGACCTGTATATGAAGTGTGTTAGTTAGTGTGGAAATATAGAGCCTTGCTTGCAGGTTTAAAAAAAATAATAGGGCACAATTTTCGTTTTTTTTTTAGGGCACATATAAGTACTCTAATATATACTGTTTCAACTGGTGTATCCTACAGTAAACACTATGTTTTCAGAGTTTATTTACAGGCAAAGATTAATTACGATGTCTCCATCTTATTCTGAAGTCCTTAGCGCTACTGTACACTGTTGTACACCGTGTGGCAGTCCTGGACTGCCACACGTTGTACAGTATATACAGTATATTCATACTAACCTATAGAACGCCACAGCGTCACCCTCTCACAGAAGACATTTCCCCATTCATTTTCTTCACTTTTCCAAAATGATTTATAATGTAATAAATAAAGACGAATACGCTGCGGCCTTGACAACAAATCATGGCAATAAATCATGACAACAAACACAATATTTTGGAACAAATAATTAAAATATTAAAAACAACAACAAAAAACAAAATGTGTTTTTTGTCACAACCCAAGTTGTTTTTGTCCACGACCTAATTGTATTTAGCGCTCTGTAGTCACTGGAGCTCTATAGTCAGTACAAAATGCAGCCTCTACTGAAATTTCTAACACTGTGATCAGTGTTGGAATCCACATTGGAGGCCTGATTTATCATATTCATTTTGTACATGCAATGAAGCAAAAAAAGATGAAAGGAAAATTATAAAACATTATGTACAACACTTCATGGATTTGGAGTCATTTCAGAGTGTACAATTTAAATAAATCAAAAGAGATGGATTTAGCCTGAATCAATGATCTCATGTGTATAGGAGAATAAAATGTTCAAATAAATGCTGCAGAACACAGAATATGTACAACTCTTCGGAAAATGGAAGTATTAAGATAAACTCCAGGAACACTGTATGTCGCAGTTTACTTTGCAAAGCTGCAAAACCTGTCAGTCATTTAACCAATCAGTCAGTCTGTCACACCTTGTGACAAGCTCCATATATGGTTGTCTCCATATATGAAGATCACAACACACTGACCAACATCAAACCCTGGATACATGGAGAAGACAACAATGATAATCTCCCCAATCTGTTTCTGGCCAATGGATCTGGCCAGCAACCCGACATCTTAACCTGACTCCGCCAGATTACCGACATCTGACCTCATGGACTGACTGTGGATCTGACCTCATGAAACCCTTAGATCTCCATATACTGGACTGTATATGGAGCTGACGTTACCCCAAAGTTATTAGCACAGCTGCTCCCGGGAAGCCTCTTGTCCACCAGGGCGTCTTACTGGTACATTTAGAAACTTAAAATTACAAAGGTGAAGATGTTAAAAAAGATACGTAGTCCTTTGCTGATGATTACACCGGAAGAGGGGTAGTGAATATAGTGTATTGTGTGTGTGTGTGTGTGTGTGTGTGTGTGTGTGTGTGTGTGTGTGTGTGTGTGTGTGTGTGTGTGTGTGTGTGTGTGTGTGTGTGTGTGTGTGTGTGTGTGTGTGTGTGTGTGTGTATAACAGTAAAACAATCCAGTTATATCCTCAGCGGTTGAATGAGACCAGCGGTTGCACCTCTGGCATATCACCACTCTCAGGTGGATTATCTGGGAGAGGGAGAGAGAAAGAGAGATCATGACTCTTCTGCTAAAAAGAAAAGAGGAATCAGAAATGTACAAGTCATCATAGAACTATGGCTATAATACCTTCGTCCTCCTCTGGGGGAGATATGGGTAGGGTTGTCGATTCACTGCACTTGTCTTCGTCGTCCTCTGTCTCTGCAGGTCAAATTGTTTAACAATAGCACACAAAAATCACAATTTCAAAAGTAACTAACAAAATGTAATATATTTCTGAGATTTAAAAAAAAAAAAAAAAAGAAACATTTTATATCATCTATTATTTGGAAGGAAATGCATTTATATACCTTTATTTGCAGCAGCTAAAGCAACCTCAGAGACCCGGTCATACTCATCCAATGGGCAAGGGGCATCTAGAGACAGAGAGAGGGAGAGACAGAGAGCCTCTTATCTCCCTATGGCATTTGTTTGTGTTTTTTCATAAAAGATCATGCTTACTGGATCACATTACAGCATCACAAAAATCTGCATGACGAGCTTGTAGATCTGCTACTTTTGATACTTAATATACATACATCAAGTAATAGTAGGTAATACATACCATCACGTGTCTTCAGCTCGGCCATGGTGAGGAACAGGTTGGGCTCCTGTGACGTTTCTGCTATTTTGTCTAGATTACAAAAATATTGCCACAAAGAACGTGTAGAAGTTTGAAACAGTAATCACAGCAGGCTCGATTACGAGAAGGAAAATTCATTTCTACACAGAAATGGTTGTGTATAGCTATTAGATTAAAGATGCATTGTAGTTACAGATTATAATAATTGTAACCTTGGCCCATGAGTTTGGTATGAGTAGGAATCTGGAAGGTCAGTTAGTGATAATTGCTACATCTCAAACTCCCAGATTCAAACTTGTAGAAATCGTCTATTTTGTATTTACAAGAAAAAAATAGGATGTAGCAAAACCTGGTTTGCGGGTTATTCTCAGAACGATGCAACCGATAAACACAGCAAGAATTCCAAAGAAGAGACAGCCAGAGATGGAGAGAAGTACCCTTCTCTTCAGAACTATAAAGAGAGGAGAGAGAAACAAAAAAGAAAGCAGGAAAATCACTTATAGTCATTCTACTATGTGATTCTGGACTTACAGTAAAAAGTCAAACTCAGGTTATTATGGTGAGCCACAGTCCACAGATTTTCTACTCACGGAGATTCTTGGTCTTGAAGTCATCACTGCGGGTAGAATATTCAGGCCACTCATTGCGGATACCCTGGCAGGAGTACTGGCTCTGTTCAGGGTCATCCTGGGGCGTGACTGTGAAGGTGTCAGAGGGACCCAGATGGTGTGCTTCTCTAAACCTGCATTGATTGATTGATTGAATATTTTATTAGACAAATAAATAGCGAAACAGTACACAGTACAGTCAAGCAAGTATTGATCCAAAAGGAACACCAAAAAAAGACCTTGCGGCCTTATTTCCGTTTGGGTCCTGTACAATAATCAATACAGTAGTGCAACACAAAAACAGAAAAAGATCAATCAAACATACAACATTATATCACAAGTGCATGCTGCTTGAGAAAAACAAGCAACAAAGAATTAGAATAAGATAAATACAAGAAGGTTATTGGGGCCATTTTAGACTTGCAGTTGACCGTAAGTGGCCTTTAAGAGCAACCTTGAAAGAGGCAAGGGATTCACATGTTTTTAAAGTTGATGGGAGGGCGTTCCACATTTTAGTTGCGTAACTGCGGAAAGAATTTAGGCCCCTATTTGTGCCATATAGGGGCATATATATATTTCCTCTAGTGTTGTGGGAATGAACTTCATTTACAGAGAGGAAGTAATTGGAAAGATACATGGGTATGTTAGTAGAGTAACGGATCTTGTGAACTTGGCACAGTGCAAGGTACTGCACTCTGTCATCCACCCTTAGCCAACCCAGACTATCAAAGTGGGAAGGGGTAAGGTGGGTGCGGGGATTGAGGTCAAGTAATAGCCTGACCAGTTTGTTTTGGGAGGTCTGTAGCCTTATTTTCATGGCCTTTGAGGTGCTATGATACCAGGAGGTACATGCATAATCAAAGAAGCCTTGGACAAGGGCTCCCGTTAGGGTCTTCAGGGTGTTGTTGTTGACCAGTGGAGGGATCCTGTATAAGAATTTTGTTCTTTGGTTGACCTTTTTGATTACATTAGAGGCCATTACATCACCAGACAGCTTTGCTTCTAGGATGGACCCTAGATATTTGATTTCGTCTTTCCGAGTGATGACAATGTCACCTACTCTGACAGAGAAGTTACCAGCCCTGCTAAGGTTGCTATTTGACCCAAATAGGATGGATTCTGTTTTGCCTAAGTGAATAGACAGTTTGTTATCAGCTAGCCAAGTGCAAATTCTACCGAGTTTGCACAATTCTACCGAGTTTGCACTTGGTGTTTTGAGGTGTTTTAAAAGAGAACACAGTATATGGCATGATGATGCCTGATGATGGTATACTGTACATATTACAGTATAGAAGATCATAGTTACCATGTGTAGTTCCACTTATCTTGACTTCCCTTCACCTCACATCTGAACAGCAGGCTATCAGTGGAGAAGACTTCTGACCAGCCTGTTAACAGGGTCATGACGGCCCATGGACGCACTGCAGACACAGTAGTAAATTGGATCACATAATCTTTTGTAAAGTTGCTTCCAGACACATTTAAGAAGGACAGTTACTGACAAACGCTTACCTTGAATGTCAAGTTTGCGGGTCTCTGAGTATTCTGTGTGAAATGCTTTTTCCTTACTGCCTCTTGTAGCTAAGCACCGATACTCTCCCTTGTTTTTTTGAGCAGCAGAGTTGATGGAATGACTGCTGTTTCCAGGAGTTTCTAGTAATGATTTATCTTTGTACCACTGATACTCCCATCCAGAGGATTCCCTAACTTTGCAGCTGAAGTTCACAGAGTCTCCGATCATGTGCATCACTCGGAACTCTGGAACCTGCGTCAGTACAGGTTTGGGCTTCTCATCTGATGGTAGATTATGTAAATGATGTTAATGCCAGGGGTGTAGTGGAGGGGGGACGCGGGGGGACGTCGTCCCCCCACTTCTCACATCTAAAATATTTTTGGGTCTGAAAAAAATCATTAGCATGGTGAAATACATCTTGATGACATCATCAAGATGTGTTTCACCATGTTAATGAGTTTCTGAGAGTGTACAAATGGAACCAAATAGACCCTAGCGGTTCCATTTGGTTCACATTTGTACACTCTCAGAAAAAAAAAATGGGGGGAATTCCCCTTTCAGAGGCGTCCCCCCACTTCTAAAAGTACCACTACAACACTGGTTAATGCTATAACACAGCACACTGCAGATTAAGAGCTCCAGATTTAGAAATTAATCTTAAATGGATTCTTTGACATATTTTATTTTATCTTCACAAGCTCACATTGGAGAAGACTTTAAACATTTCCCCTCTATATGTTGTTCCCATTGCCATTTTGAAAAATTTAAAACTATCCATTGTGGGGCAACAATAGTGTATAAAACTCACCATAGATCTTGAGTACGGGTCCAGAACTATTTTTAGTACTGACTGATCTGCTTTTATGTTGTCCCATACATTCATATTGTCCGGCATCTATGGCTGAGGCAGAGAGGATGGAAAGAGTAGCTCCATCGGAGTCCAGGGATGAAATCTGTGTTCCATTTCTGTACCATGTATAGGTCCATTCAGAGCTGTCTGGAACTGCACAGCTCAACTCCACAGTCTCAGAGGGAAACACGTCTGACCATGGAGTCACTCGCTTCAGAGTTGGAACAGGAATAGCTAAAAGGAAACAGGGGGTTGTTATTTTTCTGTACCATATTTATGCTGTTTCATTTAGACATTGTCTAAATGAAATTATTGAAAATTGTTAGTTATTATGAGTTATTATGAGAGTTAGTGTTGCCAGAATAGTGTCAAATAATACAATAATACAATGATATGCTAGTAGGCCTATTCAAAGAAAGAAATGTTACTTTTTTTTTGCTCACCAGATATAGTTAGAGTCTGGACCTCGCTGTAGTCTGCATTGAATACTGTTGTTGTTCCTCTTTTGGCCATGCACTTATAAGTACCACTGTCTGATGTAGTAGCTGAGCTGATGCTGTAAGTATCGCTGGTGTTTGATAGTGGCCTTCCATCTTTGTACCATAGATACTCCCATCCTGTGGAACCATCGATTTTGCAACCAAAGGACACTGGCTCTCCAATGTACATCTTCTCAGCACTTGGATCTTGAGTCATCAAGGGTTTGGGCTTATTGGCTACATTTTATAAAAGAAAGGTTTTGCATGGAGTGTCAGAAATAAGTGGTGTATAGTGCAATATAGTAATCAGAAATCAACAAGTCGAGCAAAACAAGTGCTACACAGTGCTCACCATGGACAAAGAGAATGAGTGTGTTGCTGGATTCAGTTTTGACAGGCCGGGTTTTGTGTTGTCCTCTACAGGTGTAATCTCCAACATCTTGGTGTTTAGCAGATGAAATGATGAGAGATGATCCCTCTGCTCCAGAGGACACACTAATGTGATCAGCAGGACTGAGTTTATGTCCGTTTCTGTACCAGGTATAGATCCATTCAGAGCTTCCCTGAACTCTGCAGTGCATTTCCACTCTCTCATCAGGGAACACATCAAGCCATGGAGTTTGCAGTTCCAGAGATGGAACAGGTATTTCTGTATGCGCAACAACATGATAATCATTATACAAGTCCTACAATTGTACATACTCCCATACTTTCTATAATAGAATTTAAGCGTTAGGCCTACCAGTAGTTCTACCGGTATAGGTAGGCCTATAGTTTTTAAGACAGATATTTCATCAATGTTATTTCATAATATTTAAAAAGTAATCTTACCAATTATATTAAGAGAAATATTCCTGCTCTCCTCTGCAAGGAATTCATGTTTGCCTCTTTTCCCCTTGCATGTATACATTCCACCATCAGAGGGAGCAGGAGAGCTGATGGTGTAGGAGGATTGACTGGAGTCAGAAGTAATGAGTTGTGTTCCGTCTTTGAACCACAGATAGTCCCAGCCAGAGGACTCACCAACTTCACACCTGAAGGTCACTGACTCTCCAACATACATCTGATCAAAGCCAGGATGAGGATCCTTCCTTAATGTTGACTTGGGTCTGTTTTCTAAATGAGAATGTGAAAAGAGTACAGCAACAGTTGTCATCACCATGCAGTGGCCACTAAAGCTCAGTGCATATAAAATAAAGATAATAATTCATTAGCAAAAGCACATGTTCTTACACATCTTACATATTTTTGTTCTGAAATATTTTTTATTTTTATGTACACTAATATGGTCTAACCAAATACTTCATTATTAACACTTAATCCCTTATAGCAGACTGCAAAAACGTAATCGGTCAGTGGTAAGACAAAGTGTCAGTGCTATATTTCTTCTCGATATTACAGGATTAGAACCAAAGTCAGATAAATTGTAACTTGTGCTGCACTGATATTACACCAAATGTGTACTGTCATATACAGGTATCACATTGTATCATTATATAATAGAACAGCACCAATTCACATATGCACACATTAATGGAATGTTGTCCAGCATGCTAGAAAAAAACTGATGTGCAATGTAATTATTAGAAACTCACGACGAACTGTGATATCAACAGAGTTGCTGGGTCCAGAGCCGATGTCCCTGGTTTTATGATGACTTCTACAGGTGTAGAGTCCTTGATGCGTTGGTGTGACTGAGATGATGGTGAGTGACTCTCCCTCTGCACCCAGGGACACAGCTGAACCTCCACTGAGCCTCTCTGAATTTCTATACCAGGTAAACGTCCAGTCAGAACTCCCCTGAACTCCACAGCTCATCTCCATTCTCTCAGTGAGGAACACATCGAACCACGTGGTCTGTACCTCTAGTGATGGTTTAGGGGGATCTGGAGGTTTGCAGTAAATATTTGCATAACATCTTGTAGAACTCAACATGAATGTGTCTTCTTAGGCTGGGTGATTTATCAAAAAATAAATAACTAAAATAAAGTGCTTACCGGATAAATGCAGAGTTGTCTTTTCACTGTGATCTGTGATGAATGTTTCTCTCCTGGCTCGACACCAGTATTTCCCAATGTCAGATGGTGTTGGAGATGTTATAGTATAAATATTGCCGCTGGATGTACTGTGAACCTCTTTTCCATCTCTGGACCAGATGTATTCCCACCCAAAGGACTGTTCAACTGTACAGCTGAATGAAACAGGTTCTCCAATGTATATTTCTGTCAAATTTGGGGCTTGTTCCAGTCTGATCTGGGGCTTGTTTGCTGATCAGAAATGGCGAAGAACAGATATTTTGTGTAAATCTTGAGTCATACTTTTTAAGGTAAATGCTACAAAACCTGCCAAAGTATTAGGCCAAATTCTATATCAATTCTATATTCTGTATCCAAATGCTATATCCAGTAGTAATTAGCTTGGTGTCTTGGTGACCTCTACAGGAGTATACTGACTCTTATAATTATTAGAAACTCACGGTGTACTGTGATGTTAGCAGCGTTGCTGGGTCCAGAGCCAATGTTCCTGCGGGTTTTATGGTGACTTTTACAGGTGTAGAGTCCTTGATGCGTTGGTGTGGCTGAGGCGATGGTGAGTGACACTCCGTCTCCACCCAGGGACACAGCTGAGTCTCCACTGAGGCTCTCTGAGTTTCTGTACCATGTATAGGTCCAGTCAGAACTCCTCTCAACACCACAGCTCATCTCCACTCTCTCAGTGGGAAACACATCTGACCATGGAGTCTTTAGCTTCAGGTCTGGAACAGGAATAGCTGAAAAGAAAACAGATCTTTCTGTATTCATACATTGTTACATTTTCCAGTTTCAGTTAACCAATATGTTACCATTCTACAGTATATTGTGAAAGGAAACACTGTAGTCCATTAATGTGCCAATGTATACAATACAAGGTAGAAATAACATATTTCTCACCCGATATTTGTAAAGGCTGAGCATCACTAGAGTCTGTATAGAATGGTGTTGTGCCTCTTTTGGCCATGCACTTATAAATACCACTGTCTGACGGATGAACTGAGCTGAGGTTGAAAGTATTGCCATTGACTGATGATAGCAGTTCTCCATCTTTGAACCATTGATACTCCCAACCTGAGGATTTGTCAACTTTACAGGAAAATAACACTGACTCTCCAGCGTACATGTCGTCAACGATTGGATCCTGAACCATCACCGGTTTTGGCTTTTTGGCTAAAATTGAAATGGGAAATAAATGTTTATTCTGTTGTGTCACAATAATTATGATTATACTGCTTGTGCAATATAAAAGTAATAACTAAATCGAAATACTAGGTAAATTGTACACCTTCGCTGCATGGATATGGCACTATACTGTCTCACAATCAGATCAGTTAGTAGAACATATTCGGTTGAAATAGGAAGCATTTGATTATTATTTTAATAATGTAATTTAATGTAATAGATATGGTTTCTCACAATAAACATCAATATTGGCGAGGTTGCTGGGTCCAGAGATGATATTCTTGTCTCTCTTTTTCAGAGGGATTTTCCTGGTTTTATGGTAACTTTTACACATGTATTCGCCTTTGTGTGCTCGTCTGGCTGTGAGGATGAGTGACTTCCCCTCTTCAGCCAGGGAGATGCCTGAGCCTTCGCCGAGTCTCTCTCCATCTCTGTACCAGGTGAAAGCCCAGTCAGAACTCCTCTTAACTTCACAGCTCATCTCCACTCTCTCGTTAGGGAACACATCCGACCATTTGGTCTGTACCTCCAGAGATGGTGTTGGTGGGTCTGCAAATGAATACATTCAGTACATTCAAAATGGACACCTTTAGTTTTTTTCAACCAAGGTTAATGTTTCAATTTGTTATTAGAAAATAAATAACACGAATATTTTACTTTCTCTAATAACAAACTAAAACATGAACCTTGTTTGAGAAAACATTTAAAGTACCAAAATTAAGAGTATTCATTACAGTATATACAGTATATCAGAACGTCTCACCAATGACAGTCAATGATATATCATTGCTAGATGCAGAGAGTTCCTCTCCTCGCTTGATTTGGCAGCGGTATGTTCCATCGTTAGCAGGGGCAGCAGAGGTAATGGTGTAATGGTTTGAAGTTGGTTCAGCAGACTGTAAAGGTTGGTTGTTATGAAACCACTGATAGGTCCAGTCTGGACTAGTACTGCCTGTAGCATCACAGGTCAGCTTGACCTTCTCCCCACGGTAGATGTGAGCATCAGGGGGATCCACAGACAAATTGAGTGTGATAGCTGGGGAAATTAATTGGATAGAGAGCGGACAAGGATTAGATCACATCAAACACAAAATGTGTAAAAAAGAAAAAAAAAAGTGCACACCTAATCAGGACATGTAGCCCTCACTGCAGCCCGCAGATCGGGGCGGTGCTCCTCCTAGGAGGAGTGGGTGGGGTTGCGGGAGGAGTGGGTGGGGTTACTCCCTATGACACCGGTTAGTGATTTATCGTAGAGCTGTGGGGTCTGAACGGCGGAGCTGGGTTGGGAAGGAGCGCTTGTTTTATCCGCCGGCTACTACTAGTAGGGCGGGGCGAAGGAAGTTTTACTGAGGTTATGGTTAGGGTTAGGTTAGGTTTAGGCATAGGTTTACTGAGGTTAAGTTTAGGGTTAGGATTAGGTTTAGGCATAGCCTAGTTTTATTGGGGTTGTGTCTTTATGGTTAGGGTTAGGTTAGGTTTAGGCATAGGTTTACTGAGGTTAAGTTTAGGGTTAGGATTAGGTTTAGGCATAGCCTAGTTTTATTGGGGTTGTGTTTAGGGTTAGGTTGGGGTTAGAGTTAGACGATGCTTTATGCGGTTACTAACCCTAACCATAACCTCAGTAAAACTATGCTTCGCCCCGCCCTACTAGTAGTAGCCGGCGGATAAAACAAGCGCTCCTTCTCAACCCAGCTCCGCCGTTCAGACCCCACAGCTCTACGATAAATCACTAACCGGTGTCATAGGGAGTAACCCCACCCACTCCTCCCGCAACCCCACCCACTCCTCCTAGGAGGGGGAACCGCCCCGATCTGCGGGCTGCAGTCAGGGGCTACTCAATCAGGAGGGGGCAACACAAATGTTCTACAAATAGGGCAACCAAATGGTCAGCTACGTCCCTGTTTCAATTTCAGTCTCTTCAAGCTACCCTGCATGGTTTCAGCAGTTTCAAGAGAGAAGAGTGCAGGCTAAGGTCAGTCCACATTAAAAGAATAAGAGATTACTTCTGATGTGAGTATGTCATATTAGAACTAGAAGGTAAAAAAAAAAAGAAAAAAACAAAAACAAAAAAAAAACAGAAGCTCACTTCTGTTTTAGTTCCTTACGTTGTAAAAATGTGGCTGGACTAGACATACTGTTATTCTTTGTTAATTTTGTTTCTAGTGGAAAAAGAACAAAAAAAAGTGTCACATATCACTCTGTAAATCACTCGGGATGCCAAATGCCTATATTTAAAGAGCCAGAGTCATTTTAACTGTAGCCAAGGCTACTCTATAAAAAAACGAATCTGTGTGATACCAGCGGTAAAAACAAACCGTCTGCCGTTATCATCACCTTTTACCACCCTGCTCCCATATCCACTAAAATGAAGTCTGGTGTGCCACACCATACTGTTTGTTGGACTACCGTGTGCCTGATTCCATGTGAACGCAGCATCAGCATCATTACAATGCTAAAATGCCATTTACAATATTAACGTTCAATATAACAGGCTGGCTTTCTGATAGTAATAGCTTCCTGTTGATTATACCCAAGATTTGTTTTTGGGTATTATTGATAGATACAAGTGAAGATAGACATGAAAGCGGGAGAGAGAGAGGAAGAGACATGCAGCAAAGGTCGTCATAAACGGGACTCGACAGGCCAGAGCCCATATGTGGCACAGGACTGGACCACTAGGCCAGTGTGTGCTCCGATTTTACCATTTTTATTAGCGGGATCCGTTGATCCAGATCTTCAAATAGCAAAATAAGCAATAAGTAGCAATAACATTTTTTATGAAAATATAAGACTGCATGAGTTTTGATGATGCTCTCTATTGTTACTTTGAGAGCTGTTTTAGTGTGCAATTTAAGTCAATGAGAAATCAATGAGCGGCATCTTTTGAATTGCCAATTTCTAATCACTGGGAACATTTTAAAAGTCTTGTAATTACATCATGGCAAGGTAAACGGTTGATTCTCTAGTTTGATCCATATTTCACCGCCCTCAGCAAAAACTATATGTACACTACTTTATATAACTATATAAAACATTTTGAATTTTTATCATTTATTTATTTCATCTGATGTTTTTGTCTTGCGTACCTGTCAGTTTTAATTGTGCATGTCTCGGATTTTGTGTCATGCGTTAACAGAATCAATTAACAGAATCAGCCCTTACCACTTTCATCTGCATCCTGGGCTGTACAAAGAGCAGCCAGCACTGTTGACAAAAGACAAAGAGGGAACAGAATTCAGAGTTAGTGTACAGTTGAGTAGTAAACATTACCTGAGAGAAGTGCAAGTTCCTTTTTATGACTAAAGAGATAGGTGTGATTGATGGTCACTAATACCTGAAAAATAAATCACTGTTCAAATGTTGCATTTTGCATGGCTTAATGTATGATTTAATAATAATGATTATTAATTAATTAATTCATATTCATGATGATGATGATGATGATAATAATAATACTAATAGTAATAATAATAATAATAATATATAAACACAACTTCCTAGAAAAAACTTACCTATGATGCAGAAGGCCTTGATAAACCACATTTTTCAGTGAGGTTTGCATACCATATGCAAAGAAAAAGTGGTAAAGGATGCAGGGCCGCAGGACTGCTGTGGTAAGCTACTATCAGTTGACAGTGTGAGTAGGGTTGTGTGTTGGTTCATGTTTTAAGGCTTGCTGCTTTCCTGTGTAGCAGCTTTCCTGTTTCACTTGAATATGCAGCCCCTTTTTTCTTTCCTTTTTTTTGTTCAAGAGGAAATGTGTTGGTTAACCGCAGAAGTTTAAAATGCATGTGCAATAATGTCCATGCATGTACTGTACATTGGGTACTACTACTGAGGTGATCTGTCAAAAATGATTTACAGCATTGCCTTTTGAATGTTTTGCTATTAAGAGCCAGCTCTGTTTCCCCTCAGCCCTTTGATGAGATTGAGGTTATGGTTTATGGTTTGGTCTATGTTTGAGGGAATATACAGTGAGTGAGCCCTTTGTTCATAATCAAACATTATTGCATATCATCATTGAACAACCAAATATTGTGTATGTTCAAGAGCAGTGAGGTGTTGGGTATTGATTTATTTTCTTTGATTGATTTCCTTTCAGACATTTTGTATTATTTCAGATATAGTTACCGGTTCAAAAAAGATACATATGATTTACATAATGCTTTGAAAGGTACTCAAAGTCCCAGGACAGAAAGTAATAAAAAAGGTGTGTTTTGAGAGTTCTTTTCAATGTGTTGAAGATGGGTCTGCTCTGGAGTGATCTGGGAGTGTGTTCCAGAGTGAAAATCACCCCAAAATCACCCCAAGACTGCTTGTTGGACTTGGGGTTCCAGTTGGCTAATATTGCTGTTTACTGATGTTGCCCTGTATTGTTATTGTTGCTATGGTGACAGGTTGCTATATTATTGTATTTATGAGTTGCTATGGTAATACCTATTGCTCCTATACTTAAGTTCAATAGTTCATGATGGGGCTTGTTTAATCTTATTCTTAGCTGTATGTTGTTTTGTTGTCGTTGTTGTTTGTTGGACGGTAATTCAGACTGTAAAACACAGTTTTATTCTGCTCTCCCACTCACACACCCGCACATAGACCAACGGTCTATGCGCATGGGCAGGAAATGTGACTTTCATTTGTACATGAACTGAAATCAAAGTGAGAAAAGACCAAAAGAAATTGTTCAACCGTTAACCAAACTTTATTTAGCGCTGGAAGAAAATCTGGTGAAAACCACAGTGACTAAGAAAGCCATGACAGATGGCTTTCATTAATTTAGACTCGAGATGGACAAAATTACCCCCCCCCCCCCTCTCTGTCACGGTGACACTCTGGCCTGTTATTTGTTATTATTATTATTCATCCGCAACTGAGAAAGGGGCACAGTGCATGTATATTTTTTGCATTCTTTTGGTTTATTTAATTACCGTGTACCGTGAACCTGGTTTGAAGATGACCCCCACTCCAAGACTCATTTGTGTAAAAAGAACACTGGATGTCAAGTAATATAGTCCCCAAATATAAGACAGCACGATTTTTGGGGGATATTTCCACTTTCTTATATTCAGGCCAATAGGGTAGTTACTACCCAATGATGTTCTTTCCATTCCATTTGTCTTTCAAATGAAGTGTAGCTTGAGCTCTTGCCTGAGTGACTTTTATCATCATGCAACCACATACTCTACTCTACTTCCACCCTATACCTTCCTGTTGACTGTCACACTATATGTGTCACACTGTATGTCTATGTATGGAAATGACACTTGCAAACCTTACATTTATTCTTTTAGTCATTGTGGCATTATCATCTATAGAATATAAATAAATGTTTTGATTGATTGATCGATCGATAGAATACTTTGTAGTTTTAAGAGATACGATAGTACTATTAACAGTTTGCAAAAGGTAGAGTGGTGCAAAAACATACATGTAAAGAAGGCTAAGAGGATGAGATGACACAACATGCCCAGAGGACATTTCAACTCATCATATATAGACATTTCTTCTTCTTCTTTCTTTCTTTTCCCCCCTTTGTGAGGATATTGTGACTTGATTTAATCCATGTATTTTGGTGTTTATTAAAGATCTTGGCAATTTTTAATTTCTGGAACATTTTGTTCTCAGGGGGAAAGGATGCTACAAAAAGTGTCTTCAGGTTTTTATATTACGAAGCATACACATTCTGAATGTTATACACATCTGATTATTTTGTAGTTTGATATTTAATTTAACAACACCCATTTAACAACAACATGGTCTCCTATTTCATTCAACTTTTGAATATGTATGATGTGACAAACAAATAAAATATAAATATTATTGTACAGAATACATGATTTCCACTGACACCTGGTGTTTAGCCAAAGAATTAAAGCATTATATACATTAGAACTCAGAAACTCAGAACTCAGTACATGACAATTAATTTCGGAGCTTATTAAAAGCTCTGCAAAATCTGTCAAGTGGTGGATTCCAGGGATAAAATGTTGAGAACAACTACCCAAAAGCATGCACTTCTAAAGAATACCTGTTCATCAGCCCCAAGGATTAAAGTAAAAAAAAATCTTGAGACTGAAAATGATCTTTTGCAAATAAGCACGGAGCTAATTAAATGACCCCTGTGAAATCCTCAGGACTGAAATCAGTACCCAGTACTGAGAACTTTAATCCCTAAGAATACCTGCTCATCAGCCCCAAGCCTTAACTTAAACTCATAGCACTGCACCCAACCTCCCCTTTCCCCCTGAATAAACACCCCTAACCAGACTTCACAGAGCTGTGCACACAAGCCCCACGCCGCTTGCGTAATGTGCTGTTGCAACAGGAAATGTGTTGGTGAACTGCATTCAGGCATTCGTCATAAACTTGTCATTTCCAGTATTACAAGCAAAACGAGTAAAAACGCGAAAGCTGATAATAAACTAAAGGTGATGATTGTCAAAGTATAATGACTGTGTGTGGTCATACTGTAATTCAAGGACAACTAAGAAAAAGAACTACAGTGATCAAAATGTACCCTCACTTCTTGAATGAAATCAGGCCCTCATTTCCATCTGCCATATCAGCACTCTCAGATATCAGAGCTAGTGAGAGAGAGAAAGAGATGTGGATCAGTGATAAAATATGTGCAGAAATGTGAAAGTCTTCTTCAAGAGAAAACCTAAAACTGTTTGATGGTCTCTAATACCTTGATCCTCTGGGGAGGTTGTGGGGAGGGGGGTTGTCTCACTGAAAACTTCATCTTCATTCTCATCTGTTTCTGCAGGGAAATGTTAACAATACCAAACAATTCATTTCATTGCATGAAATTGTAATATGATACATTTATCAAGATACCTTGTGTGTTTCAACACAGTTACTGGTTGAGGACATCCCAGGCAAAAAACAAATAGACAATTTCCCTAATAGGAAAAACCTTAATAGAAAGATAAATGCAAAGATCAAACTGTATTGTATTTAAAAAAATGTATTATTAAAGCTCAGTTTCCTGTCCTATGATCCCCAGCAAGCACTGCTTTCACAATAAAATGAGGAAGTAAATCAAGGAAGTAATCAATTGAGAGAAAAAAACAATGAGCTATATTCATTTCTTTTCAGTGTGCAATATACCAGAGGGCCAGAGAAGTTTTAATAGTACTTAAATATAATCCCACGGGCCAAAGATAATTCATTCATGGCCTGATTTTCCCCCCGGGGCCTTGATTTTGTCTTATATACATTATAGTGTAAGTCGCCGAAAATAGGCGACCTACAGGCTCACAGATCTGCTATGGTCTTCCATTTCTCTATGTTTGACACCATCGAGCATGGAGCAAAAATTACAATCATTATCTTTTATAAATAATACTTTTATACCTTTATTTGCAGTGATTGCAACCTCAGTGATACGGTCATAGTCGTCCAGTGGGCAAGGGGCATCTGTAGCATAGAGGACAGGCGCACACACACGCACGCACGCACACACACACACACACACACACACACACACACACACACACACACACACACACACACACACACGCACACACGCACACACGCACACACGCACACACACACACACACACACACACGCATCATGTGTTTTCATTTCATACAACATCACACAAATGCATCAAAAGTAGCAGTATAATAGCTTGTGGAGCTGCTGCTTCTGATACTGTAAGTACACTATACAGTTTTGGAGATATGAGGTTTCCAGCCAACAGAGATGATTCAGTATAGGCTACATACCATCACGTGACTTCAGCTCAGCCATGGTGAGAAAAAGATTGGGGGCTTCTGATGGTTCAGCATTCTTGTCTGTGAGAGTTGTAAATAATAATAATCAGCAACTATTTTCCTTTTCTTGTTTTAACCATGACCATGATGAAACATGATTATACTGAAAGTTGAGGATAAAGACCAACACCTGGTTTGCGGGTTATTCTTAGAGCAATGCATCCGATAAAAACAAGGACAATTCCAAAGAAGAGACAGCCAGAGATGGAGAGAAGCACCCTTCTCTTCATAACTATAAAGACGGGAGAAACACAGACATCAATACAATAGCTATAACGTTGGCTACGGTGCTCTATATGATTCTGGAGTTCAAGTCAAATTCATAACATATGTCAGTTCGGGTAAGCGACAATCAGAGTAATCAGAGTACATGTAGTATTAGTTTTTCTACTCACGGAGGTTCTTGGTGTGGAAAGCATCACTGCGGGTGGAGTAAGAGGGGCGTCCAATGCGGATACCCTGGCATTTGTACTGGCTCTGATCAGGGTCATCATGGGGTGTGACTGTGAGGGTACCGGAGGGACCCAGTATCTGCTCTTCTCTGAACCTGCATTTGTTGTTTTAAGAGAGATGCGATAGAACATATATACTTACTGTATACCACTAGACATCAATGTGTTAAGCTTGTACATGCTTCTATATATAGATCGTACCATGTGTAGTTCCACTTGTCCTGGCTTCCCTTCACCTCACATTTGAGCTCCAGACTATCAGTGGAGAAGACGTCTGACCAGCCAGTTAACAGGGTCATGACAGCCCATGGACGCACTGCAGACAGGGCAGAATTATGAGGTGAACCTGTCAACAGATGCATACTTGCAGATGCGTTTAAGAAGGAAAAGGACAGTTATACAGTATGTGCTTACCTTGAATATCAAGGTCACGGGACTCTGAGAATTCTGTGGATAGTTTCTTGCCTCTCGTGGCTTTGCATTGATACACTCCGTTGTTTGCTTGAACAGCAGAGCTGATGGAATGACTGTGTCCAGAGGGGAGCAGTGTTTTTCCATTTTTGTACCACTGATACTCCCATCCAGAGGAGACTCTAACTTCACAGGTGAAGTTAACAAATTCTCCAATGTACATCACCTTGTAATCTGGAACTTGTTTCAGTGCAGCTTTGGGCATCCTATCTGAGGTTAGATTAATTAATACCAAGTTTAGATACTCAAACACTGCGGAACAACAAAGTGTCAAAATTATACACGTACAAAATATATTTTCCTAAAATACAGGAGTCTAACATTTCACCAAACATGACACACAATTCCTTCCCAGACGTACAGTCACAACAGTGTACAAATCATCTTACCATAGACTGTAAGAACAGATCCAGAACTATTTCCAGTGATGACAGACCTGCTCTTGTGTCGTCCCATACACTCATATTGTCCAGCATGTACGGCTGAGACGGAGGAGATGGAAAGAGTAGCTCCATCAGAGTCTTTCAGAGATGAAAAACTGTCCAACAGCATCTCTGTTCTGTTTCTGTACCATGAATAGGTCCATTCAGAACTGTCTGGAACCTCACAGCTCAACTCCACAGTTTCAGAGGGAAACACGTCTGACCATGGAGTCACTCGCTTCAGAGTTGGAACAGGAACAGCTAAATATAAATAGGCAGTATTGAGTTTTCTTCATACATAGTCATGCTTTTTCATTTGTATATGTCAGAATTATAAATCATAAGACAAAGGAAGAAATATCAGATTTACAACTTTTGGCTCACCATATATTTGTAGAGTCTGAGCATTACTCTTGTCTGTATGGAGTTCTGTTGTTGTGCCTCTTTTGGCCATGCAATTATAAGTTCCACTGTCTGATGTAGTAGCTGAGCTGATGTTGTAACTATTGCTGTTGGTTGATAGTGGTATTCCATCTTTGTACAAAACATAATTCCAACCAGTGGAAACATCAACTATACAACTAAAGGACACTGGCTCTCCAATATACATCCTCTTATCTCTTGGAACTTGAGACATTGAAGGTTTTGGCTTGTTATCTAAAATGGAATAGTAAATTATTATTCTTTGGTATTAGAAAGCGTTGACATACTGTATAATGTACTAGTCTACTATTCAGAAAAGGTGCTAAACTGTGCTCACCATGGACAAGGAGAATGAGTGTGTTGCTGGATTCAGTTTTGACAGGCCGGGTTTTGTGTTGTCCTCTACAGGTGTAATCTCCAACATCTTGGTGTTTAGCAGATGAAATGATGAGAGATGATCCCTCTGCTCCAGAGGACACACTGAGTTCATGTCCATCTCTGTACCAGGTATAGATCCATTCAGAGCTTCCCTGAACTCTGCAGTGCATTTCCACTCTCTCATCAGGGAACACATCAAGCCATGGAGTTTGTAGTTCCAGAGATGGAACAGGTATTTCTGCATAATACAACAACATGGCATATGTTATACCCTAAACCATTTAATTACTTTTGTGGCAACTTGGATATTTGCCCCACTTACAGCAAATAAACGTTTTTCAAATATGATTTCTTCTTACCAAATATGTTAAGAGAAATATTCCTGCTCTCCTCTGCAAGGAATTCATGTTTGCCTCTTTTCCCCTTGCATGTATACATTCCACCATCAGAGGGAGCAGGAGAGCTGATGGTGTAGGAGGATTGACTGGAGTCAGAAGTAATGAGTTGTGTTCCGTCTTTGAACCACAGATAGTCCCAGCCAGAGGACTCACCAACTTCACACCTGAAGGTCACTGACTCTCCAACATACATCTGATCAAAGCCAGGATGAGGATCCTTCCTTAACGTTGACTTGGGTCTGTTTTCTAATGCAGAAATTTCAACTCATCACAAATCGTAATGGATCAAAGTGTTGAGTCTCTGAGTCGAGCAAACTTCTGAAACATACTTTGTATTGGGGGATAGCGAGATAATATGACTGCTGTCTTCCCTTTTGATATGTTAACGTTAGAACCAAAGCAATAACTATTCTGCTGCACTCATTAGATAGTGACATTGGCACTGCCGTTACAGTAGCATATGTGTAATGGCAGTGCCAATCTGTATGTCTCTTCATGGATCAGATAATAAAATAAGCCTGTTTTTCATTCTGACTAAATATACAGTAGCTGGTAAAACTCACGGTGAACTGTGATGGTAGTAGAGTTTCTGGGTGCAGAGGTGATGTTCCTGGTTTTATGATGACTTTTACAGGTATAGACACCCTGATGTGCATGTGTGGCTGAGGAGATGGAGAGTGACTGTCCCTCTGCACCCAAGGACACAACTGAGTCTCCACTGAGTCTCTCTGTATTTCTGTACCATGTATAGTTCCATTCAGAGCTGCCTGGAACCTCACAGCTCAACTCCACAGTCTCAGAGGGAAACACGTCTGACCATGGAGTCACTCGCTTCAGAGATGGTACAGGAATAGCTAAAAGGAAATAGATAATTATGATTTTTCTGTAGGCTTACCATATTTATGCTCTTTCATTTAGTCATTGTCAATGTTGCCAGATTAGTGTGAAAGTATAATACAATGATATGCTGGTATACAAAGAAAGAAATTTCCTTTTTTCCCCCCCCTCACCAGATATTTGTAGGGTCAGAGTGTCACTCTGGTCTGTATTGAATGTTGTTGTGCCTCTTCTGGCCATGCACTTATAAGTACCACTGTCTGATGTAGTAGTCGAGCTGATGGTGTAAGCATTGATGGTGTTTGATAGTGGTCTTTCATCTTTATACCATACATACTCCCAGCCAGTAGAAACATCAACTTTACAACCATAGGACACAGGTTCCCCAACGTACAAGTTCTCAACACTTGGATATTGAGTGATCAAGGCTTTAGGCTTGTTAGCTAAAATTGAAATGGAGAAGGAATTATTGTTAATTTTTCACTGCGTGTGAATTTGTGCAATATAGTAGCAATGACAAATGGAATTAACTGATACTTCTGGCTACACAGGTGTTGCAGTGTTTACTGTAAAATGATATCAGTTCAGATCAGCTAACAGATCAGATATCAGTTAGTTGTTCCTTATTTTAATACGCAATCTATTAAAATAAGGAACAACTAACTGCATTCTTTGGTCTTGCTGAGATACACTAAACTTAATAGTACTGTTAGAAACTCACGGTGTACTGTGATATTAGCAGAGTTGCTGGGTCCAGAGCCAATGTTCCTGCGGGTTTTATGGTGACTTTTACAAGTGTAGAGTCCTTGATGTGCTGGTGTGGCTGAGGAGATGGTGAGTGACACTCCGTCTGCACCAAGGCTCTCTGAGTTTCTGTACCATGTATAGCTCCATTCAGAACTGTCTGGAACCTCACAGCTCAACTCCACAGTTTCAGAGGGAAACACGTCTGACCATGGAGTCACTCGCTTCAGAGTTGGAACAGGAACAGCTAAATATAAATAGGCAGTATTGAGTTTTCTTATAGTCATGCTTTTTCATTTGAATATGTCAGAATTATAAATCATAAGACAAAGGAAGAAATATCAGATTTACAACTTTTGGCTCACCATATATTTGTAGAGTCTGAGCATTACTCTTGTCCGTATGGAATTCTGTTGTTGTGCTTCTTTTGGCCATGCAATTATAAGTTCCACTGTCTGATGTAGTAGCTGAGCTGATGTTGTAACTATTGCTGTTGGTTGATAGTGGTATTCCATCTTTGTACAAAACATAATTCCAACCAGTGGAAACATCAACTATACAACTAAAGGACACTGGCTCTCCAATATACATCCTCTTATCTCTTGGAACTTGAGACATTGAAGGTTTTGGCTTGTTATCTAAAAAGGAATAGTAAATTATTATTCTTTGGTATTAGAACATACATCTTTGGTATTGACATACTGTATAATGTACTAGTCTACTATTCAGAAAAGGTGATAAACTGTGCTCACCATGGACAAAGAGAATGAGTGTGTTGCTGGATTCAGTTTTGACAGGCCGGGTTTTGTGTTGTCCTCTACAGGTGTAATCTCCAACATCTTGGTGTTTAGCAGATGAAATGATGAGAGATGATCCCTCTGCTCCAGAGGACACACTGAGTTCATGTCCATTTCTGTACCAGGTATAGATCCATTCAGAGCTTCCCTGAACTCTGCAGTGCATTTCCACTCTCTCATCAGGGAACACATCAAGCCATGGAGTTTGTAGTTCCAGAGATGGAACAGGTATTTCTGCATAATATAACAACATGGCATATGTTATAGCCTATAGCCCATTTAATTACATTTGTGGCAACTTGGATATTCGCCCCATTAAACGTTTTTCAAATATGATTTCTTCTTACCAAATATATTAAGAGAAATATTCCTGCTCTCCTCTGCAAGGAATTCATGTTTGCCTCTTTTCCCCTTGCATGTATACATTCCACCATCAGAGGGAGCAGGAGAGCTGATGGTGTAGGAGGATTTACTGGAGTCAGAAGTAATGAGTTGTGTTCCGTCTTTGAACCACTGATAGTCCCAGCCAGAGGACTCACCAACTTCACACCTGAAGGTCACTGACTCTCCAACATACATCTGATCAAAGCCAGGATGAGGATCCTTCCTTAACGTTGACTTGGGTCTGTTTTCTAATGCAGAAATTTCAACTCATCACAAATCGTAATGGATCAAAGTGTTGAGTCTCTGAGTCGAGCAAACTTCTGAAACATACTTTGTATTGGGGGATAGCGAGATAAAATGACTGCTGTCTTCCCTTTTGATATGTTAACGTTAGAACCAAAGCAATAACTATTCTGCTGCACTCATATTAGATAATGACATTGGCACTGCCGTTACAGTAGCATATGTATAATGGCAGTGCCAATGTGTATGTCTCTTCTTTGATCAGATAATAAAATAGGCCTGTTTTTCATTCTGACTAAATAAATATACAGTAGCTGGTAAAACTCACGGTGAACTGTGATGGTAGCAGAGTTTCTGGGTGCAGAGGTGATGTTCCTGGTTTTATGGTGACTTTTACAGGTATAGACACCTTGATGTGTATGTGTGGCTGAGGAGATGGAGAGTGACTGTCCCTCTGCACCCAAGGACACAAATGAATCTCCACTGAGTTTCTCTGTATTTCTGTACCATGTATAGTTCCATTCAGAGCTGCCTGGAACCTCACAACTCAACTCCACAGTCTCAGAGGGAAACACATCTGACCATGGAGTCTTTAGTTTCAGGTCTGGAACAGGAATAGCTGAAAAGACAATAGACTTTCCTGTATTCATACATAGTGAAAGGTTTCCAGTTTCAATTAACCAACATTCAGGATTCAAGATGTTTATTAATGTCATAGTTATAGTTGTCTTTAAAAACTTTGGAATAACAGTTTCATAATTATGACTATGAAGTGTGAAAACAACCAGTCTTGGTCTCACCCATGACAGACAATGATATATCATTGCTAGATGCAGAGAGTTCCTCTCCTCGCTTGATTTGGCAGCGGTATGTTCCATCGTTAGCAGGGGCAGCAGAGGTAATGGTATAATGGGTTGAAGTTGGTACAGGAGACTGTAGAGGTTCGTTGTTATGGAACCACTGATAGGTCCAGTCTGAAGTACTGCCTGTAGCATCACAGGTCAGCTTGACCCTCTCCCCATGGTAGATGTTGGCATTGGGGGGATCCACAGACACAGCTGGGGTTACACTGGACATTGGTGACAGAGTTGTCATTGGAAGGTCATTGACTGACCCTTGAGTGGCATCTGGGGAAATTGACGGGATACAGAGGGGACAAGGATTAGATCACAGCAAACCCAAGCCAACCAACAGTTTGCGGTGTACTTCTATGTTCATGGAAAGAGACTGTAAAGAGAAACCTACAGTTTGTGGGTTGAAGTTAGAACCAGGTCTAAAAGCTCATGAAACCGAAAATCACATATTTAACATAATGTTAAACAAAAGAGAAACATTTTCACCAAAAATGTACAAGGGTATTGAAAGTGTGGAATAGAACTAGACCATACCAGTTTCATCAGCATCCATGGCTGTACAAAGAGCAGCCAACACTGTTGAAAAGAGAGTAAGCCAAGTTCAGAGTTAGTGACAGTTTTGACAATATACACAAGAGAGGATAAACTAATGCTGCTCCAATGTTCAAATGTTATTATGATCTGTATCTGCATGAATTAGTTGTATCATACAATATATTATTTAAGTGTCATGCCACCTCAAGATTGATAACTCAAGGGATTATGACACCTTTTCAGTTACAATCATTCTGATAATTGTGTAATAATAATAATAATAATAATAAGGGTAATAATAATAATAATAATTGCACAATTAAAACAAAATATAATTTGGCGGTATAACAGCCAAATGATACTTTTGTCATAATAGTAAAACTTCTTGCAAACTTACACATGATGCTGAAAGTCTTGATGACGCCCATATTTCAATGCATGCAGTATGCCGTTATCGGCACGCTGCTGAATTAATGAATTGTCTACCCAAGACCTCGATAAGTTTAGCTCAGTATGTAAGACAATCAGCATAGGGTGTGCTCATTTCGAAAAATGTGTGGGCTTGCTGCTGCTTTCCTGCTTAACTACTGTCTGACATACAAGCCTTTTATTTGGGCTGCAAAAGGAAATGTATTGGTGAACCACATGCAGAAGTCAGAACTTTATCATGCATGCACTTACAATTCTATGCATGAACATGATCATTGCTGAATCATTCATTGGTTCTTCTGCTTTCGTGTCTTTGAAGCATGTGGTTAGACACACAGTAGTTTTCCATTTCTTTACACAGTCTTGCATTATTGTTTTACTCTGCAAGATCTTTTAAGCTGCAAGGGCTGGAAAGTAGAGGACAGACAACGCTGTTGTGCATGGCAGGTGTCCTCTTCTCCACTTTCACAGATGGTGGGACGGTTTCGTAGCCCCATCTTTCCATAACAGCTTTCGATTACCCCATCCCTGTTCTTGAGGTGGTTGAGTGTGAGCCAGACATTTCAATAGGAGGAGGGTGATTCTCAGGCTTTATTGTCCATAGCTGGGTTTTGGTACGGGGATTCGCGTCCATGAAGGAGGTTCATCGCTGGTAGCTTTTGTCATCTCTGCTTCACAGCTTCCCATTTCACATCTGCAGGGGCAATGCCAGTGTATTTTATTGTTATTGAGTTGTGCTTGAAATGTACTGTTATTCTCCAAACTGTTCTTTCTTCAATTGTTTGATCAATGAATGAATGAATCAATCAGACCAAACTTTGATTGCCATTTAACAGAATTGTCTTGACTGCTTTCTTCACACATTAATTGCATTGCATGAATCTAATTTTGTGTATGTAAGTTTTATATTTCTTTAAACTGATTCATGTAACAAA
Source organism: Benthosema pterotum (assembly GCA_039105355.1). Taxonomy (NCBI): domain Eukaryota; kingdom Metazoa; phylum Chordata; class Actinopteri; order Myctophiformes; family Myctophidae; genus Benthosema; species Benthosema pterotum. The sequence continues at coordinate 24,927,430 of CM076968.1, read as the reverse complement.
TAATCTGGATAGGCTGCTCTAATGTGGCACGACTAGCCCTGGTTATAGGCCTGAAGCCTTCCACTGGCCCTGCATGGGAAAGAGAGGAGAGCGGCCCTATCCTCCCCAGGTGTTCCGCAGGTTTTATGTTCCGCACTTACTTACCCTTGTAAAATTCTGTGCTCCCTACTTACCCAAAAAAGGTTCTATGTTCCCCACTTCTTCACCTCCAACTTCCAAGCAAATTACAATACTGTATTGAGTCCTCGTCATAAGTCACCATGGGTTGTTTAGTTTTTCAGGGAAAAAATACAATACACTTACACTTTGCACTTATTCACTAAATGAAAACAATTGATTTGGAAATTTTGGGGGTAGGCAGTCTTTTGCATGATCATGATTTTCAGGGTCATGTCAAAAAATATCTCAGAAAGTTCCACTTTTTGCTTTTCCTATAATAAGTATTATATACTGTAGGCATGGTGTGAGTCACTACATGGATCAATTTCATGACCTTTGCTACAAACGTAAAACTTGTGATAATGAAGGGGACATCCTAAAAACAGGACAAGAGTAGGAGCAGAATAGAAAATACGGTGGAAACTGATCTCAGTTGTGAATCTGTGATTATGTGCTATTTTTAAAGCTATTTGACCTGCAGGAACAAATGACAACGAAGCAATTTGCAGTGAATCGACAAACACTTCATGTGTCTTCCCCAGAGGACCACATCACCACAACGTGATATATTATAACAATATTAAGTTTTCTCTCTACGATGATGACTTGCACATTTTTGTATTCTTATATCAGCAGAGGCATATCAGTGATCCACATTTACCTTCTTTCTCCTGCAGCTGCGCCATCCAAGAGTGGTGATGTGAGTGACGGCCAAGGGAATTCGAGATCTGATGTCATTCAAACAGCTGTGGAAATATTCTGTTTGGATCACTTTTACAAAGATGTTAGATGTCCTGTCACTCACAGTTATTTACATTAGATGCCACAGATGCCACATTTAGAATAGTAATGCACAGAAATAAACCTAAGACACAGATTCTCGTCAACAACAATGTGTGTGAATCAATTTTCAGAACAACATCTTGGCAAGTGATAACAATCAGAGGAAGACCACACCCAAACATAGAGGTCCCATCTGGTTGCATTAAACAATGTTTAAACAACATTAAACTCACTTTGCCACTTCTCATTCACTTATGCACATATCCTCTACACTTGATTTGACTTTACACATTATAGGTTGGGAAAATATAGATTTCTCTTCACATAAGAAGATACCATCTAAATTCTGGCAGGAACATTTTAATTGTGATATTTTGTTCATGTTCTATGAGCTAGATTCCAACCATCAGTAATTCATCAAACGCCACTGATACAGTATATAGCGCCACATGTTCAGAGGTTCTGGTCCGATCTCGTTTTGTAAAGCTACAGTCGTGGGAGTTTCACAGTATTTCTACTGTACTTACGATGATCTCCAAAGCAAATAGAATGCGTAGTGTGCATTTTCTTCAAAAGAAATATGTCAATTGTTGATGTTAGTGTTGTGTTTAGTTACTGTGCAAATCAGAGGCAGATGATTCAAAGAAATATGCATCACCTGATTTATAAGCAGTGAAGCTAACATACAGTACATGTACTATGCAGAGGTCTCTTGTAGATAAGTCTTCAATTCCTTGACCAAACCCCAGATGTCAGCAAATACTATCTATGCTGTTTCATTTGCTTTTATACACAATTAGTCCACAGCTCTCTGTTACCATGTTGATGCTGTGTGATATTTTCCATGTCATAGAAACACAATGTATGTATTCTATCTCAAGCTGTCTCAAGCACATTGCAACATTGTGTAACATAAAATATCAAAATACAAAAGAAAAAAGAAAAAGAATAAATATTTCTGACTGTTGCTTTCAAATGTAATGTGTGTGTGAGACCCATCCTTTCCTTACCACACCAGATATTGACTATATTGACAATAACAAAATCACAATACTTTGCCTGTAATTGGTGAATATTGATATTTTGTGGCTACTGGTGACTGCTGGTGTTGAGAGGTACTTTATTGTTACTTTATTGAAAATTATTGTTAATGTGGGTACATAAAAGCTATGTAGAATTCATATATTAGTTTGGAATTTGTGTATGTGTATGTAGAGTTAACAAGAACAAGAAGAATGCATGAGTAATGTGATGGCGCCATGCTGAGATCAAAGGGTGTTGTAACTTTTCATGAGCCTGGATGGAGCCATCTCCTTCTGTTTCATCTTCTCTCCTTTCCCCTCAATCCTATTCTTACAAGATGTGTAACTGGATAGATGTGGCTGTACTGGTAGCGCAAAATAAGTTTATAAAGAGATAAGAATTACATCGTTAAAAATCGATAATGATGATTTACATATTATTCATATGTATTTTAGCAGCGGAGGGGAAACACTGATATTCGTAGTTGGGATGGAAATATATATTTAATAAGGCAATGTATACTATCAGTGTCTACTTTCAACAACATGAACTCTTGCGTACCGACTCTGGGCATGGCATAATAGGCAGACATTAGCAAAAAATAGAGGAACTTTTGCTTGCAATAGCATACTGTATATACACTCATGTGTTGCAACACATGCTTGTAGAATTTGGAGATATAAAGGTTACTACTCTGACCGACCCGACAAAACATTCCATTATTTGCTGTGGAGTGATCCAAACAGCATTTTCCTTTGAAAGCACTGTTCAAAGTGTTCAATCAATGTATAGCCCATTGATTAATTTACTGTATATGACAACACAAACAAACAACAAAAAATGTTAATTGTGTGTCCTGTAATTGAACATTACAGAATTATTACAAGTACAAGCCATAATAATGAAATGAAATTGGAGAAAAAGGGGGTCAAAGAAGTGGTTGTTCAACCAAAAAAAACAAAAGTGGTACATGGTAACGGTACTCAAAATCAAGTGCTGATATTGTAGCATCTCGGCCATTTTCAGCAAAGAGATGGAGGTAAAAACGGAGGAGCGCAAATGTGTAGAAGCCGGGGGACACCAGGCAAAGAAGTATAGGGTTTAAATAAAACGTGTCCAAAAATAATAAGAAACCATTTGAGCTATATCACAATTTAACAACCTAAATCCCAGGTTTATCAAATAGCATCTCTGTATCTAATGATGTTAGGGGACTCACAGCTACTTGAGGATGTCGCTCAGTTTCTCGACATAGTACTCGTAGTTGTCCTTGCAGTCCTCCCACGGCGTGAATTCCTGATCCTCGTTCTCCACGTATCGGTTCCACACGTGCAGGAAGTCGTACGGCGTCATCATCCTCAGCTTGCACCCGGCGCGGACCAGCGTCCTCAGCCCTTCCGCCACCTCCGGCTCCTCCCAGTCCAGGAGACGCGAGCAGAAGATGCAGAGGTGCAGCTTCTTGCGCTGTTGGAGGACGGCGGCCAGCTTGGCGGCGCAGGCCACACACGGGCTGGACGACACGTACCACGTCACCTCGTACTCCTGGGAGGAGTTGGGGAGAATCTGGACGGCAGCAAAGAGGCTAGTTATTATAGACTAGACAGACTAACCAGACTGTCAGACCAGAAGGTACTGAGGTTAGGTTTAGGGTTAGGTTTAGTAGTGAACGGTGGAGTCTGACAGTAAAACATCCCACTGATAATATAACGTAAAACCTGAGTTGGCTTTGTCCACAGTGTAATCATCTTTGTATTAACAATTTTCAAAACGTCTATGAGGAAAAGGAATGAGGATTCCGTTTCTGAAACACGGGTGATGTCATGAAACGGGTGGGACTGCTCAGCTCTATAGGGGTCTTAAACATTTTTCAGATCAACCACCCCTTAGCCTGGCCAACCAGTGTGCCTTCTTATATACAGTAGATAACAACAACATGATTCTTATATAGATAATAACATGTTCACCAATCTGAGCCTAGATCACTCATCGGGTGTCTCGTTCCCCCAGGTTTTCATTCTTGAGCCGACTGCGAACAAAAATAAAGGACCCTATGGCTAGGAGAGAGAGAAGTGAAGCAGGGTCCTTCAATACATACACTTGGATCAAGTTATGTTGCAGAATAAATGTTTTCATAGATTTTATCAACTTCAGTGTATTTTGGACCCTTAACCCTCATTACATTTGCAAGCAAGGACCACCAATGGGTCACAGAGTTAAAAAATTAAAAGCAAAGCATAAAACAACATTAAAGTGATAGCACTGAATAAGACAATGCAGTGAGATAATTTACAATGTAGACATTTACAGTAATTTAAAAGCTCAACTTACTGTAAAAGCAAGAGTGTAGAATTAGGTATGGTGCTGAGCTTTTTACATTGTAAAAATGTCTACAGTAAACATATAGCTGGCCAATGGCCATTGGCCATGCCATTGGCCCATAAAAGCACAAAGCCTCTTCACAATGTTTTTTAGCTGCAAGCACATCATTTAAGCACATCAAGCGGGACAGCAGTGGTGGACACAGGGGGCGTTTTGGGACATATCTAGACAGGCTGTAATCTAGGTAGGAAGGTGCGAGACCACTGAGAGGTTTAAAGACAAGTAAAATCATTTTAAAATCAATGCGGACATCCTGAGCCACTGACCAGTGTCACCTGTGAGTTCACCTGTGTTTGCATGTAATTTGACTCTTGGGAGTTTGTGGTTGTGGGTTGGGCATTACCATCTGAAAGAAGGCCTCTTCAACGTGTGCGGTGGTGTGTTCGTCTTCCATATAGCCACACAGGGACTCGCTGGTGCCACCGTCTCCCGGCATGTCCACCCGGAAGCACAGGAGGGTCTTGTTGCGCCCCGACGAATACTCCACATTCCTGAACTGGAACTTAAAGTAGAACAGGCTCATTTTTTCCCTAAAAAGAAGAGCAGAGGCGGGGGGACAGATAAGAGAGAGAACGTAAAACCGCTTCCATGTAGCTCTGCCCATAACGAAATAGCATTCATAATTTTCAGGGAAGGCCAACGCAAGTGTTTCATAATCTTTTGTTATTTCTGTCTCGGCGGTTTCCATCTGTCACCCTGACTGGTGCGTTTGCCCAAAAGGCTTTCATGGGCTTTTATCTCATGAAAGGCAATGCGGGATCTTCCTGCAATGTTTTCAAAGTAATATGTCAATCACGGCCAATCGTGTAGGAGACACTGAATGTAGAACAGCCAGGGCCTATGCATAATTAATATTTAATATACACACATATGGCAGACCAAGGGAGTAATGCTCCAACTGATGAATCTGTAAACCATCCTAACTACATGAAAAGGAAAAATACATGTGAGATATGTTTTTTTAAATGATGAGAGCTTCAGATTATCCCATAGTTTAGTATTTTTTTTTAGCAAGTGTCACAGTTGTGTGATGAAATTGAGCTTAAGGAGAGGCACAGGTTCTGGAAATCTATCACAGGTACAGTCTCTGTCTCACATCATGGCCTGACACAATCATAGATTATTAGTTACGAGTTATGATATAGGTTTACAGAAGCAGGGTATCCTATCCAGGCTTGTGCTCAGCAAGTGTGTGAAAAATAAGATTTTCTTTTTCATTACATGAGCTAAATTAAAACCTATAATGAAACACAAACCATAAGTGGAGCTGTATTGTGATTCTACAAACTTTAAAACAATTACAACTTGAACAGAGGTGAGGATTAAAAAGTAGACATCACATATTATAAACCTACAGGGTTATACACCATCATGTGTCACTGTCATTTGTATTATACATGTCAGTGGCACATGGCAAGCACACAAACCATGTAGCACTGCATACTGTGTATCATCTCAATGGCCATATTAATGTAAACTATCTGCAAGGCAGTAGCTACTGGTCACACTCCACAAACAGATGTACTGTAACACTCAGAGGAAGACATTAAAGAGCAGATACTTTGGGATACAGTGATAGAGCCCCTCTGGCTCGCTCATGTGTTTTCATTGTGAGTCACTTTTATTCTTACCACGTTAGTTAGTTTAGGATGACAGGTGCAAGTCGTTAGTATCACTCATCACTCCACATCATTATGGTATTATGTTGGTAACAGCACAGCTGGAGAGGAAAAAACAGCTTCAAACACACAACAAATGAATGTTTCCTGCATTATTTATTATTATACAGTCCATACTGTAGTTGTGAAAATATAGCGTTTCCACTGGATGGATTCTTTCTTTGTATTTGTGTCAGGTAGACTCTCGACCAGAAAAATATGTTTTCCCTTTTTGTTTTATTAGTGAGCTCTTGTCTCATCTGTTTTAATTGAGTTGATATTTTTTGTTCAGTACTTTGGTCAGCCTTTGGTTGTTGTAAATGTGCCTTGTATAAAAAGGCAATTTGATTGATTGGTTGGTTGGTTGATTGACTGAGGAAATCACACAAAGGACTTGCATATAAAACAAACACTTGTTATGGAGAATAAAAGCAAAAACACGTATGTGTGTTGCACTAATGTTAGTCAACAAAAGATCATGTAAATTAACCTAAAATAAATAAACCAAAGTTCTCTCTCGCTCACACACACACACACACACACACACACACACACACACACACACACACACACACACACACACACACACACACACACACACACACACACACACACACACACACACACGCACAGTGGCTTGTATGTTTGATCTTTAACCCACCCTGTAATAATCTCAAAAGGTGGCAGCTCTATGGGCTGAAACTCCCCATTCTCCTCGGTCTCCATCCCTTCTGCTCCTCCAGTCTTGACTGCATCCTTTACATCCTTCTTTACTTCTACTTTGGGCTTCTCTGGTCCAGACTCAGGTTTCTTTACAACCTTGTCAGGCTTCTTCACCGCCTTCGCCTTCTCTTTCTCATCGTCCGTTTTGCTGTCCACTTTCTTCTCTTTCCTCCTCACGCTTAACCGGCTGTTTTTGTCCGCCATGATTTTCCGACTGTGCGATTGTCTGCCTGTGCGTGTGACAGAGAAAGAGATAGAGAGCGAGACAGAGTGACAGACAGAGAGAGAGAGAGAAAGACACAGAGAGGCACACACCCACAGAGAGAGAGAGTCACAGAGAGGGCAATGAGTGTCAATGAGTGTAAGTGAGGTGATAATGTGTGTGTTAACTGAAATAGAGGCTATTGTGTGTTGAGTCAGGTGTGTGTGTGTGTGAGTGTGCTCCAGACAGTGGGTGAGTCATTGAACCCACTCCCTTTTTCCATGCCCCTGCTATTAAAAGGCCAGCGGACAACACCGTGGGCGAATAAGGCCAAAGGGTATACACATGTATGGATGGGAATGGGGGGATGGGGTTGAGGAGTGGACACAAGCATGGTCATATATGCCAAATGAAATGCATATTGTGATGTTCAAATGGCCAACAGAATAAACAACACGCTACATATTCTGAACAAAATATGGAAAGGCATTCCATCTCTAAGGCACTCTGAGGGACTGTCATCAGACCAGCAGGAGGAGGGTTATTAATAACAACTTTGGCAACGTCTGTGTGTGTGTGTGTGTGTGTGTGTGTGTGTGTGTGTGTGTGTGTGTGTGTGTGTGTGTGTGTGTGTGTGTGTGTGTGTGGCTTACCAGGGCTCCTCTCTGATATGGAACACCACAGTTGTTCTCGCCAACTCTAAAGTCTTTTGGGCTTTGACAATACACCAAGGCCAACTAAAGGGCAGCCCAAAATGGGGAGGTGTGTGTGTGTGTGTGTGTGTGTGTGTGTGTGTGTGTGTGTGTGTGTGTGTGTGTGTGTGTGTGTGTGTGTGTCACTGGCACAAGCACATATAGTAAACACACACACACACACACACACACACACACACACACACACACACACACACACGAATATGAGTGTGGTGTCGGCTAGTGCGCATGTGTCCATGAGCAATCAATCTCTGAAATCACCCTGCATCAATATGGTCCTCTGCTGAGGCCAGTGGAATGGGGGAGGGGAAGAATTGGTTGTGCGTATGTGTGCGTGTGTGTGTGTGTGCGTGCGTGTGTGCAAAATGGGTTTCTGCACTGCAGATGCAATAACTTGAGGCAAAACGGAGTATGGAATGGGAGGGAGGGGGGAGGGAGTCGGGGTTCAATTACAATTTCCTCTCCTCCCTCAGTCTCACTCTCCGTCAAGTAATTCATTTCAGAGGCAATTACCAATAGGACCGCAGCCCAGCCTGCCTGTGCGCCTCGTCTAACTCGAATGGATGAGCTGTCACAGCCAGGGGGAGGGAGGGACAGAGAGCGCCGCTTCAAGCTGCTCCACAAACAAACCCAATACACCCATGGGCCTAGCAGCGAAAACAACACTTTTTAGAGGACACGACGCCAAACAGACGGCAAGACGAAAAAATAAACAAATAAATCACACGGACGCCCTACTGGTGTAAAGCAGCACGCGAAAACGTACAGTACCAGAGACATCCCTGTGGTGATAATAACCAAGATCACAGCAATCTCCGGTGATGATCTACGATTATGAGGGCTCTCTAATTTCATTGTAGACTAAGTAGATTATGGACTCTTCTCTGAAGAGTTTTTAAGCTTTTTATTTTACCTTACATGGCAAAGAAGGCTGAATTGCCAACCTAGGGGGTTACGCAGGGACAGTGAGCGCTGTGTTGCCATTGGTGACGGACAGATGGAATCATGGCACCCCTTGGCATCGGATCTGCTCCACTCCACACGCAACCTGTCGCTATGAAGTTGATTGATTGATGGACAGTTTTTCCCCCCATCAATCTAGGCTAAATAATACATTGAAACAGCAGGCACTTCATCATCACTGCAACATGTTGTAGAAGTAGACAATATGGTTATATCCATGTCTTTTTCCCCTCTCTCTCTCATTTACTTTCGTACATATTTTAAGCGTTGGGGTTTTGTGAGGCTAGTGAGCTGTGACGGAAAGTATACAAGAGCAGGATGTGACTGCTGGCTGCCTGCTGACTCAAATTCAGCTCTAATGGAATTACTTCCAATTACCATGCCTCCCCACTAGCCCAGCCCAGGGTAACACAGTCCCTGAATACACACACGCGTGCACGCACGCACACACAAGACAATTGCTTCTCCTTCAAACATATGCACTACACCATGGTGTACTGTAGTTGCACACTAGCACAGTAGTCCAACAACATAGTATAGAGAAGTCTGTCTCTCTGTCTCTCCCTCTCTCTCACATGTGTGTGCATGCACGCACGTGCACATGCACATGCACACATGCACACACAGGGGCAGAAGCAGAGTCACATAGAATTTAACCATTTTCAGGAGACAGAATTGAATGTTACATTGGAGTGAAAAAAATAAAGTACCGTCAGTAATGAAATTTAAATGGATTTGACCTGTGGTTCCTCAGAGCGTGTGTAGGCTAAGGCGGGTTGGCACAAGACAAAATTAATGCATTGCGGTCAGAAATTAGATCGGCACATTCGGTTTCCCATTGGTTATAAGAAGGCGGTACACTGTACAATTCTCCATGTTAATGTACAAGTTTCATTCGTACACTCTACAAGTGTACGAATAAAACCAAATGGACCCGTAAAAGTCCATTTGGTTACATTTGTATTTGTTTCTCAGAGTAATATATAAATGAGCCCTCATTACTGTATGTTACTGTGCTCCATTCCCTTGCATAGAGACACATTTCTCTGTAATGGTATTAATATTTTTTTATTATTTTAATGTCCTAATGATAAAACATACGTACGTACATACGTAAAGAAAAAAGCAACGGTGATGCAATATTCTGTGATTCACTGGCTAACAGCTTTCATCCTTTCATCACATAGCTGAATACGTCATGTTAATCACAAACTCTATGGTTATTAATGGTGGAACAATATAGTAACTGCATATTGTATTGCAAACAATCGGTACCAATCCATTTTGCCATTATTTGCATTGCAAATAATCAATGGTATCAACACTAAGTACCTGTGCATTGTACCTTTAAGACAAAAAAGAGAGATTTAATTACTTTTCCATTCCATGACTACACTTGGTTTATCGATAAATGTGTGTCAAGGTGTGGGTTTGTTCATGTACGTATATTCAAATATAGTGTCCAATTGTCCATTGTAAATGATATAAAAGAGAGGGGGGAGGGGGTTGCCCGGAAACCCTGCTATGGCTGTAATCTCACACAGTAAATGTATTAGTATCGATCTGCTGCTTGTCCCCTTGGTCTGCAGCTTGTAGTTATGGGCTGGGAGATATGGCCAAAGTTATCCGGACAAAATATTTCATATCAATCGATATGTGTGTTATCTTTAGTTGGTTGGTTTAGTTGGTTATCTTTATATGGTTGTTCATCCTACATATTAACATGAATAAACTAGTTAGCTGAAGCTTAAAATGTGCTTTATCGGTCATGGAATGACATCTAAGCTTAAATGTAACTCGTTATTATCATGGACATACACTAGGGTGGAAAGATTGCCAATGAAGCAAAGTTTGTTTGAGGTTCAATATTATTGCGCTGACTATACTTCCTGAGCGCTTCCTGAAAGCGCTTCCTGAAAGAATCTGCTGTACTGTAGAATGCAGTCATGAACATACTTGTACAGACTGTATTTGGTCTACAAGGCTTCAAACTGCAAGCTGCATGTAGTTTGTTGATTGATCGACTACTGTTCTGTTTGCCGTTGATTACAATACCTTTCTCGTTGTGTTAAGTGCTATAGCCCCGGAGAGGCGACTTCCACGATGACACTTGAGCCTTTCTGAAGAGGATTAAAGAGTACATTTGCATACCTAGGAATCTGAAACAACCAAAATAATCATGTGTTTGTTTGTGCCTGTGGCTATGGTGGGTGTTTCTGTTCACTGCTCACTGCATATCCTCACAAATGTAACGAATAACTGTTCCAGCCAAACTAGCTATTTGTGTGGAACTGATAATAAACTGTATAAAGAAAGTACAGATATTTATAAAACATTTTATATTAATATTGAGGGAAATGTTCTTTAGATAACTAGTGTCTTATTTCCCACCCCCTACAGACCTATACCTATCTATCCTAGCCAAATCAGGTTCACAAGAGTGGGCTACAAAGAAAACAAACATAGCGCATCTCGTCTACAGTAGTCGTGTGTGCACAACCCTACTAACAGACAGAAACCCTACATTCACTCTGTGTATGTCTTAGAGTCGTATTAACTGATGCAAGCAGATTTTCTTGAAGAGGTTAGTATCCTGTTAGTGGCTGTAGGTAAGACGTTATTGGCTCTGTGACAACTCCCTTTACAGAACTGAAAAATTAGTGCAAAGCCTTAGGTCCATAATAATCGGTAGTTGGCTTTCAGGTAAATGAGGGTCTCAAGGTTCTTTGGTAAGACGCAGCCTCTCTCTGGCCTCAGACAGTGCTTGGCAGAATTGAAAATGCTCTCTACCAGTGTGCCACTGGCGGGTATAGTGAATGCCCTCTTGGCCACCTGGGCGAGCAGTGGAAAGTCAATGGCCTTACGCCTCCAGTAATGCAGGGGTTCCTCGTCAGTGGGCTCCTCACGCAGATAAACAGCCAGCTCCTGATCGAGGCTCTTGGCCTGTGCAGTGGGTCTCTGCTTGATGAAAGAGAACAGCTTGCAAGGCCGGGAGAGGGGGGAAACAGGAGATGGAGCAGAGGACGGAGGGGTTTGCGCCTGGGAACGGATCTCCGTATTGGGGTCTACAGGGCTGGAGGCTGGGGAGTGTTTCGTTAACTCTTCTAGCAGGACCTGCCTATGCCAGTCAGGGTTGCTGCTCCACGAAAGCTTGAACTGGGGGTCCAGCGTGGTGGCAGTGACGTAGAGGGGGTCCTCCAGGATGGGGGCCAGTCGACGCTCCACGGCCTGGGCTAAGCTCACGAGCAGGGCAGGGCAGTGTGGAGGGGCCGGGGTCTCGGAGAGGTGCTTACGTAGGCCCAGGACACAGGGCAGCGCCAGGCTGATGGGCACTAGTCTGTCAGACTGTCTCTCTGCCTGCTTGTCGCCGTGCACCATGTCCCAGGCCTCGGTGAAGGGCTCTAGAATGTCTGTTAGTTCCCTCAGCAGAGCCCTCTCTGGAGCACTCAGGGCCAGCTCACCTCGACCACTTACCTCCTCCAGGAAGTCCACCGAATCCAACAGCCGCCGCAGCACCTGCATGGCAAACCAAACAATAAATAAATAAAGTGCCAATAAATACACAGCAATTAACACTTCTTTTGGCAGAGATGTTTTCATAAGACAGGCGCTCGAGTGCCAAGCAGGATGAGTCAAGCAGGATTTTACTATGAAAAGCCCTGCCTTAAAATTACCACCCAAAAGCAGGAGACAATCTTACAATCTTACTACCTTGCGCTGTCACATCTAAAGTCTCTCTAGGAGCATTTATATTCCGAACAAGATTCCAAACAAGAACATTGCTGTTTGGATCACAGCCGTGTGCCGTAGATTGAGAGATTGAGATTTAAATAGACAATTCAGTCAAGCTTTAGACAAGGAATTGAACGTAAGTGTGCATGCGTATTGCGTATAGAATCACTATAGAATAAAAGGCCAAAACAGCAATAAAAAAATTCAATAACAACTTAGAGGCACAAACTTGTAGTAGCGGTATATCTGCTATTTTTTAATAGCAAATACTAAAAATCTAAAATGACCTAGAGGCTTTCTTATCCAGTGTGGGAGTAGGTTAAATCAGTTAACCAATATTTCTCCATGCATGCCTGCCACCCTTGAGACCAAAGTACGCTGGTAAGGCCAGGCTATAACTACATAATAACTTGTTTTTCATGCAAAAGAGAAGGCATGCACATCGAACCAGGCTAAAAGTGCCAAATGCCATCCTAAAAAAGATCACTTTTTCATTAAGAAAACGATTTTAGGATAATGTTGCTGTAGTTCAACTTCTCACAATGTTAATTAATTGATAGTTTGTAAAACTATGTTTTCCGACAGTGTACTGTAGCTTCTCTGACAACACTCCTGAGATATGTACCTGTACGCAATTATGCAATACCTGTAAGCAATGTATGCAATTAAACGGCACAGTTAGTTCGAAAACATACTGCATGTCTGAGGGTGACTGCACTAGTAATGTTACAGTACATACTTTAAGTTGAGCGGCCCAGTCTCTCATAATGGGTTGGCAGCTTCCTGGTCCCCCAATCACACCGTCTGGACCATCAAACACCTGGCTGAGTTTCTCAGAAGGGACAGCCGCCGTGATGTAGTTGTAGAAACAAGCGGCTTTGGACAGAGGAGAAGACAGCTGAGGGCAGGAGTATAGGCCCTCTCTAACGCAGTGGTCCAGGGAGCGAGAGAAGCAGTCCACACGACATGCACCAAGGCCCTGCTCCCACGAGTCCTCCCACCCCCCGTCTTCACCTCTCTCACTTCGACTGGTGTGATTCCTGGCCTCCAAGTTGTCCGCGATGTCTCCCTCTTCTTCCTCTTCCTCCTCCTCCTCCTCGTCCCGTCCATTGTTGTCAATATGAAATCCGGGAAGACAACATGGGCGGCGGGTTGTCGACGTGCCCGGTGGGAACGTGTCAGCTACAATGCGAAACGCTCTCCCTGTTACACCGTGAGCAAGACATACCTCGTCAAAGTCTGTTAGTGCACGGTTTCCTGAAACTCCGACTGCCAGAGGAAGGCATGCCAGTAGGGCTGAACGCACCAGCCAGTCGGATGTAAGAAAATGGCAGGTGACTCCTAGATACCTAAGGAAAGAGAAACGTGCAGATCAGTGAGACGCTTGACCAACGCACATGGATGTCTGTGTGCTGATGATGTTGCCCTTTGTTGCTTCAGTAAGTGCATAAAACAGTAGAGCGGCATCAAGCAAGGCAATCAAAACACATACATACACATACACATAAATGACATGTCATCAGATCGGCATACTAGCTGATACCAGTACTTTAGGCAAGGCGTTTTTTCTGTAACTGATGTCGCTATTGGAACACTCTTGTTACTTACCCTGCGTGACTTCCAGGGGGAGGCCTCCAGACGTCCAGGCTGAGGCTGAGAGCGTGTGCCGTGGCCAGGGCCTGGCGCGTGGCCAGCTGGGCCTGGTATGCATAGGCCGGGAGAAGCTGCGTCTGGAGGTAGCGTCGGCTCTCGGGGGTGTAGCGCGGCTCCAGCAGCTGCAGCAGCTCTCTGAAGCCCTGGTTCTCCACCATGGACGCAGGCTGCAGGTCACGCACAATCATCTTAGCTATCGCCTCGGAGATCAATACCTAATGGTGACAACAACCGGTTAAAATAATAATACTGACTATCTACATTATGCATGGACTGGACAATCCACATAGCGATAGAGAGATTATCTTAAAGTTATTATCTCAATGATGGTGGACTGTACCAAAGAATTCACACACACACACACACACACACACACACACACACACACACACACACACACACACACACACACACACACACACACACACACAGACAGACAGACAGACAGACACACACACACACACACCTGCCGTGGATCATGTCTGTCGAACTTGGTCACCCCTCCGCCTCCACCTCCACCTGTCTCTCCAGTGCCCATTCCTCCTCCTCCAGTAGTAGTGGTGATACTGATGGGATGGGGATGGGGATGGGCATGGGCGTAGCGAATGCCTCCTCCTCCGTTGGCACTGGTGAAGTTATGCAGTGACCCAGAGGAGTAAGCCTCCCTCTTCATATCCTTCCTCTTCACAAACTCATCGTACATGGCCTGGTGCTTGCGCTGAGGGTGAATGTGGGCATGATACTGTTATCTATACAATTTATTTACAATTTAACTTAGCCATTTAAACTCTTAATCCAGAGCATTTTACAGTTTGCAACAACACAAGGAAAGCAATAGTTGATACATAGAAACTTAAAACACCTATGGTCATAAGTAAACCAAGAACCTATCATCTGCCCAGTGTTAGAATATCTGTACAGTACACTGAAATTATTTAACACTATAGAATGCCATATCAATTGTGACCTGGCATTTGTTTGCATAACATCTATTATTTATGTACAAGCTCTGTTAGCTTCTTCAATCACATACACATACATCTCCATGCACCTTAACCAGAAAGCAAATGCACATGAGCAATAACATACTGTCACCAGTCATTTTGATTACAGAAGTAGAGCATAAGTTGTGGAAATGTCACTGTGATACTGATAGGATGTGGCCAAAATGCAAATATTGCTATTTACTACTAACGCAGAGATGACATGCAGACACTGAAATGGGCCTAGGCCGTTTGATGGTGATATGCAATCTATCCCGGGAAACAAGAGACTATAGCCTAATTTAGAACGGATCCTACAGGGTTTGTCATTTTTAATATATCCTACCTTGAGATGCGTGACGAAGTTAGATGTAACACTTCGCTTCGCCTGGATCCTGGTACCGCACGCTTTACAGTTGGACTCGATCTTGCCATTTTCTCCCTCAAAGACAATATTAAAGTAATCCAGAATAGACACCTTCGAAATAGACGCCATTGGAGGGAGCTTTCTCAATCTTTCCTGCTCAGAAGTGAAATTAACTTATAGCCGAGGAGAAGCCGGGGCGATCAATCTGATCAGCAGCCTGAGATGAAATCTCACCTCGCCTCTGTAGTCTTAATCATGAGCACTGGTTGAGGTTGTTTTCTTCAACGTAATCATAACAGTCGCATATTATGATGATGACCATCAGCGTTGGGGTCGTCGGTCTCCCTCGCCGCCGCCTCGCTCACAACAAAAGGGAGAGTTTGTGTCGCGTGGAGCGGTGGAGGACGACGTCTGGAACACAACAACGTGACACCACTAGCTGCTGCTGCTGCGGATGTTTGGAAACATAAATATAATAGCGTGCTGCCGCATCCGTTGTTCCAGCGCTCTCATCATCCGTCATGCCTCCGGACTGGACGCACGGCTGCAGAGTGTGCTGTAGTGCTGTTATTACACTGTACGAGCAGCCAGGCAGGCATATAGAATATCCCGTTATAATTGGACCAGGAAGTACACACACAATAAACCCGGAGTTACGTTTCCTACACTTTCGACAATTCCCGGGAACGTTCGGCTCGGCTGGAGCTGATGCCCCCCGCCCCGCCCCCTGGGTGGAAAGCCTGGTGACGCGAGGTTACTCGAAGCCTGGTCGTTGGAGTCCAAGCGGATGCCAATGCCCCTCCTCTGTCAGAATACCGTCTCAATGAATAAGCCATTTGCTTTACAACTAAAATGGCCTATTCATTGTGTTAGGCTAACTATGATTTATACAGTCAGTAGTGGGAAAGTTACTCAAATGTTTTTCAAATGTAAAAGTAGCAATAGCCCTACTGCAACATAGAAATACTTGCATCTACTATATAGCACACAGGTAGTGAAGTACAAGTACAATATTCACTTCACTGGATAGGCACATTGCGTCAAAGAATTTTTATTTATGGTATATTCTGTACATAAATATAGCATCATCAATATGCTTAACAACAATGATTTAATTAATAAAGAATGAAACAGCACCAGTGACTTGTAAATACCACGAAACACATGGAAGACAGACAGCACAAAATAGCCTAAAACACACTCACGACTTATGCAATGTTATTTTTGGTATCTAGTATTTCAATACCAACCCTTGACAGCCCATTCGATCAAAAAAAAAAACTGTCTATTGTCATTGTAAATAGACTGTACAAACTGTCAGGTTTGTTTAATTTTCCCAGCTCACAACAGGTCTACAGTGGATTTTATCAAACAATAGATAGCATATAGCATCTTGCATTACTTGCATAAAAAAAACAACCATTCGGGGGTTTTGCTCCAAGGTTATTAGTGTCCTTTATCAGCATTGGGATGAGTCCTGAGCATAACACAGACCAAAACCCTTCCTTTTTTGTAGAAATAATCATTTAGGTTTCAACCGTGTCTGCCGAAGCTTTTACAGTTTTGTCGACGGCATTGTCGGCACAGAGTTTCAGCTCCATTCTGGTGTTTAAGACTGCACTTTGCAGATTAGCAATCTCAGCAGATAGTTCTATCACTGTAAAACAAAAAAAGACAGATGTTAGGAGGGAGAATGTAACCGGTTGCGTTTACTATTAAATCGTGCATCTCACATACATCTGCCTGTCACACCACCATGGTTGCCAATCCATCATGCCTTGTGACATTATGAGGATGTTCTAATACCGTTAGTGGTGTTAGAGCTCTATATTTACTACAATTCAGGCTTTACACTCATTGCTCAATGCCTAGGAACAGAAGCATATCCTGGAAACAGATTTTGTGTGTGTAACATTTTCTATATTTTTATTATTATAAGATTTTTTTAATTATAAGATCAATATAAACACACACACACACACTTTAACTCCACTTGAGAAATAGGACCCACCACATGGAAAATGATAAAGTATTACACCTCACCTTGTTTAAAAGATGACTGTGCTTGTTTAAGAGATTGTGGAACTAGGATGCCGAACCATTTTAGTGGATCTAGCTGAGGAGTGAGTTCGCCTTTGACAACTGCCATTGGGACCTCCTCAGTCGATGTTTTATGATCATCTTTTTCTTTAGATTCTTTTTTAGATTTGTTTCTTCTCCTCACACCTATGAAATCAAATATCGTAATTAATAAAAATAAAAAAGATTCACTCCTTTACTGACAATTTAGGCATTTAGCAGACGCTTAATTCAGAACGACTTACAGTAAGCAAGAACAACACATACAATACAGTCATCAAGAATCATAAGTACCCAACAGTATATGAGTTTGTGCAATAAAACACACACACACACACACTGTTATCATAACAGGCCTCTAGGATCTAAATTACATAATTTTAGCCTTTGTACATGCCTGCAAGGAGTATAATTTGCAACTTAAATAATTTTATTTCCTTACCTTCTTCTGTGGGGCCAATATTCTCCACCAATGACACATCTTTTCCACACTCACTGGCATACTTTTGAGTAATTCTTTCTGTACAGAAGTTTATTCCCCCCTCAGCAAGAGTCCTGCAGCACAAGGAAAGGAAACTTCAGAAAGTCCTCAACTAACTGGCAAGCAGCTAAAACAAACAAATGCATGAAATTGTATGGTATGCACCTTGTGTCCTCACCTAGTATGCACATGGACCAGTGGCTCTATCTCACTCGCATATTGAAGTGCAGACACCTGTTTGTTGCCCATGGAATATCTGGCCTTCGAAATGGAAAACCATCCCTGTGTGGTGTTAAATAGTGGCATTTGGTTAAGTTGACCAGTCATTCTTTGTCTTCCACCATGAAAGGATGGGTTGTTTTGCCCAAGGATGGGATGGGTAACAACGATTTTCATCTGCAATCTGCTTGTATTAAGCTGTTAAATTTACCAACATTACAGCTGTACGGAAAGGTTGAATTATCCTCTTCCTAACTGCAAAGCATTTGTTTGATAAGAATCCACCATAGACATGTTATGAGCTACTTTCTGTCAGTAAATAAAAGTGCTGGACTTTGGGTTGACGTCATAGATAGTCACAAGTAACTGTACACAAGTGTACAAAATTCCAAAATCATTTTCCCCAGAAATGTTTTCCTACCTCAGGCGCTGTTTGCCAGCATCCATCTGGTGTCCATCTCGATGGACACAAGATGTCCCGCCCCCTGTCGAGGACGACTCACGTCCCCAGAGAGCCTCTCCAATGTTGAAGCGGTCGTCCCTAGCGGCTAGTGTGTGAACTGCAGGCAGCCAGTGGATTCATGACTACTGTAGGAAACCCCGTGCCCCTGGAGTTTAACATTGGGCGCTTATTTATGTGGGCATTCATGGAAGAAACACGCACTTATAAATGCTGAAGTAGACCCTACTTCCGGCAGTCTTCCGGGTGCTTCAAAACGCCACTGAGCAACTATTGAAATGGACGGCAAGGGGGCGGGCCGATCGCTCCAGTCCACTCTGTATGGGTGCCTCCACACTGTTTTTTTGTTTTTGTTTTTTTTTTTTTTTTTACACAGTCCGTGGTGTCGACCGAGCTGTGACGTCATGTCCTGCTTTTTTGAATGGTGTCAATGACACTTCCGGCTTGTTCCGGTTTGTATTTTCGGCAACTGCAGGCTTTTCCTGCAAGCAGGCCACTGCCAAAAATGCAGACCGGAACAAGCCAGAAGTGCCCATTGAAATCCATTTAAAAAGCAGCCCTATATTTTATTACTCTATGAGCTGCTAGCTACAGACTATGCTTGTGCACAGTCCGTGGCTTCAGCCGAGTGTCCACTCCCGGCTAGTTCCTGCTTGTATTTTCGACTGCAGGCAGCTTGCAGGAAAAGCCTGCATTTGCGGAAAATACAAACCGGAACAAGCTGGAAGTTCCCATTGAAACCCATTAAAAATGCACTGCGTGACATGACAGCTCTGCCCAACCACGGACTGTGCACATACCAGTGTGGAGGCACCCTATGGGACGACCGGATATCGGAAGCAGCAACACCGACAAGGTGGCGGGACATCCATTGTCCATCAAGGGGGTATCATTTCTATTAACGGGTCGGGCTGTTGCCTCCTGCATTATGTGCAAATTCTAAACAACTGGCCATCAGTAACTAATAAAATGAGCGGATTTTTATCAAAGAAAACATTTTGCATATGAATATATATGATTCAACCTTAACATTGTTTAATCCAATAATACAAGCAGATTGCACATGAAATGTATTGGCGAGTCAATGGAGGGTATTGCAACTCTAGATTCATCACACCATCAAAACGCAATGCAACAAAGAGTTGCATTGCGGCCTCTCGTGTGTGTGTGTGTGTGTGTGTGTGTGTGTGTGTGTGTGTGTGTGTGTGTGTGTGTGTGTGTGTGTGTGTGTGTGTGTGTGTGTGTGTGTGTGTGTGTGTGTCGTGATGTGAACATACACCTGTACATCATTACATAAAACTTATTATATATCATTGATTCATTACCCCCTTGCACCCACAAACCAAATGTCCAAAATTGGATACACAGTTGTTGCAGCTATATAGTAAAATGTAGTAAAATGTGTAAAACACGTTCAAAGTTGTGTTAAAAGTTAAAAGTAGCTTAATAAATTAACACCGATGGCTGCCTGTGCTAAGAATACGATCGAAAATGTGAGTCTACAATTTAGGCTACTTCAGACAGAGGCTCACTAACCAGGCTGCAGGCTGTTACCATGTCGATCAATCAATCAATACAGCAAACAAAACATAATTGTACCACTGTTCGGAACACAGAGCAGAACACACAAAAATGTAAAGTGTTAACAGAGCCCAAGACCTGTTCAATGAGAGAGTTGAGCTCGGCTCGTTTTTCTTCCAGTAATTCCAGCTGGTCCATGAAACGAAGCAACTTTTCGTCCATCAGGAGAGATTCTTCCGACGATAGACCCATCTCGACTTTATTTATGCTACAGTATTGGAGAATACTGCTACATGCGACTGTATAAAGATCAAAATTCAAAGCTTCTATTTGTTGTTTGTATTACAGGTTTCAGACTTCCGGCTACGTCCCGAGGATCATGTGACACGACAGACGTCACGTGACATGACAGCACATTTGACATCCAACACTTGAATGTTACAGTCAACGGTACAATACAAGGCTTCATGCGGCATATACGTCCCCCCATTTCCTACAGAAAGAATGTCAAACGATACAAATTAAAAAAAAAAAAAGGAAAAGCAAGTTCCCATACCGGGAGTCGAACCCGGGCCGCCTGGGTGAAAACCAGGAATCCTAACCGCTAGACCATATGGGACTGATGGCAACGACTACAGTATACACTGTATAAAAACGTATATACAACTCAAAAGATCAACTAGAATGCAATTGCGGAATAGCAAAGTGGAGTTGTCCATATGCTGTTGTAATGGTGACGTGGTGGATTAATGGTCACTGTGATGTAATGTTGACTACATCAATCATTCGATTGGCTGAGCAATGTATAATGATGTAAAACTTTCTCTTACTACGTCATCACCACGTATTATCACGAGGTGAACAAGTTTACAGAATAAATGTTACAGAAAGAAGGCAATAGTGGGGTCCCCCTTCAGGCAACCACACTAATAACTGATTTCCACAAACACAAAAGTGTACTTGACGGCCGTATTTCTTTTCTCTCGCCTGGGTCCTTTACTAGCTCTGGTCCATAGCTCCACTGCCTTGCAAGGCAGAATCATAGAAGCAGAGCTAGTCCTTTACCACACAGAAATTCTGTCGTACTGATGGAAAGAGGACATTATGGTGCAGAAGATGATCACAAAATGCAAAAGACTATCAGCATAATCCGTTCACCGTGATAAATCTAGGTTATCCACGGCATTTAACTGGTTTGCCTTTATAAAGCATTCTGACGGCCACGAAGAACCAGCTCCCGGTAGCGCGCCGTGATCGTATAGTGGTTAGTACTCTGCGTTGTGGCCGCAGCAACCCCGGTTCGAATCCGGGTCACGGCAGGGAATCAAATCCCTGACACGGCTTGGGAGTTACGTTTTTTTCACATAACATTCAGTCTGAAGCATTTTTGCAATGATTTTACATCTGAATTCAAAAGGACTTCTTAAAAAGCTTCATCCATAGCTGTGATACATTTATATATCATATAACCCATGCAATTACCCGGCGGGAATGTATGGTGTCGACTGACGACACAATTTCATTGGAGAGCTTCTGTGTGACAACATCCATGTTCCGACATAAAAGCCCAATCAACAAGCCGACATATCGCACGTGTTACCGTCTCGACGTCTATATACCTGTTTGATTGGTCTGTGAGAAAGTTGGGCGGTCCATGCACGGAGGAAAGGAAGTAGGCTACTACGAACAAGCCATATTATTAACTCTATGTGGCCATAGCACTGGACATTTAGGTTTCTTATAATCTTATAATATTTATTTTAAATTAATTGAACATTCCTTTGTTCTTTACCCGCTTCGTTTAATTGGGCAGTGGAAAGTGTAAACTCTGGACTACGTTACTGGTAAGAACTGAAAAGGTACTTGTGTTATAAAGTGTACACACTTGACTTGACCACACTTGATGTCATTGGGTGGATAGATATGATTGGGTTGCATCACTTTGAGTGAAGTTATTATATAAATTAGCAAGACGAAATCTAGTATGTGGTCAAGTTCTGCATTCCATTCAAAGTACAACGCATGCAGTGTATACTTTTAATAACAGGCCTAACACAACTGAATTCAGTGACACTGAATGATTTGTGTTTTTACATAGTAGCCTGTGTATTGTATAATTTGTATTCAGTTGTGTATAATTATTTGAAAATTTAGTTTATGGTTACTTTGGGGAAGGTAGATTAAGTACTTCAGCCGAGGCTATTTTGTAGGAAAAAAGAGGGGGGAAAGGGAAAAAACATCTACCAGCCTTCAATGCATTGCATAGGCTTTTGGATCTGCTATATTCAAAGGATTAATATGTTATATATTTTGGAAACGTGTGAAATGGGACTACTTTTACTTTTAGTATGCCATGCGTTAGTATGCCACTTTAGCCCTGCATGGCATTACCTGCATTGACTTGTGGTTCCATTTAAATGTCGGCGCTCTTTTCATGCTCATTATTCCCTGTTTACTTACCCATTAAATAATTCCAAAGACGTGGGGTGCGATATAGTCCTCTAGTTTCATATCCATGTGAAAGTTGTGGCACAAAACGCCTATTTAGTCAAATATCTCCACTTTTCACGAGACACACACAGACATCTCTCCCCTCGGGCAAAGGAGCTCTCAGCTCATAATACCAGCTGCACGTCATTTTGAAAACTTCCTCTGATCGCTGCAAACGTTATCAGGGTAACAAAAAGTTTGGGAACACAATTGCCTGGTGCATTGCGATAGGGGCTGGGTAATTAATCTCACCACCTGATTCCACCATTAGGTTCCCCAAACTTTTTGTGTTTTTCTGAAGAATAGCCATGCAGGGCTAATGCCACTTTAGTCCTATTACTCAAGTTTTTTTGTTTTTGTTTTTTACAGATTTCACATTGAGCTATATTGATACTTTTACTCAGGCAAAATTTCCAGTACTTCTTCCACCACTGACTGAGTTCAGTTGGCTGCATCTACACGTTTGCTTTCTCTCTGCCAGGTCATGGAGAAATCTTCAGCAACAGGGGGCATCCAGACTGTCCACCCCTATTGGCCTCGTGACCTTTCCATTCCTAACTATGTGGCCAACGACCGATCCATGTCTGAGATCCTTGTGTTTCTGTTCTCTGTGTCTGGGGCATTTCTGCTGGTGACCTGGCTGATCACTGGTCGAGAAGGGCCTGCCGGACGATTGGGATTTGGCAGGCGGCTGGCCCTTTGCTGGTTTGCTGTGTGTGGTTTCATACATAGCGTCATTGAGGGCTGGTTTGCACTATATTATCAAATAATTCCAGGAGACCAGGGCTTCCTCTCACAGCTATGTGAGTACAGACAAGATAAAATGTTTGAAAAGTGTCTCAGCAATAAAATGTGTTGCTTGAGTGATGATGATGTCTTTTGAGGTCGATTTACTTTCCTTTTTTTACCCTAAGGGAAAGAGTACTCCAAGGGAGACAGCCGATATGTTATGTAAGTTTATATTTGAACAGAAATAGAGCAGTACTCACAGATGAGGGATGATAACATTGTTATTGAAACCCCTCTCCCTCTCTCTCTTCTATTTAGAGCGGATAACTTCACTGTCTGTATGGAGACAGTGACTGCACTGCTGTGGGGGCCATTTAGCTTTTGGGTTTTGTTTGCCTTCTTGACCAACAAGCCCTACAGATTTGTGCTGCAACTCATCATTTCATTAGGTAAGATGATGAATCATCCCTTTAAAGTATTTCAATCTAGCACTACAGTATAAGCACACGGCCTGGGTTAGGGCCTAAAAATCATTAGCCTTCCCCTGGCCAGCCGGGGTGCCTGATGGAGGGGACAAGAACTGGTTGGAATAACGTGTTCCTTCCATGCATACGTCCAACCGGGGAAACTCCCACCTGTCAGGTGAAAAGAAGGTGGCGTGACTCCTCGTGCATTGGAGGAAACGAGCCCAGTCTGCTGCCTCCCCAGGTTGGCGGAGGATGTGTAGAAAATAAAATAATTAATTTTTGAGAAATTGAGAACTCTACATTGTAGTACAATGTACACAATACGTAAGTAGTCCTGCATAACCATTAGTCTCAACAGTTTAGCAGTACAGATCAAGATGAGGGCACTGTACTAGCATAGAATGGCCAGACTAATATCACTGCGTACAGGTGAGTTTTTATTTCTAAGGGACTAATTCCAAAGTTACAGCAAAAAAGTCACTTTGAGTGGGCTCTGATTGGTAAACCAGGCGAGGGAAATATATTTCAAATTGAGGACTGTCAGAATTTATGTTGTGCCCTAAGTAGCCATTCCAAAGCTATGTTCGGTGTACTCAGTTCAAAAACAATGTATTTTGAGACAAGTACAGATGTGCCTGGGTGAAAAATAGCTTTGAGAAAAAGGTAGCACAAGTACATATCTCGGGCACAGACATTTGAAAACCACTTAACAAAGCATTCAATTTCAACACGTGGTTCTAGGTCAGCTGTATGGAGATGTGCTCTATTTCTATACGGAGCACAAAGATGGCTACTCTCACAGCGAATTTGGACATCCCATCTACTTCTGGTTCTACTTTGTATTCATGAACTCCTTGTGGATCGTCATACCTCTACTGCTGATTGTAGATGCATGGAGAACGCTCTCTGCCACCCAGACACTAGCCGACAGCATGAAGACACAGAAGTCGAAGACGAACTAACCTGCAGAAAGACAGAACTGACTAGCACAATACAAGCTGGCTATATACACATACAGTACAGTATACTGTATATGTGGTGGAGGGGTAGACATGCACATTCCTGAAATTATTTAAAAAATGTGAATTCATCAAAGGAAAAATGCATACTGTATGCACAATTGTACAAATTTCCTAATATGCCTTCTTTGGCCTAATTATTAAATTACTGCATTTTTCTGTTGGCATTCCCAGGGCTTGAATGAAGCCATGTGTTGAAAAACAATGTTTACATTTCATTTATTTTCGCTCATGGTGTATCATTACATCATACATACATTTTCTTTTTCGCCCATAGTTTACAGAAATACATATTAATCAAAAGGTGAAATGATACTCAAGTGCCTAGTATTGCCTACCATACCTGGTATACGCTACTCTATTTTAAACTACACCGAGTAGATATTTGATGTTTACAATGTCTTAACACAATACATAATAGAAGTTATACCTGGATCAACAAAATTACTGCATCAGCAGCAGCAGTTTGTTTTAAAGTAAATAATGTGGAAAATACAATTACAAATGGAATCAAAATGACAATGATGCAGAGTATTGTTTGTGTGCATGGCAATAAAGAACCTGAATTATTCAGTATCTGAGGTTCTCAAGCATGTTCATCCCCCCCCAAATATTTTGTACAAGGGACAATAAGAGAAGATGGCCTTTTCCCCAAATTAAGTTGTGTAAAAGTCTGGTGACACAGGCAGTTAACTATTCATTTTGCCAGTGATTCCCTGGAAGTTGGAACCCTCTCAAGGACCACTGCTTGATCTAGAACTGCACTCTGTCGGGTGCCAGATTACACATTGAACGCGCAGGTAGCCTACCTGTCACCTCCAGGAGATAATACCAATCCAGTCGATATTTGCTCTCGTGACCCCAGACACCATGCAAGTAATCATTCTATGAAAGAGCTGTATATGGCTTGAAGTCTGGTTCAGAAAGGTATTGTTTAAGTAGTGGCTGTCTCAGATTGTCAACCATTCACTACATGCATGTACTCTCCAAAGTAATGATCAGAATGAAGGCATGTGAGACAGAGAGAAGTTCTTAACAGCAGGGGGCGCGAGAGAGGAGTCCAGCGCTTACTCTTCTAGTCTATAGCTCTGGGAAAAACAACAAAAGAGAAGTATGTTCTAACTTCTGTCTGCGGTACTGCGTTTTGTGACCGAACAGTTTGGATGAAACACAGTAAAGTTGATATGCCTGTTGACATGTTGTTCTAAGTGTTATATTGTGGTCTTGTGCCGACAGCAGCGCATCATCACGTCCATTTGCGACACGGGTTTCAATGACTTCACAAGTGAAGATGATATCCTTGGCTGACTGAAATGCGGATTCCATTGGCCTCTTAATGAAGTTAATGAATCCGGGTGCTCTGTGGTCATAAATGAACGCTGCCATGGAGCCCCATGAGTGGTCGGTTAATGAAGCCAGTGTTGCCAACTTGGCGCGTTTGTCGCTATATTTAGCGCTTTTTCAGACCCCCCTAGCGCCAAAATTAGTGAAAAACTCCAGGCGGAAAATCTAGTGCTTTTTGGCTGGTGAGTTGGGGGGAAATTGATTGACAGGCGCCAGAGATAAAACCCTAATTTTTCACCATTTTTCCTCCTATGATAGTGATTTCAACCAGTGGTCCCCAGACTAAATGATGTAACACTTTGAGAGCGTAAAAATGAAACCAAATGGACCCGTAAGGGTCCATTTGGTTTCATTTTTACGCTCTCAAGAGTTAAAATAATCATCATGTGTGTTAGCCCAAGTCTACACAACTAGAGAATATACAATTTACAACAATATACAATAATGGTCATTTTGATCTATATGTTTATATATTCCCTTCCAGGCAGAGCATCTAGCCGCATTCTAGTGCATTTTGGAAGTGCCACTAGTGCATTTTGGATCTTGTCAGTTGGCAACACTGCCCCAAACACACACACACACACACACACACACACACACACACACACACACACACACACACACACACACACACACACACACACACACACACACACACACACACACACACACATTACATGACATGGCTACATTGTCTCCATCCCTGCCGGAGGAGGAGGAATACACACAGTTATAAAGTAACACGAGAAGCGCCACAATGTTGCAAACAAGCCCAGCATCCGCACAACACCACCACCGCCACCGTGTACGACTGGAGTGCTTCTTTGTTTCGCATCACTTGGCGGATTTGAAACATTATAACGACCGTGCCGTTTCACAGCAGCGATCATGTCGACCATTATGAAGTTTCTAGAGTAGTCTCTCGACAGACACAAGGAGGTGAAACGTCTTAGTATTCATTCTAAGCTTCGTGTTTTGGTTGTGTAGTGGTGCTGGGGCTACGTCCCCCTCTCTCTCTCAGTGTTGCCAACTTGGCGCATTTGTCACTATATTTAGCTCTTTTCCAGACCCCCCTAGTGCCAAAATTAGTGAAAAACTCCTAACGGAAAGTCTAGTGCTTTTTGACTGGTGAGTTGGGGGGGGAAATTGATTGACAGGCGCCAAAGCTAAAAGCCCCATTTTTCACCATTTTTCCTCCTATGACAGTGGTTTTGGTCTCCAGGCTAAATGATGGATAGTTGGTTAACCAGATGTAACTCTTTGAGAGCGTAAAAATGAAACCAAATGGACCCTTGCGGGTCCATTTGGTTAAAATATTCATGTAATTCATGTGAATTAGCCCAAGTCCACATAACTAGAGAATGTAGAAGATTAATGGTCATTTAATGGTCATATTCCCTTCCAGGCGAGCATCTAGCGCATTCTAGTGCATTTTGGAAGTGCCACTAGTGCATTTTGGATTTTGGCAGTTGGCAACACTGAATGAAGCCCTCCTTCTGTGAATGGTCAGTTAATGAAAAGCCTCCTTGTCTTGCCTTTTTTGTAGCAGAAGTGACCATCCGCATCCGGGTTATGTATAACCATGATTACAATGGACAATTAAACTGTTGATACAAACACCACAACGATAGTAATTATTTTATATTTTGTTTACGTCACAATACATGTCATCCTGCCGAAATAGCTCAGTTGGGAGAGCGTTAGACTGAAGATCTAAAGGTCCCTGGTTCGATCCCGGGTTTCGGCATTTTGACTCCCTGATCATTTTTCTTTGTTGAAATAAGCACCGTGTTAATTGAGAAGCGCTCTTTTGCATGTTGCGTCGATTACATCATATTGTTTGTTAGCCACGGGTGATAATGTACTGTGTTCGTGACAAAACAATTTATTTTCATTGTTGTAAAACAAACATCGTTGGTTGAAAAACAAAGAGGTCAGCGCCCCTCAAAAGTACGATAGGCAAGATGCGTGATACACTTTCACAGTACAGACAGTACACCTACTGTAAATGTTCATAGTAGTCCGTCCATGTTGTTCCATGCAGTGCCGATTTTCAGCGCCGAAAGTATAAAATGTCATAATTTCTTTCCCAGTCAGTCAAACGAAAAAATACAGTGTCAGCAGTTATTACCAGCCCGATTTTACATTTTCTTGATTTGCAACAGGTTTGTAGAACCAACCACTTTTCTGACTGGTTTCCTTTCCCATTGGATGTTGTTAGTCTGACACCTAGTGGTGCATTAAATAATTACATTAAAGGGATATTTCATAAAAGGTCATTTTATCTACTCAGGCTGATGTGGACACTCCAGTCCAGTGTTTCAGTTACTTCATTCCGTATTTAGATATTTGATGTTCATTTTAGCTGCCTCACCCATTCTATAACTTAAAACTCAATTTTCAGAATGATATATTAATCAAAAAACGTTTATTTTTTAAAATATTGTTTTGGAAAATGTCCACACACAAGAAATAAAACAATATTTTAAAACCATATAAAACGCTAAATGAAAATCCAGGACATCATCAGTCACCAGAAAAAAATGCATGTTTTTGATTGATTATAATGGCTTTGCACTGTATAGGAAAGGGGCAGGGCAGATAAAATGAACGTCATTTACTAAACACTGGGTGAAGCACATTCAAAGCCGTCTAGGGTGTTCACATAAGCCTGACCAGAGGATAAAATGACCAAAAGTTTACATGGAAGTGAAATATCCCTTCATCAAGCAATTTTATTTTGTAGACACCAACAATTCTTAAAGATACATTGTAATAGAAATTCAATTGTAGGTGGCATAATTCACATTCAAGTATGTTACATTCATTTCTTAATACATCATAATGAAATGGTCTGTAATAATATACGTACAAAAACATAGTTCCATTTTAATGCCAGTCATGAAAACAAATGCAATTCTCAATCTGTACAGCGCTCCCCCACTCAATTATGTGTGATTTTAAAGGTTTTCAACTGAACATCTTACTGAGCCTCTGTCCTAACCGTGCATTTCTTTCTTTCTCTT
Organism: Benthosema pterotum; assembly: GCA_039105355.1. Lineage (NCBI taxonomy): Eukaryota > Metazoa > Chordata > Actinopteri > Myctophiformes > Myctophidae > Benthosema > Benthosema pterotum. The sequence continues at coordinate 24,898,257 of CM076968.1, read as the reverse complement.
TGGTTGATACATCTTTGAGTGCCTTCTGGGCTGCGGGTGAGTCTGGCTGTATCTCCAAAAGTCTCCTGAATGCCTGCTTGGCGTCCTCCAGCTCATCCAGCATCTGACACGCTTGGCCCAGACGATACCAGGCCTTTGCTCCGCCGGGCTCCAGCTGTGTAGCTTTAGTGGCATTAGCTCTGGCACGCTGCGGTTGCTTCAATTTCAGCTGGCACAGCGACAGGTTGGAGTGAAGTTCTGCTTTTGTGGTTTGGTACATGTGTGTGGACGGAATCTGGGGGTTGGCGGGCAGCCTCGATGTTTCTTCGCCAGTCTCTTCCTGCTCGTCCTCCTCCTCCTCCTCCTCTGGGATTGTGTCTGCCTCACTGGTGCGCTTGTACAGGGTGATGAGGAGTTTGAGAGCTCGACTGTAACTGTCGGCCGCTCCCCACACGTCCCCACTCCTGAACCTGTCTCCGCCCCTCTCCTTGTGAGACCTCACCCAGTCCCATTTGTTGGCAGGTGACATCTCCCAGGACTCCTCGCCGGGTGTGAACGAGTGCAGTTCAACGGTGGCACATAAAGGCTGGCTTCCCTCTGCAATTTGTGCTGCTGGGTTTTCTGGTCCGTTATTCGAGGGAGTCAATAGTATCTGGACGAAAAGACGCAATTCGGACATTTAAATAATCTGTTTGAATAATTTCTTTTCAAGAATACTGAAGGCACTTCTGTACAATAGCCATTTTCTCCATGTCTTATTGCATCTCTAGTGTTTTTCAGTACATGATCATTTTCATTTATAAAATGGTGAAATGACAACATAGGCAGTGCTACCAACACACAGACCACACCAACTAGCTCCATGACCTATTTCATTACGTTCATAAATCTGCTCTTTTGTCTGTCTCTGGGCCTCCTGCCTGGCAGTTCCTTCCAACTTCAGCCTCCTTATACCTCTGTAAATGTCCAAACCATGTCAGCCTGGCCTCATATCAGTCTTTCTCTCCAAAACATAGCATGGAGTGTCCCTATAATGTACAAGTTCCTGATCCCATCTATCCTTGTTGTTACTCCACAAGAGAACATCAACATTTTGTCTTTGCTACCTCTAGCTTTACTTCCTCTCTTTTGATCAGTGTGACTGTCTCGAGTCTAAACAACATCTTTCCTTCTTTCTTGCTGATACTATCACACAACACATCCAACACTTTTATTTCCAGCTGTTCAAACCTGTTTGCACTTGCTGCACTTGCTCTTTTCCACACACTCCATTGCTCATTGTTGATGCAGTTTATATGTTCACATTGTACATACAGCAAGTACACTCTCCACATACCTCACATCTCTCTCCAGCTCTCATCCCCTCCAGACAGGCTTCTGTGACATCACATTGTCCCTCCCCTAGCCTCAGTGTTGTCCAATCACCAAGCAAAACATGCAGGGCAGAACTTTGGGAGCGAGGAATGGGTGTGGGTGTCATTTCTAGTCTGTGCTCCGACATTGGTTGATCAGACTGGCTCGGCAGAGCCTCATCTCCCTTGCATGATCCTGGACTGTCATTCTGATCCGTGTCCTCTTTGAGACTCACTCGGACCCGACACAGTGAACCTATCCTTGGGCTGTCACCAGATAGCAAGCCTGCATGGGGAAAAGATGCATTTATTATCAACCCTTAAAATCTCAATTTGTAAAAAATAAATAAATAAAATAAGGGTAATAATAATAATAATAATAAAGTATTTTTATATACACTGTATTATTAAGTGAACTCAAATGTCCTGAAATTAAATCCTCTAAAAGGAGCACCTGTTCTCAGTATGACATATTACAGACCCATATATTGTGATATTTAATTGAGATCAACAGATCTCAATTTTAGGATATGGGGGGGGGGGGGGGGGTGTCTTTAGTTGGAACATAGAAGGAGAGAAAGGCACATACTCCCATCATCTCCAGGATTCAATGCATCCTGTCCACTCTTCTTATGTGTTCGCCTTCGTTGGACCTTCCAGAGGCCGCTGGCACACACACATACCAAGGAGGTGACACCACGATCATCAGGGGAACAGTCCCCATATGTTTCAGGACAGCAACCAGGATCCATCACTGTCTACACAATAAAGAGAAGAGAATATAAAATCTACAGTACTGTCCTACTCTGTGTGTGTGTGTGTGTGTGTGTGTGTGTGTGTGTCACCTATTGATATTTTATTACTATGTAAAAAAAAAAAAAGAAAGAAAGAAAAAAAAAAGAAAGCAACAGTGCCTCTCCCATATTTACAGTAAGTGTCCTTGAGAACGATGAGGAACCCCAATTGCAAAATAGGGCTAAACTGGTTTATGTATGTTTTATATAACATAATTATTTATATAACAAATGTACATACAAATTGTATAGTACATGTAATTAGTGACCGATTTCCAGCACCACTGAAACCAGAATACATGGTCATACACGTTAAGGAAAACCTTTTCCCACAAGGTAGTATGCTGATCCATGACAGAGCTGACATCTAGTGGCACCAATTCATTATCACGCAGAATTACAAATTATAATGTCAGAAAAGAATGGCCAGATGAATTAATGAATCGAAAAGACAATCGTGCTGTGTGGAATACATCATGCAATGTATGGCATACAATTTCAGCAGCCATTCTAAGGATAGTTAGTGTTTTTCTAAGAAGCTTAGTAGCACCTGTTGTTCAAATTCGCACGGGATAAGTATTACCCCAGGACCTCAGGTAATATGGAATAATCACCGAGGACGTCTGTGTTTTTAATCCCGTGCGAATCGACCATGTCTGTGATTTGGCCTGTAATTATTACAGGCCAAATTACCTACCATAATTCAGCCAACACCGGGGTCCAGGGGTAATACTTATCCCGTACGAATCGACCACCTCGGTGATTTGGGGTGTAATGGAGTTTTTTTTTTGTTTTGTGTTTCGTATTACCTTTCGATTTGGGGTGTAGCGGACTATTTAGGACCCCGTAGTTTTGTTTAGTAGCCTATTTCCTCTTCCTATCGCGCGCATTTCCAACCACACAACCACAATGGATGCAGCATCGATGTTATTAGAAATTCTGGACAGCGTTTTGGGAGGCGCATCTCCCTACAGGAGATTGGGATACATGCTGGGATTGCTTATCTGCGTTTACTGTGCGCGACACCGCCACGCGAAACGGGCACGTAGATTAGAACATCTTCGCTCCGCTACACTCTCGACTCGTTAGAATTCTTTAGTTTATCGCAACCAGGGTGCAAACTTATTTCTTTACTTATAAAGATGTGATATTATAAATGATATGCAACTCCACTTCATCCGATGGTCTGGGACCAAACAATGCTGTTTGAGAAGCATCCTTTTTATTATTTAAACGACTACAGAACTGCACGTGCTGTATGTAATTAACGCTAGAGCCATAGACCAAGGAGTCAGGACGGATCTAGGCATAGACATGGGGGGGGGGGGGATGCCCTCTAGACGCCCTGACTGCCCCACCAAACATGACGGAATGCAAACAATGAAAACTTCAAAGATATTTCGAATCAAATGCTTATAGCGGTAGTTAAACATTGACTAACTACAATTTTGGCACCACTAAACCAACTGCCATTTTCGGCTGCACCCCCGATTGAGAAATATTACATCCAGGCCTGGCCAGTGGCCATAGAGTGTAGCCGGAGATATGCAAACTCCGATCACTTCATGAAACCAAATGAGCGCTTGCGGGTCCATTTGGTTCATGAAAAAGGGTAGCCTAGCGTACATCTGGTTAACCAACTGTCCACCATTTAGCTGGGGACCACCAGAAATCCTCTCAATGTTTAAGACGCTCGACGAGGCGTCTTTATTGCCGCCTCCACGGACCTCTCCTCCTCCTCCTCGCGCGGCCGCGGCGGCGGCTACTGCTGCTGCTGCTGCTGCTGCTGCTGCTGCTGCTGCTGCCGCCGCCAGCCTTTCTAAACCCGTTCGTGGATGTTTTTTTTTTTTTTACACTTTTCCACGCAGTAAGGATCCACTGGCAGACTTGATAAAAAGTTGTTTTCAGCATGTTCCTTGCCTTGATGGTGCGCGCGCTGGTGGCGCCAGCTCCTCGGAACGACAGCGCGCGGACCACCACCGCGCGGACCACCACCACGCGGACCACCACCGCGCGCCGTCGTTCCGAGGAGCTGGCGTCTCCGCCGCAACGGCGTTCCTCGCGTTGGTCCGCCGTCTAACCATTGATTCATTGATCCCAAGGCTACGTGCAGCAGATTTCCTTATTTTTCAACCAGCTCGACTGACTTTAGCTGTAAACATCCATACATTGGCCGCACCGCTGAATAAGCCGCAGGGTCCAAAGCACAAGAAAAAAGTAGCGGTTTATAGCCCGAAAAATACGGTATATAGTGTGTGTAGGTCTTCAGCCCTATTACATATGTCCGTAATTTCAAGTAAAACACAGACATCGCTTATCCAGTGCGAATCCGCCCTTGTGAAACACAGACGTCGGGGGGTAATTTCCAATTACCTGAGGTCCTGGGGTAATACTTATCCCGTGCGAATCGGGCTTTAGTAGCACCTGTTGTTCAAATTCACACGTAATGTCTTCCCTAAGCATAAAACGTCGTTTTCAAGCAACGCTATATTTTAAGCAAGGTACCAGACCAGACTGATATTAAATACAGAAAACGTCTGGATGGACAGAGACAGACAGCTGTCATGATCATCACTACGAATCAGACAGCATTCATAGCGGAAGACATAAGCAATTATTAATCACATAGCCATCAAGGAATTACAAATAAACAAAATTCGGAATGCTGCATGCGTGTAACAGAAAGTAATAGGCCTGTAACTTACCTAGACAGTATATGTGTGATCTATTAGTTGATAAGATGCGGAGTGCTGCAGTCTGAGAGAGAATCCTAAAATCGCAAACAAAACAAAAAGCCATGTGAGAGTGAGAGCTTCCGCCTTCCACAGGAAATGACATAGCACTTGACGTACATGCGTCATTCTCTACGTTGCCTAAACCATTGTCAGAGCCTTGGAAATACAGAGTTACGCCAACTCCGTTCACTCCATGGCGCCAATCCAATGGCGGCCGCTAGTGCTGCTGGGTAGGGGAATAGTGACACTCTCAGAACGTTGTCATAAAAACGGCATGAACAAAGATTTTTTTATTATTGTATTAATGACTATACCTTTGTAGAAAATAATCAGTGCATACAAATGAGATAGGACATGTCGCAGGATATTTTTGTATACTTTGTTTGCTTTATATTGATGTCTTAAAAAGCAGAATAGTAGTTTTCCCAATAACAATTCACTTCAAATTAGCTTTATTGGCATGAGAATTCGCACCTCATTCACAAAGTGACACTTCCGTAAACGTCACTCTCGTGGTATTCCCGCGAGACTGTTACTCTGTTCTATTGGGGAATAGGCAGAGATGCATTGGACTCAGACAACAGCCCCTCTTTAATGACTTTAAATCCCTTTATTTTCGTTTCTTTTTAATAATGGCACATCATACAAATTGCAGACACTATAGTTGTTACTGTGAAATAATTTAAATCGACTGTCATTTTGCATACATATGTAAAATAGCTCTTATTTGCGCCACTCTCGTCTTTCAGACTCCATGGTTTGTCACTGTTATGTTCTCGGCGACCACTGAGCACGTGACTAAAACCACGTGACTGCGTACCCCTTCAATGTCGCAACTCTCCCTCTAGAGGGCTCTGACTAGAGTACTATAATGGTAAACAGAGTGGCGTCACTCCAATTGACTCCCCATTCTCCAGCCGAACAGAGACGCCTATTGGCTGAAACGCGCACGCGACCTCCGAGGAGGAATGCAAGTTCCAAACAAACCCCTCTAGCACATCCAGCTCGGAGCTGCAGCTCCGTCGACAGCAGAATGCAAGTTTGCAGGTAAATTGGCGAGATTACGGCATTTCAGAACATTTTAACGCATTAACAGACCGCTCGTCACTTTAGTGATTAATGTTTGATATGAATATTTATATAATTCGTTCTGGTTTAAAAAAAATAGACTGTTGTGGTGCAGTGGTGGTTAGCTAACTTAGCTTAGCAGTGTTCCTGTCCATCCAGCCATCCACTCCATGAACAGTTACACTGCTATGACCCGTCAGCTTTTTTTTTTTCCTAGCATAAATATTTGTTTTCATTGTTATTAGCTTTATTGTTAAACTTATGGTCAACCAGTGTGTACAACTGATAAGTTATATTGCTAGGTTATATAACATTACTATTATAGATTATGTTTATACTCTTGGGTGGGGGAAACAAACCAAAAAGTCACGTTGCTTTGTTATATACAGTACATTTTATACAAGCTATAAAGCTTAGTGGCAACATTTGTTTGTTGTAGTCAGTCCACTTGCCAGAATGTGACACCAAGGTTTTGTGTGAAGTGTTTAGTAGGGGTCCCCTCCCCAGAGTGTAGAAGTTGCCAGATATCATGTTGAGCAGTTTTTGCAATTGTGATAATATGTGGCCATATGGAAGACCATATAGCAGTTCTCCTCCGTGATAAATTTCATGGTGGTCGACAGCCAAATTATTGATGATTGGAAACAGGAGGGGGTGTACGAAATCAAACTAAATAAAAACAGATTATGTAAATATTAAATCAGTATGTCTGTAATATATTAAGTAAGTAACTGTATAAAGTTACATAAAAATAATACAGCATATGCATTGTTTGTTTTTGTTTTTTTGCATTTCAGGACAGTGACTCGGGTGCCAATAGAGATGATTTTCTGTGTACCAGAGGACCAGGACACAAGAAAGAACAGGACATGGAGATGATCGGCCAGGCTGCTTGCGCCAATTGGATTTTCAGGGAAAGCCACGATGAAGAATATTTTAAGTGGTCAAACTAGCTGGCAGTAGAATACGTTTTCAGAAGCATCTTCATAAACAAGACTGGAATTTTTCATATACACATACAGTTTATTGCTTCAATGTATACCTGGTTGGCTGTAACATCAAGACCAGGGGTGTAGTGGAGGGGGGACGCGGGGGGACGGAGTCCCCCCACTTCTCACATCTAAAATATATTTTGGGCAAAAGTAGGCAGATGTTTTTTTCTTGTCATTTACTTTTATGGATACAATTAGGCATTGTAAACAAAACTTTCTCAACATGCTATACTTAGTCCCCCATCTGTGTTTCCTAGAATTGGAGGGCTGAAAAAAATCATATTAGCATGGTGAAATACATATTCATGACATCATCAAGATGTGTTTCACCATGTTAATGAGTTTCCTTTTTTCTGCGAGTGTATAAATGGAACCAAATGGACCCGCTAGGGTCCATTTGGTTCACATTTGTACACTCGCAGAAAAAAAATGAAAATGGGTGGAATTCCCCTTTAAGAGGCGTCCCCCCACTTCTAAAAGTACCACTACAACACTGATCAAGACCATTAATCACACAATTGTTTTGGAAAGTTTCTTTCATGCTGTCTCTCAAATGTCAGTCAAAATGTTCTGAGATATATATTTTTCCCCCCAGTTACATCAAATTTTGAGTGTGTGAGTGATGGAAAGTATTTTTGTACACATTTTAGTTACTACATTGTGAATAAAATGTTTTATTGATTATTCATTCTCCTTGCATATTCCGTAATCTTTACTGACATGTCATTTGGTATTTGGCCTCAGAACCCCAGCTGAAAATGTTTGTCCCTGTGACCCCCTCATTATGTCATTATTGGCTGATCTACAACATCACAACACGTCCTATTTAAAATCCATTGTGAACTTGTCTGAATTTTGAATGAATAGTTTATTGGAAGAAAAGTAATGGGTACAACTTAAGGTACAGTCAGACAGGGTACAGTCAAATAGCCAATAGGATCACTAAGAAAATTCCTTGCAGTCTTGTTTCAGGACCAGGCCAGGTACAGAGTGAAAGGTTTTTGTTTTAAGTGGAATGTGTAACATGAATCCAATACATAGTCCTAGTATGAAAGCTATTGCAGTAAATCTGAACTGAGTGTCATGCATGAGACGATTGTCAATCACGGACTGATTGATGGCTGTCCTACAGTGACTGATAGGTGGCACCCCAATCATGCACGGCTGGAAGTGATCGGGATGAGGAAGGAGAAACTATAAAACTGTTTTGCTCAGAGTGACAGGGAGTGGTGTGTCTGGAAAGCGGAGCTCTGTATGTTTGCTGGCATATAATGCCAGCGATTGTATTGGGTGGGAGGGCAATTTGCTTATGTTTTATTGTTAGTAATTATTAAATGAAGTAGCTGTGTATCTGCATGCATGTTACTTGCTCAGCCTCCATTATTAATGTTTGAAGTAGAAATATCCTGTAAATAGGCACTTAACATTTATTCTCCTACCTGAAACAAGGATTATTACACTACGATCAAATCTGCAACCCTGCTTCAACACACAACTGTAACCCTAACCCCTTCCCACACACACCTCAACCAACCCCAGAGTAGACCTAATGTAAATTATTAAACCATAACCATTTGGCCTATATGGTCAGAGAGGCAAATACAAAAATAATATAGCCTAGCATTTAATAAGATTCTAGGAATATAAGAAACAAAGTAAGATAAATAGAGTATCTATAATGAGTTTCCAGATACTCTAAAGCAGGGCTTTTTAACAGGTGTTCCGGGGACCACCAGTGGTCCCTGAGAGGATTTCAGGATGTCCCCTGGCTAAATGATGGAAAGTTGTTTAACCTACCAGATGTAACTCTTTGAGAGCATAAAGATGAAACCAAATGGACCCTTGTGGGTCCATTTGGTTACTGTCTCTCAGTCTCAAGAGTTAATATTCAACCTCTGAATGAGCTCAAGTCTACACAACTAGAGAATATCAAAGATTAATGGTCATTTTGACTTTGACCTGTATGTTTGACTGTTTGTGTTTTTTCTTCAAAATCCAGCCTGGAATTGTGGCGACAAGCCACAGTTTTGGGGTCTGTGGGACTAAAAATGGTGGTGGCCATAAAATGGTGGTGGCTCAAATTATGAATAAATAGTGGGCCCTGGTATCAAAAAGGTTGAAAACCACTGCTCTAAAGCAGGGGTTTTCAACAGGTGGTCCGGGGACCACCAGTGGTCCCTGAGAGGATTCCAGGGGGTCTACCTAATCACCGGAACGGACCAAAACCTACCGGAACGGACCGGAACGGACCAAAACCTACCGGAACGGACCGGAACGGACCAAAACCTAGACCAAAACGGACCGGAACGGACCAAAATCTACAGGAACGGACCAAAACCTACCGAAACGGACCATTTTTTTAAAGCCATATACATTCAGAACACTATCCCGGACCGGAACCTACTAGGAGCGGATCGAAACTGACATGAATGGACCGAAACGGACCCCGATTTAGCCAGACACACATTCAAAACACTTGTAGAAGTCACCTGTAGACGGGCTCTCATTTAAATCCAAGGTGTCTTTTTTTTTTAGAAATGGTAGTAGCCTAAAGCACAGAGACAAACAAATCAACTGTGTCGGTTTGTGGTTAGAATGGAAATTATCTCAGAGGAACCCTCTCGCCCCTGCCCACCCCCCGTGCGTACTTCCATCATGTCGATGATACAACGTTCCACTAGCCAGGGGCGTAGCTACGGGTGGGCTGGGGTGGGCCGCGGCCCACCTAAATAGAGAGCTGGCCCACCCAAAACGCCAAACTCTGCTGACAGCCCTGTCTAAATTGTCATTTTAACTCGTTTTCTTGGCGTTAGTTTTACTTTATTTTTATAGTCATGGTAGTTCTATCTGCCTACTTTCGTTTTAGCTCAAGTTTTTAGCGATCGGCCGCTTATATCGATAGCCTTACGTACTTTCTTCCTACCTGCGGAAACCGGCCCGGCAGTGTTGCCGGACAGCGACATGACAGCTACGTGTCATGTAGCCTGACAGCTACTTGACAGCCACCCACCCCGGCTTGCAACGCTACGGTACCAGCGAGGAGTGTCTACATTCCCGGCTTACCCAGCGCCCTCTCACCGCAGCAGGCCCAGTCTCTGGGCCTGTGTGGGTAAGTTTCGATCCGTGACTGGACCTCCTACTTGACTGTCACTGTCACACCGTTTCAACGCTGCGGGCCACTGTATGTGGCCCCCGCGGGTGCGTTCCGCCAAAACCCTCACCCTGACAGCTATCAAAACGTTTAGATCTGCACATTTCTACCATCAAGGTCACTTTTACTGGCCACAGCTCTTTTTCACCCCTAGATATAATGCCACCACTACATACCTCGTCCTCCTCCGGCTCCGACTGCGACAGCTGCCTCCGCCTGACTCAGAAGGTGTCCGAGCTCCAGGACAGAATCTCCAGGCTGTACCAGATTCGCGATGATGAGATTCTCCTCGACTCGCTGTTCCAGTGCGCCGGTCCCGCCTCGGACCCCAGCTCCGAGGTCTTTATCGGCCCGGCTCCAGCAGCGCCATCGCGTCTATATAATGACACCCTCCCGGCTCCTGCTCCTGCCCCGGGCGTCCCGGCTGCCCCCAGCCGCCCTTCCTCGTCTCGCCAAGCGGCCGAAATGGACGACACTGTTCCGGCCCTTGTGGACGTGGACACCGCTGGTCGCTGTGTCCGGGTGGATGCTCCGCGCCTGCCGGTGGCTAGTTCCACTCCTGCGGCCCCATGGAGAACCGTTGGTCGGGGCCGAGGCAAAGGCCGCGGTCGGGACATTAAGCCTTGTCCGCCACCTGCGCTTGATACTAGAAATAAGTTCTCTATTTTGGCCGATGTCCAAGTAGCCTCTTGTCCTGTTGACCACATTGCTCCCCCCCTGGGATCCCGTTCGAGCTCTTCCAACCGCCGCCAGCTTTTGAAGTCGGCTGTTGTTAGACATTCGGGTGGCCTCCTCTCTCCCTGTCCTCCCGTGTCCACTCCATTGGCCAACTCTCCAACAACAGCAACATTGTCCCCCCCTCCCCCGCCTTCTGCTCCCACTGCACGGACCACCAGCCCTCCAACTCCCACCGCGCGGACCACCAGCCCTACAGCTCCCACTGTCCGGCCCACCAGTCCTCCAGCTCCAGCAGTAGTGTTGCAGCCCCCGCTATTGCTTCGCCCGTTGTCCAATCCGCCACCACTAATTATGCCCACCATCGCTATTGTCGGCGATTCGGTGGCCAAGTCGCTTGACTTTGTAAATGCAATTAATCTCTCCAGGTCCGGCGCGACCACCGATGATATTCTCAGAGAACTCCCCGAAATCCTGGCCTCTCTCCCCTCCACCATCTCCTCCATTATAATCCACTGTGGAGTTAATGACCGCCATTCGGAAATCACACGCTCCAACTTTAAATCAATTTTTTCACTCCTCTGCAACTCTGGTTTGTCTGTATATATCTCCGGCCCACTTCCCACGCTGGATCGTGGCGATTTGCGTCTCACCAAGCTTCTCCGGCTCCATTATTGGCTCCAATCAGCTTGTCTCGCCGCCAACCTCCACTACATTCCAAATTTCTTTTTGTTCTGGGACCGTCGCTCGTTTTATTATGACGGCCTTCATCCAAGCAAACAAGGATGTGATATGCTGAAGTTAAACCTCCGCCGCTCTGTGGCCGCACACACGAACTTTCAACAACAACAACAACAACAACATTGACATGCTGCCCCGTCCGCTCTGGCTCTGGCTGACCTCTCCCCCCGGGGTCATTCCAGTTCGCATACCGGCTTTCCATCTATCGCCCCCCACTGGCCGGGCGGACCTCCTACTGATAGATGCAACGAGACTGTGCCCAGTAGTCATAGTCCAGTCTCCATAAATTCACCTCCCGTTCACTCAACTTTTATTCCCTCATTTACCAATCCTATTTCAGTTCTCATTACACTTAGATCATGTGCCCCTCTACCATATCGCTCTCCCAACTGTAATAACTTAATCACCATTAAAACATCCTCACCATCACTCTGTTCTTCAATACAACCACCCACCAGATTTGGGCTACTAAATGCCAGATCTCTGACAAATAAAAGTATTCTTTCCCACGATTTTACTCTGGACAACAATTTGGATTTTTTCATAATTACTGAATCCTGGACAACCAATGCAAACACAAAGTCCCTGATTGAGGCCACTCCTGTGAATTATTCTTTTTTCCATCAACCACGACCATCCGGCCAGATGGCTGGTGGCTTAGCTGTCATTCATAAGGACACATTTAAATGGTCTCCTGTAAAGTCCCTTGGAGCTTACAACTCTTTTGAAATACTTAGTTTCCTGATCCACACCAAAACTCCACTGTTGTGTGTAATTATTTATAGGCCACCAAAGAGTACAAATTTTCTTGAAGAGTTCTCTGAACTCCTATCTACTCTTACTCCTAAATTTGACCACGCCCTAATTTTGGGTGACTTTAACATCCACGTCAACTGCCCCTCTCACCCCCTTGTCAATAATTTTATTAATCTCATTGAATCATTTAACCTGGTCCAGTCGATTCATGAACCCACCCACATCAAGGGCCATACCCTCGACCTTGTACTTTCCCTAGGCATCTCTCCCACTGAGCTACAGTTTTTACTTTTCCCCTTATCTGACCACAAAGCCATCATTTTTAATTTACCCCTCTCTCCTTCCGTCACTGATACCCCTCCTCCACCTCGCCGTTCTCGCATTATTAATTCCACCACCGCCTCTAAATTTATGGACACTTTTCAGTCCTCCATGCCACCTCCAGACACAAATCTTCATTCAAATCCAGACCGGCTGGTAGAACGTTTTAACACCACCTCAAGATCCATTCTTGATTGCATAGCACCTCTTCGTGTAGTTAGACCTTGTGCCAACGTGACTCCGTGGTTAACTGACCACACTCGATCACTAAAGAGGCAGTGTAGAAAAGCAGAGAGAAAGTGGAAGCTCGACAAGCTCCACATCTCTTTAGAAATCTTAAAAACCACAATGACTGAATATGAAACTGCAGTCAAGGATGCCCGTTGTAAATACTTCTCCTCTATAATTTCTAACAGTAATAACCCCAGAACCCTGTTTAAAGTCATAGAATCAATCACTAACAAGGTCCCTTCACATAACACACATTTCTCGGTAGAAAAGTGTGACGAATTCCTCCACTATTTTGTCAACAAGGTCGAAGCTATTAGGTCTGGCATCATTCCTAATTCCGTTACATTTCCCCTCCCCCCATCAACCTCAGTATCATTTGATCACTTTGAACCCATCACTTTGCTTACCCTTAAAGACACCATCCTCTCTATGAAATCCTCCACCTGCAGTCTAGACCCAATCCCAACTTCAGTGTTAAAGGAAGTCCTTACCACCTTATCACCTCACTTGTTACAGATTATCAACTCCTCACTCTCCTCCGGCGTTTTCCCCTCTGAGTTCAAGCACGCCATTGTCCAACCTCTTCTAAAGAAACCAAACCTCAATCCGTCTGACCTAAAAAACTACAGGCCTATTTCAAAGCTCTCTTTTCTTTCTAAAGTTTTGGAAAAAATAATCTATTCTCAACTGACTACTTTTATGAACAATAATGCAATCTTTGAAACCTTTCAGTCCGGTTTCAGAGCCCTACATAGTACTGAGACCGCCCTCATAAAAGTGACAAATGATCTTCTTCTTGCAACTGACAACGGCGATTGTGCAATTTTAATTCTTTTAGATTTGAGCGCGGCCTTCGACACAGTCGATCACGATATTTTAGCTCGATGTCTCCATATATGGCTTGGCCTGCGTGGTACTGCCCTAGACCTTGTGCGTTCTTACCTCACTAATAGAACATTTTCCGTAGTATCTGGCGAAGCCTCCTCCTCATCTGCCCCACTCTCTTCAGGTGTTCCCCAGGGATCCGTGCTAGGTCCTCTTCTGTTTTCAATTTATATGCTTGCCCTCGGCCAAATTATTCGAAACCACAATCTTCAGTATCATTGTTATGCAGATGACACACAACTGTATGTCCCCATCAAGTCACCCACCACTGGAAGCCTTGACAGTGTGAAGGCATGTCTGGCTGACATAAACTCCTGGATGTCCCAAAACTTCCTTCAATTAAACTCGGACAAAACCGAAATAATCCTTTTTGGCCCCCCTCAACACACCCAAATTCTGAAGGACAATCTTGGCAACCTGTCCATCAATGTTAATCCCACTGCAAGAAACCTAGGCGTCCTAATGGACTCGGATCTAAATTTTAACGCACACCTTAAAAAAGTGGTTCAAACCTGTTTTTATCAACTTAGAAATATCGCAAAAATCAAGTCATTTTTATCTACTGCTGATTTAGAGAAGGTCATTCACGCTTTTATTACTTCGCGCCTGGACTATTGTAATGCCCTTTATTCAGGCTTAAGCCAAAAATCACTGTCTCGCCTGCAATTAGTGCAAAACGCAGCAGCCAGGCTTTTAACCAACACCAAGAAACGTGATCATATCACTCCGGTTTTAAAGTCACTTCACTGGCTACCAGTTGCTTTTAGAATTGATTTTAAAATTATTTTAATTACTTTTAAGGCACAGCGAGGCCTTGCCCCCACCTATATTATGGAGCTCCTCCCCCCCCATAATCCTACCCGCACCCTGAGGTCCGCGGATAAGGGCCTCCTAAAAGTTCGCACCGCAAGGTTTGTCACTAAAGGTGATCGGGCCTTCGCCATTCGTGCCCCGAAACTCTGGAATGCCCTACCGGAATCTATTCGCCTCACAGACTCCCTGCCACGTTTTAAAACCCTTTTAAAAACTCACCTGTTTCAAAAAGCCTATTTTTAAAACATATTTTACTATTGTTTTTTTATCCTCTGTTTCTTTAAATGCCTACATGCTTCACCCCTACTTGTTTTATCATACACTTTCATGCTGTTCCCTTTTACTATGTCTCATTTATCTTTTGTCATTTTGTTTCCTGATGTTTCTTTGTTGTTAATACTGTACAGCACTTTGTGGCGTAGGCCTAGAAAAGTGCTATATAAATAAAGTTATTATTAAGTTAAAGTTATTATTGAAAACATGACTATGAACTTGAGAAAACAAAGGACAAAGACCAGAGAGCCTCTAGAGAGTGCTTGAGAGGTCTGGACTCACTGTAGTTATAATGCAGGCACTAATCACCCATTATAATGCAAATGAGGCATTTCATTCACCCTTTGTTTGTAAACCTGCCAGATCGTTATTATTTGGCAGCTATATCTGAGAAATTAATGATCAAAAACACGTCTTTTTGCCGCGAATTCCCGACTTTTTTTTTGCAATTTACTTTATAACCAGGGCTGCACATAACTATTTTGGTCTGGTACTCAGTGGAGCACCAGGGGATGTTACCTGGTGCTCCAAAAATGCGGCGACCCATATCGACCCATATCGACCCGTATCGTCGACTCATATCGACCCCTATTTTCACACCTCCATTTCTAGGGAATAGATTGGGGGAACAACACAACATCTCTAAGGTGCATGTCAATGACATAACATGTTGGAAATGGGTGGAATTCCCCTTTAATCTCTCTCTCTCTCTCACACACACACACACACACAGCCCCGTTGTGTTCAAGATGAGGGGCGAACTGAACACAACGACAACAAGCAACATTGTGCATCAGCCACTTTACAGCAAAGACGTCTTTTCTGTGCAGTCTCTTTGGAGATTGCGGTGATGGAACACCAAAATAATTCCTTAATGCCGCTTGCTTCTTGGACATTTGACGAGAGTTTAGCTGTAAGTTAGCAGAATAATGTGTCAGTGTGGGCTACTACCAGTAGCATGGATCGATTGAGGAAGCAGGAAAAGACACACTGCGTTTGGCCAGTGTTGCCAACTGCCAAAATCCAAAGTGCATTAGTGTCACTTCAAAAACGCACTCGAATGCATTAGAATAAAATTAATGCACTACAATGAAACTAAATGGACCCTTACGCGTCCATTTGGTTGGGGCCTGGTTGGTTGGGGTCTGGTTGGGGTCTGGAAAAAAGCTAAATATAGTGACAAATGAGTCAGGTTGGCAACACTGGCTAGTGCACCCATGTGTCCACAAGACACGGTGTGATTGGCCAGTGGGGGCAGAGCCATCTAGTTGCGACATTGAGGGGTCAGAAACTGAGCACTCGAACTGCTATTCATGCAGCCTGAATAGGGACAACTGGAGTTGAAAATACATTGTAGAGGAGCCGCCATTGGACTGGCCCAATGAAGTGAACGGAGTTGGCGAATTTCTATGTATACTAAGGCTTCTGGCCATAAACAATATTCATTTTTATTATGAGGCCCATCTGTGGTGCGCAAAAGCGTTCCCCAGCCCGTAATTAACCGCGCCATGTGCTTCATTGAACGCGCATGCGTCGTGGCGCGCCAGTTATGTGCGGTCCTGTTTATAACATTTCGCAGACTTGGGATAAATAACAGCAAAAAAACACGGAAAATGTTTTTTCAACATAACATGTTGAATGGTAAGAAATGATTGAGAATTGACCGAGCTATAATTGTTTGAAAATGAGAGCTATAATCTTTGAGAATAGGCTACTCATGCATGTGTCTGTCCTAAGCCTGCAGCCATGCTGCGTGCTTAGGAGGGTCAGACATAGCAGTAGAGATAAGGGAAATAGATATGGGATGAATTAAAGGGAATGGCAAGACCAACACGGATTGGATGAAAGCTAAAAACGCCCAAACTACACCTATGCATAATGTAACGGGTATAGGAGGTGTTTAAGGGAGATGGCATGATAACGAAATTATCAACTTTAGTGTGGGAACGCCTCTTCCCCAATGCTAAGTGCGTTAATTGCATATAAGGGCTAATGTAACCAAAATCGAGCCCTATGTGTTGGTGACAGGATTATTAATTCATGTCAAGACATTAATTCAAAAAGATAACCCTAGTACAGTAAAGGTTATATAAACTGAAATATAACCATAATGCGGCAATAATAGCAATAAATAGCTTTTCTTGCACGCGCAAAATTTGCGGCCATCACGCATGCTTACGCAGCATGCCCACCCTGAATCACTCATGCCCACCCTGAATTGAGTTTCTGGCTACGCCACTGCCACTAGCACTCACTCAAACAGAAGTCCTTCATCCCTCCTATTCAACACATGAACAATGATGACCAGCCCCAACAAAGTGTCTTGTCTTGCTTTGTCAAGTTGACTGTCTGTGAGAATGAGCCACTAAAGACAATTTTCTGTTTCATGTGTTCCATAACCCCGATCATTGTAAAGCATCGCTGCTTCCCACCGGAGGATCCTGAACGACACCGAACCAAAGATAATGTGGATATGAACTGTCAAACCAAAACTGCCGCTGTTGTTATACCAAGCACCGACATCTCAGACTAATCTGGCAGAGTTGATTTGTTTGTCTCTCTGTGCTGTAGGCCTACTACCATTTCTGTGAGAGGCAATTTAATTGTGCAGCGACGTACGGCCTATTGCAAAGGCTTTGGCCGCTTGACAAAAAAAAAAAGGCACCTTGGATTTAAATGACAGCCCGTGACAGGGATTATCCTATGACATCACGACGACAAAGGGTGGGATTCCCTCTACCCTCAAACCAAAGGTATATATTTGAACAACTTTTAGTAGTTTATTGAAGAATGTGGTGTTATAATCAATTTGATAGGCTTATAGCCTACAGGCCTACAGGTGACTTCTACAAGTGTTTTGAATGTGTGTCTGGCTAAATCGGGGTCCGTTTCGGTCCATTCATGTCAGTTTCGATCCGCTCCTAGTAGGTTCCGGTCCGGGGTAGTGTTCTGAATGTATATGGCTTAAAAAATGGTCCGTTTCCGTAGGTTTTGGTCCGTTCCGGTCCGTTTTGGTCTAGGTTTTGGTCCGTTCCGGTCCGTTCCGGTAGGTTTTGGTCCGTTCCGGTCCGTTTTGGTCTAGGTTTTGGTCCGTTCCGGTCCGTTCCGGTAGGTTTTGGTCCGTTCCGGTGGGTTTTGGTCCGTTCCGGTGATTAGGTAGACCCATTTGGGAAACCAACATGCACTCTGCACGATGGTCCCCAGGCAAAATGATGGAAAGTTGGTTAACCAGATGTAACTCTTGAGAATGTAAAAACGAAAGCAAATGGACCCTTGCGGTTCCATTTGGTTTCATGTTCACACTGTCAACAGTTAAAATATTCATCATCTGAATTAGTCTACACAACTAGAAGATGGACAAAAGCAAATGTTTTTTTTTTTGTTTTTTTTTGGGGGGGGGGGGTCTGTGGGGCTAAAATGCTATCAAAATGGTGGTCCGTGGCTCAAATTGTGAATAAATATAGTGGGCCCTGGTATCAAAAGGGTTGAAGACCACTGCTCTAAAGATAAAGAGCGCGGGGGGGGGGGGGGGGGGGGGGGGGGGGGGGGGGGGGACGAGGAGTATGCTAACAGACACATGCTAAATGGAGGAGGTAATGTTTGGAACTTGCAGAGCTCCAGAGCGTGGCGCATGCGCGCTACGCGAGGGGCGGCGAGATCAAAGCATGACGCCACTCTCTCTATTATAGTACTCTAGCCTAAACCATTGTCAGAGCCTTGGAAATACAGAGTTACGCCAACTCCGTTCACTCCATGGCGCCAGTCCAATGGCGGATCCTCTACATAGACTATTAGATAGTGACAACAAATAGTGACAGCCGGAAGTTACTGAATGCATTGGAGCCTATGGGCTCGCGCGAGTACTAGAACCACGTGACTATTTTCTGTCCCCTCAATGTCGCAACTCTGTCTATTTCTAAGGCTCTGACCATTGTGTACAACGTACAACCGCAAGCTTTTTCTTAATTGTATATTTTTACTTGTAGGCCTATTGTTTTTTGTTTTGTTTTACATTTTGAGTGTGTGTGTGTGTGTGTGTGTGTGTGTGTGTGTGTGTGTGTGTGTGTGTGTGTGTGTGTGTGTGTGCGTGCGCGCGCGCGTGCGTGCGTGCGTGCGTGCGTGTGTGTGAGACCTTTTATCACGCTTGTCTATTAAGGCTGGTGTGTTAATCCAGCCTGTCACTTTCTGAGTTGCGACTGTAGCTTACACTTGAAACTATTAGCCTAGGCCAGTGGGCAGTGCATGTTGGAAAAGTACTGAATTGTTTTAGTTCAACTTCAGTATAAGTGTTAATACAGCAATATAGAAATTCATACTCCGGAATTCGGAATAAAAAAAATCCGGAATTCAAAATGATGTTTCACATGTACAAACATCTCTAACTATAGTTGTAAACTATAAAGTTGTCAAATAACTGTTGTGGAGAAAAGTACAATATTTGCTTCTGATGTAGTGGAGCAAAGGAGGGAAAAATGCATACTCAAGTATATATTACGTAACTGTATAGCGTATACAGTGTCAGTTACTTTCCACTGGTGTCAGTGGGACTGCATATACAGTACAAGCCATGGCATGTGGCAATTATTCATTGTTCAGCTATGCTGTCTGTCACAATTATTATGTGAGGTTGTGTTGGTTACTTATTAAAGAGAGGGGAAGTAGTATAGGGGGAAGGGAGGATAATGGGTGGAGAAATACAGTAACAGTAGAGAACAGAGGTTACAACATAACCAAACGCATGATGGTGAAATAGGCTATCCGACAATCCGAATGTCACGAGCATGATCTTTCTTCCTCTATGTTCGGGTACTGTATGATTTTGATCTCTATTAAACCACTAATATAAAATACAATTGTAGACGGTGTTGACATTCACTCCACTGTGAGCAGTCATGGTAATATACTTTGTATATATCTGTAACACATCTATTTGTGGCTTGTTTAGTGGCTAGGAACGGTATTATTGATAAAATGCTGTTACTCAAGTGAATGTGAAAGGAAATAAAGTACACACTGTAAAATATATAGTAAGTTATTTGATGAATCAGGATTCACATTATATGTGGACATGTTGTTATTGAAAAATGGGTTATTATAAGAGAAATTGGTAACCCTAACATAATGAGGAAATGTGTCACTTTTCAGGGATGCAACATATACCCAGCACGAAGGAAGAAAAATGAAATGATCTTCAATGAGAACCTGAGATTTTGAACAGATACTGTACATCATGCAGGCCATCAAGTGTGTTTGCATTGGCGATTGCCAAGTGGGTATATCAAATCTTTTAGTCACTTACACGACTGACAAATATCCCACTGAATGGATAGTAACGGTTATGGACACATATTCCGCAACGGCAACGATTGGTGGTGAACACTACGATCTTCAACTATTTGAATCTTCGAGGATGGATGAGTATGAGAGTCTACGAGTACTGATGTACCCTAACACTGATGTGGTCCTGCTCTGTTTCTCTGTTGTTAAACCAACTTCACTTGAAAACATCACAGAAAGGTGGATACCTGAGATCACCCGCTACTGTCCAGGCTGTCCCTTCCTGCTGGTGGGCCTGCAGACCGACCTGAGGGACGACCCTTCCACCGTGGAGCAGCTCTCCAAGCAGAATCAGAAGCCCATCACTCCACACAGAGCAGAGAAACTGTCCCGCCAGATAAACGCAGTCACATACGTGGAGTGTTCTGCTCTCACAAAGGAAGGTGTACAGCATGTCTTTGACCAGCTGGTCTTTGCGGCTCAAGGTGAAACTAAGCCAAAAGAGATGCACACTTGTGAGCTATTATGAATATGATCCCGTACACTACTGCTGTACAAAAGGAATTAACAAAATTACTCTTGGTGTGTTTGACTGGTGGATGAAGGATAGATTGTGTCATTGCACTCCTTTTTCTTTTTTAATTCCAACAGTATGAAGGTTGTATTGGGAAATTTTAAATGTAATTCTGTAATTGTAATCATTGATATATTATGTACGGATAGTGTTTAACAAACCTGGCAAAACTCCAATGCAAAACCAACGGTGAGGATGGCTATGTTTTCATATATTCTGTCTGTAAAAAGAAAAAAAAAGTCAATGATTTATCTCATACAATGGTTTTATCTGAAAACATATATTTGCACTCTGCAGTTAATTGGTCTACTGGCTATAAGTGCCCTTATTATATTATATAGCATTTTTGTATAAAATCTTTCATGTTTTTTCCCCTTGTTTTGTTTGTATGTTTGTGTCTTTGGATTTAAAGTATAAAGAAAGAAAGAAAGAAAGAAAGAAAGAAAGAAAGAAAGAAAGAAAGAAAGAAAGAAAGAAAAGAAAAAAGAAAGAAAGAAAGAAAGAAAGAAAGAAAGAAAGAAAGAAAGAATAATAATACAAATAGGTACAACATAATTCACACATCCCAGTTTCTTTGCTCTGTGATATTTTCTGTGTGGCTATTTATCTATGGAGATCACGTCTCATGGCAACTTGAATTCATGGATGTTTCTTTTTGCCATCAATAATTTGATGATTTATTTTGTATGAATAAAATATAAATTTGTCTAATCCCGGATGGACTATGTTAATACAATATAACTTGAATTGGGATGCAGGTCATATTTTGTTTTCTCCCTCTTCTATTGTGACATTTAGATCATGTCAAAGGTCACGTCTCACCTTGACACAGGATCTGGCAAGATCAGACAAAGGCATGATAAAATATATTCATGAGTCATGAAATAATGATTAAACACTGTTATGTGAGTAGACAGTATGCATAATATGAATTGGCACATCTGCCAGCATAACAATAACAAGTAGGGGGTGCTCTCTGTTCAGTTTCAGGAAAGACAATGTACTGTAGTATTGTCATTCCTGGGGAGTGCAGCCTACTACTAGTATAGCATGTGTGTGTGTGTGTGTGTGTGTGTGTGTGTGTGTGTGTGTGTGTGTGTGTGTGTGTGTGTGTGTGTGTGTGTGTGTCATAGTGGTTGAGTGCATGTGTGTCACAATTTCAAGTCAAGGTGGCCTTTAATCAGTGTGTGTGTGTGTGTGTGTGTGTGTGTGTGTGTGTGTGTGTGTGTGTGTGTGTGTGTGTGTGTGTGTGTGTGTGTGTGTGTGTGTGTGTGTGAGTGTGTGTGAGTGTGTGTGTTTGGGTGTGTGGGTGTGTGAGAGAGAGAGAGAGCATTCTTATATGATCAACGATGCTTAAAAACAATGTGGGTACAATGTATACAATATACACCATAGACAGTAAAATTGACTGACTACACACGGTCCCTCTTCTCGCGGCCACAAGCATTTTGCAGCAGGTATCCTATCGGTTTAGGTATAGGTTATACTGAGGTTATGCTTAGGGTTAGGTTTATTAGCGAGGAGTAATGAACAGCCAACGGCCGCAGCTGATAGTAAAGTGGCCGACTGTTAGTATGTTGTAAAACGGTCGTCGGTTGATGGTAACGGTCGCGACCATTGACATGGGTTGGGACTGATTTACCACCTGCCGCAATGTACCATTGGTCGCGACTGTCTGACCATCGGTCGCGACCATTGGTCGCAGGCGCAAAATGATTTCGCTGTCTCTACAATATGTGTCCCTTGTCTCTCCTATATCCACCCTGTTCAACCTTCTCACCTTCCTCTTTGGCTCCCAGTCACTCCCCACTGGCCTCTTGTGAAACGTCCCACTGGGTGCAGATCAGAAGCATGACACCCCCGGGCCTGCAGAGCGCTCCATGCTCGTCACAAAGGGTGTTAGAACCTGCCAATATTAGCGGGCTAAGGGAGCAGCTGTATCCCCCAGTAAACATGGACAAACCGCTGCTGGGGTCATGTCCATCTTCCCCCATGTTTTCGCTTCTGGGATTCAACAAACACACGTCATTCTGGGAGTAGTTGGGGGTGAGATACTGGGTGACGTGAGGGGGGAGATAAATCACTTTGGAAGATACAAGGCAAGACAAAATAATGATGGGGTGGAAGATACATAATGAACATAATGTATAAGAGAGATGTACTACTGGTACCATATGGTTGGTAGTCCATACCAAACAGATCATGGCTGCTCCACAGGCCCGGATCTAACCTGTCCCAGGTTAGGGGCAGGAGAAGACGGCTTCATCGCCTGCACCGCCAAGCATCATGGGCAATGGAAGGTTAAATGACCACATAGAAATTGCTATTTTGCTATTTTACAGCTTTACATCATATATCATGGAGACTCCACCTGGAGTAACTTTTTTAGATTTCTGTATTTGCCCTGCTATAAAAGGTTGACCACCAGAAATAATATCTAGCTATGAGAGTGAGACCCATTGTCACCTGTAGATTATAAAAAAGAATTGCTTTTGACATTTTCTTTTATTTTGTGAGTGACTATGGACTTTATGCTTAATTGTGTTCATAATCATAACACACAGACACACTAAACACACATTACAGACTCACAAAAAACATTTAATCTTATCTCTTGGGCTGAAAATCAAACATGAATCATTCTCCTCGTGCTAAAACAATGTATCCTTTTCACCTCTGTATGTTTGCCTACAGATTACTGTGGTCATCTTCATGTATCCACTACAGTTGCACTGTGGTCTTCCCTGCCAGACACTCCTTCCTCCACGACGGGTGGCTGACTGTATGGCAGCTCTGACTGCGGTGGAGACTGTTCCCACGGGGATAAAGATGGTCCGACCATCAGTTGGAGCACACACCGGAACTAACCGGGAATGTCAATCCCACCACCCAGGCTATCATCACAACGTACTGCCCGACCTCTCTGCTACGGAGAGAGAGAGAGAGATAGTTCTTCTTCTGGTTACATTGTACTTTATTTAACTTTTTAAACAAGAATTTACAATTTAGTCATTCAGAGAAGCTAAGAACTTAACACCTATCATCAGAATATCTGTACAACATATGCACATCTACTATAATAGCCAATAGACCTACCAACAGCAGCCATAAAACATATTAAATGCATACAAATGAAATAAAATAACAAATTCACACTAAACTTGCACCCGCTCCGCTCATGCAAGTAATAATTCTCCATAAAGAACATTTATAGGAAAGGACATATTGGGACATCAATTAGATATAAATCAGCTGTTCACCCATAACTAACTAACTCACCAAATGTCCACCTATAACTAACCAGAATTACATCATGCCCAGAATAGGGACAGTCAGGTATAATTTGGTTGTAGAACAAACAACGTTTACTCCACAACCTGCTTAAAGGAGAACAAGACTTGTGTTGACGTTTCGTTGTGGCCTGTGTTACTCGATAGGTGACTGGCTGTGTCGATGACAAACTCTACGAAACATTCAACTTGTCTATAGCATTCCTGTTGTATTTGTGTTTGTTTTGCCTCAAGAGCAGCCAGTCACCTCTCCCTGTAATCCCTCTATTACATATCCTCGGACCCAATACGCGCACACACACGCACGCACGCACGCACGCACGCACACACACACACACACACACACACACACACACACACACACACACACACACACACACACACCAACCTCCACGACCCTCCACGAGAGGCTAACTCGTAAACAGCTCAAGCCACGCTACGAGGTGTTTATCCCTCGCACAGCGAGAGGGGTGTGTGTGTGTGTGTGTGTGTGTGTGTGTGTGTGTGTGTGTGTGTGTGTGTGTGTGTGTGTGTGTGTGTGTGTGTGTGTGTGTGTGTGTGTGTGTGTGTGTGGTGGGGGTGTCTTCGCATGCAAGTTTTCATCCTATCTAGTAATATTCCCTCAGGGTTGTTTGTTGTTTAGAGTGCGAAACATTGACAACAGTTCAGACGTCACTATGTAAACTGTCAATGGAGAGGCAGAAGCCTAACTCAAGTGGTTCCCACACTCAGTCAGCATCCATGTTATGCAAAGGATAAGAAATCATAATAACTCACTGTTAAAAATAAAATAAAATCTCCTCTATGATGATTATATT
Source organism: Benthosema pterotum (assembly GCA_039105355.1). Lineage (NCBI taxonomy): Eukaryota > Metazoa > Chordata > Actinopteri > Myctophiformes > Myctophidae > Benthosema > Benthosema pterotum. The sequence goes on along the minus strand of CM076968.1, from coordinate 24,873,532 downwards.
TAACAGAAATTCTATATATTTTGGAGGTGCAGCTGTTTGGTAAACAAACAACTTATAACAGAATATAAATATAAAGGAAATACGTAAAATAGGCTGATCATACTAAAGAGCAGGTTGGATGAAATCTGGGAGAACATTTTTGTTATAGATTATTTGACAAATTTCAATTCAAACAGAACTGTGACCCTCACTTGTTGTTTTTTCGCAGACACACACCCACGACATACAGTATCTATAGTATGTATGACACATGTACACATGCATTTGTCCTCTTTTGGGGAATTCAGAATATGCATGGTCATTGGTCACCCTAACGAATATACTATGGATATATACTATGGATCATGACGAGCTTAATGTACGTAGATTGACTATTTTCCCTCTCATTGTATAAAACAAAGTATATGGTCATGGGTCCTTGGTGGAGTTCCAGGAGGTCGCCAGCTAAATAATAGTTTACAACCATGTCAAACCGAGGGTCCCTGCAATTAAACAGGTTGAGAATCGCTGTTAGTGGTGTAAGTGTTTTCTCATGGGGTTCCCTGGCCCATCTTTTCAAATGTGCCAATTAGCGTCAATTTGGGGGTCCTTATGAAAAGGCTTGGGAACCATTGGCTTAAAAATAAAGTAACACCCTTCTTGGCTACACTTAATTAAGAAAAAACGCATAGTTGCAGACCTAATACATTTTAAATCGGGATGACTTGTTATTTTTTCTCTTCATGTACATTTGTATGTCAGTGTTTGTTGTTGTTGTATTTGTAGGTTAAAATGGGAAAACTAATAACATAAGAGTATGGAGTATAGTCAAGCAACATTCAGCCAAACGTTCCAGTAACGCGATTATGAGATTAGCGTAATTTGTGGCTTTGGTGGTAGACACATTAATGAATGTGTGGTGGCTAGGGCTAGGCTGCATCCTGAAACCAGGGCCGGATCTAGGTATGGGGGGGTAATGCCCCCCTAAATGCCCTGCCTGCCCCAGCAAACTTGATGGCATGCAAAACAACCCAAATATCAAAATTAAAGTGCTTATAATTAAAATGATTTAAAAACACTATGCTACTAATTACAATTGTGGCACCACTAAACCAACAGCATTTCATCATTGAAAACAGTAAAACTCTCTGAGTCAGACCTTTAGCTTTATGCGTGCTGCATGCCTGTTGGAACTTCAACAACAACTGATGTTATTATTGACGCTTTACTTGTCTAATATAAGTCCTGTAACTGAGAATGGTATGGGTGCGACTTCATCGCCCGTGCCACGAAGCGACACGGCGATGAGGACGCACCCATACCATTTTTGCCTGCCCCCCCAATTGGGAAGTGTTACATCCAGACCTGCCTGAAACCATACAGGGCTGCACTGCCAATAAGCCACAGTGCAGCTGGAAGCAGGCTGATTTATTGAGGTTTTCAGGTCAAGTGCTGATCGGGGCTGATTCTGAGGCTGATTAGTACTGTAGCTGGGCCACTGAAACCATGAGGTCAAGAGAGTAGGGCCATATGAATTCAATTAAACATCACCATTATTTCAAACCTTTATCTTTATGATTTATGAATGATTAAGAATAGGAAAATAGTGAAAATAGCCAACCTACTGTATATGGCCTGAATCGCTGGCCTAGCGGTGTTTGGGCATATAGGCCCCCACACAACCTAACAGTGCATTGTGATTGTGAGTTCCTATTCTGACAACCCTTGCTACATTTGCCTCTCTGAGAACCATTAGCCCCAAGTTGGTCAGACCCACGGTTGTCCAAACCACAAAAAGCCCTGGGCTCTGGACATAATACCCCATTTAAGATTGGTCCAACGTGCGACCTACGACGTCAGTAATGAATGGCTCTGTGCTCGATATATAAGCCTTGCGGCCACCCGACCCTCTCCTCCGACGGCAAAACGCAGATTTTGGCGTCGTGGACAACGTGGACGAGAGCTAGGCTGTAGAGGAGCGTCACCAAAAAAACAGAGAGGCCAGCGGAAGAGTGCCTACGACGGACCACGCCTATGTTCTTGTCTTGTCCAAGGCCTAGACAGGAACTTAAAGTCCCTAATATCTGGATGGGGCTTGCATTTCCAAGTTGCATTGTTCCAGTGCCCAACCGGCACCACCGCAGAGGCCCCACTCTAGTAAACTCTAGAAAATAGAAATTTGCATGCCTCTATGTGTAATAAAGCAAGTTAATCATCACATTCTATTCCTGCAATTCGAAAATGGAAGCCATTGTTCTCCCAATAATGATACTATGATATTTTTTTTTAAATAGATGGTTTAAAAAAAATCTGCCGAATGCTGATGTTCATGGAAGACAGGTTTCTGAACTGCCCACAGTTCAGAAACTCAGAGACACAGAGCGAGTAGGGAAAAAAAGTGGTATTTTATCATATACATTAGTGAGGACCAATTATATGAAGATAGTTTCAAAGGTAGTTTGAATTAATTTTAAAAGATGGTAACGTTAGTTTATGAATATATATATATATACACACACTGAATATCTGAAGATTTGTAATGTATCGCTATAAACAAGCCAGTATCAGAACTGACAGTGACTTATAATGGAAGTTTCTGCTTTGAGCTCCAAGGAGCTCTTGCAGGCCAGACATTTGTTAGTGTTGGAACCTGGTGCACCTGCTCTGCTGAGCTACGTAACCTTATAGATTTATGTGTAGGGCATCTGAGTCAGCATCATCTGCGTCATAACTAAACATAGCTCTGTCAAGTTCTCCTCTAGAGTGTTCAAAACTGAACCGTCATTTTTATTATATTGTGTTCTTATTGTGATATATGAATCTCCCTTCAGTTTGAAATAAATATTGAACTGAATTTAATTGACATCAGACCATGTCAACGCCAGAGCGTTCTGAAATCAGTGCAGATTCTTGTATTTCTGAACGCAGCCCCATGACAAAAATGCAAACTTACACATGCATACTGTATTTGTAGCTTTGTAGCTTTGTATCTGAAGTTGAAACCAGGTCAACATTTTTCTACCTTTGTACGGTAGCTTGCTGAACCTGCAAGCGTTGATGTATCTTTGCATCTTTGTGTCGCTAGCTTCCATTGACAATGAATGGTAAACTGTATCTTTGCATCTGCCCGTGTGAACCCAGCATAAGTAAGATAGTCTCAAACCGGTGCACAGATAGTCTGAGACTGGTGCACGCCAATCAGCAGTGAATGATTGCCAGAAAAGTTGCACAAGCAGTGAAATATGATGTATTCTCTTCCATTACAAGTGATGGACTTGTCTGCCAGGTCATGGCCATCCATCTGCATTATGATGTCATTATGAGCTCAGTCCCAACGTTCATGGCAGAAGGACTTCATTGGGTTGCATCCCTATAAGTGGTTTTCAAACTTTCCAGGTCGTGACCCCCAAGTGATAATTATGAACGGGGGAGTACATACAGTATATGGGCCCATATTATGATAATAGCAAATCTACAGATCTACAAGCTATTCTATAAATGATTTCGCCCAGACCCCCTTTCCACTGGTTGTGAACCTGTTCAGTTCAGAACCAGTTTTTATGCCATGAGCCAGACCTTCAAAATTGAAACATTAACTATGAAATGATTGGGCAAACGAGGCATGAGTATGGTATGCCTGTTCAAATGATTGGTGCTCCGTTTTGGCCAGATGGTCTGGTTTCAGTGCTATATGACTATGTAGGCAGAATAAGAATTTTCATATTAAAATGCAATTTGCACTGGCTCATAAAACTTTAATTCTTTCACTTAAAACACACACTGCCGAACAGCTAAAAAAGGTGGGTAATGTAAGGGTCAGCAGTCGAACAAGCTGTTCGGCAGCTGAAAAGGTTGTTGAACAAGTTGCTGAGCAAGTTGTTTGGCATGAGGAGATGTATTATTGCTGACAATCAAATGGATCATGAGCCATGACTCAAAGTTCAAAGTTTGCATTTCCAATGGCGTGCTATAGCAGCAACTTTTGGCCAATGGTCTTGGGGCTTTGCGATCTCACCGGCAAGCATTGCCCAGTATGGGAACCGTTAGGAACCAGATTTGTTAAGAAGAGAAACCCGGTAAAAAAAACAGAACCATTAAAATCCTGAGGAGTCCCAACCCTAGTCCTCACTAGGGCTCATTATAAGATGGCACCATTTCTGTTCATGAGCTCGGTGTCTCTGAGGAGAGCTGTGTCGGGGCAGTAAGAGTAAATGTGTTTTAGCTGGAGCGTAAACAGGGCCCTTAACGCCATTATGTGGTGTTTCTCTGGGGTCCAGTTATATGGGGTCCTGTATAACACAGGACCTGTGCAGCCTGATTGGGAACCCACTGAGGGGAGTAGATGGCTATCAGGAGCCATAGGGCAGTTGGGGGACCGCTTTTATCAGCGCACACGCTGTAATGGGGTCTTCCTGTGTGGGAGCCCGAGGTGTTCCTCTTGACAGAGCTTTTATGTGCTTTCGTCTCTGCACGCTTGTGTGTGTGTGTGTGTGTGTGTGTGTGTGTGTGTGTGTGTGTGTGTGTGTGTGTGTGTGTGTGTGTGTGTGTGCGTGTGTGTGTGTGTGTGTCAGTGATCAGAGAAAGTTGCTCTGGGCTATAAGACGCATGATAAAACACATCTGGATGTGCTTGTCTCGAATGTTCACACACACACACACACACACACACACACACACACACACACACACACACACACACACACACACACACACACACACACACACACACACATTTGACCTTCTAATGGCCGGTTGAACACTTTCAGATAAGACCAGTTAGAGTTTCTGGCATGTGACCAGCAGTGACAAGCTTACCACACACCCACGCACCTCCCCCCCCCCCCCCCCCCCCCCCCCCCCCCCCCCCCCCCCCCCCCCCCCCCCCCCCCACACACACACACACACATGCACACACAAATGCCACCTGTTCAGTTCTTGTCCAACCACTGCGCACCTTCTGTGATTTCATTTCCATAAATGCATAGTTTGCTATACTACCAAAAATACATGGAAGAGGGACTCTTGAGTCATCTATAAAAAAACAAACAAATGCTCTCTGTTAAACCTTTCTTGTATTGTAGCAAACAATTGTTATAATAACAACTGTTATGTGTTAGCTTACAGAGAGTGACAGAGTATTTTATCAAATGATAAAATAAGAGTTGAGAGATTCACACCAGCCCAGCTGGCACAAGACGTCTACACAACGTTAGGATAACGTTGTACTCTAACGTTGGATGACGGTTGGGTTTTGGTTGAATATGAAAGTTTGATTGACGTCATAATCTAACGTTGTATTGACATCATAATCCAACGTTGGTTTGACGTCAATCTATGATGTTATATAGACGTTGATTATTGGGTAGACTTCCAACGTTGGATTTTAGTTGTATTTTAGTTGGAAATGAAAGTTTGATTGACGTCATAACCTAACGTTGTATTGACATCATAATCCAACGTTGGTTTGGCGTCAATCTATGATGTTATGTAGACGTTGATTATTGGGTAGACTTCCAACGTTGGATTTTAGTTGTATTCTAGTTGTAAATGAAAGTTTGATTGACGTCATAATCCAACGTTGGTTTGGAGTCAATCTATGATGTTATGTAGACGTTGATTATTGGGTAGACTTCCAACGTTGGATTTTAGTTGTATTCTAGTTGTAAATGAAAGTTTGATTGACGTCATAATCCAACGTTGGTTTGGCGTCAATCTATGATGTTACATAGACGTTGATTATTGGGTAGACTTCCAACGTTGGATTTTAGTTGGATTTTAGTTGAGAATTAAAGTTAGATTGACGTCATAATCTAACGTTGTATTGACATCATAATCCAACGTTGGTTTGACGTCAATCTATGATGTTATGTAGACGTTGATTATTGGGTAGACTTCCAACGTTGTATATTAGTTGTATTTTAGTTGAATGAAAATTTGATTGACGTCTTAATCTAACATTGGACTGACATCATAACCCAACGTTAATTTGATGTCAACCTGTGATGTTACGTAGACGTTGATTATAGGTTTGACTTCCAACATTATATACTTTTAGCTGAAAAAGTCAATCTCATTGAAACCAAGATTGGTTTGAGGTCAAAATCTGACAATTGGTTAAACTGAAAATCATATATTCCAACATTGGCAAGGCATCATAATCCGTTATGTGGCAGTAAGAAATAGCATTGTGGTCAAAACCCTAAATTAAGTTGACATAATGTCCAAAATCTGTCAATCTGTCACTCTCTTTATTAAATCGCAGTATAGAAAAACATAACATAAAACATATAGTAGGCTGAACATTCTCACGGCAAAAGTTCCCCCCTCCACATCTTTGCTATAAAACAAAAGGTCTTAAACCAAAACTTTGCTAAAAAGGACTGGACATGTGCCAGCTGCGGAAAACTGTTCCGTTCCAGTGTTGGGCCAGAACAGTGCGTCCACAACTGGCCCCTATGTCTGGCCCACTTGGAGTAAGGACCACGGCTTGGCTGGACCACTGTTTGGCCATTAAAGGGGAATTCCACCCATTTTCATTTTTTTTTTCTGAGAGTGTACAAATGGAACCAAATGAACCCGTTAGGGAGTAACGAAATCATGGTGAAAATAAAACCACTAACAGGGTGAACCTTCTTGATGACATCATCAAGATGTTTCACCATATTAGTGGTTTTCTTCAGACCTCCATTTCTTGGGGACACAGAATGGGGGAACCTTTTTTTTATCATGTCCACCCAACACCTCGAAGGTATGACATGAAATGAAGGTATGACATCAATGACATGAAAATGGGTGGAATTCCCCTTTAAGGCCAGCTGGTCCTGTTCTCGCCCAAAGCACTTACACCTAAAAGGGACACTTTAATAATTTAAGTGTAAGTAATTACAATTCTCTAAATAAATACTCAATGTTTAAAACATTACATTTTTACACTTTACAGTACCATTTTAACAAATTAAATATATTTCATACATGCAGACATACGTTTACAGAACCTTAACAAATAACAAACAAAGCATTTTCTCTTTAACCCATTTAGGACTGAGGCTGATTTGTATGTTTACTCTGAAACAATATATATTTAAGTGTCTTCAGTATACAAAACTCAATTTTGAGTGACAATGAGAGATTCATAAAAAATACCCAAGTGTGTTTTGTCATTAATCAATTTCCTTTATTTTGAAGTAATTATTAGGAATAACTGAAATAATTAAATGAAAATCCACTGAATCATGCAACTTACAGTATAATCTTTTCTATTAACATTAGACTGAGGTGGCATTAAAATTATATTTTGTTAAAAGTGAAATATCCCTTTGCAAAATAAGCATGCCCGTGGTGACACACGTCAAGTGATTCAATGCATGGAATTAAATAGACCAAATCAAACCAAAGGCTCTCTCCTTAGTAGTTGCATGGTGAGCCTTTGGTGTGATTTGGTCCATTTAATAGTTATTTTATAATTATAGGCATTGTGTGTTTTCTCAATAAGAATTTGTCTCCAGCTCATTAAAGAACATGAGATCCCTAAAACACTATGGCAAAAACATGAACTTATTAGAGATGTTTAAATTAATGTTGAAATACATTTCAACTGCCCACTACATACAGTACATGGTATATCCAGACAGCAATCTTTACCAGTGTTTGTTCGGTAACAGGGTCTCCATATCTCTCCAGTTCTTTAGTAAAGATTTCTCTTGCAGGGTGACATACATTTGTGTTACCTGAGAGATACCTGCTACTATCAAACACTATAATTGCTACACTATAGACTAGATAAACATGTATAAGGACGCTCAAAAGCATGTCATTTCGTGTTTCTGCCTTTTGGTTTCCCCTAATCTGCCTGTACAACATTTAACCACCTGACCACTTTGTCCACATTTAAGGTCGAGGATTATTATCTCTGGCCAATATTTCTGAGTCTATGAAGATTAAAATACAAAGCCATACCAACAACCCCAAAATGACCTAATTAGGGATATCTGAATAGATAACTGCATTTATGTTTAACAGTAACAACCTAAAACAAGTAAAAAAAAAATATTTACTTCTCTATATTCCAACAGCAACCACAGCTAGAGTTTGTTCAGAAAAAGGGTGTTGTGGCCTAGCCTGGCTCAGCCCTGAGTCAGCACCTTAAAAATACTAGCTTGTGATTCAAGGACTGGCTTCCCTGCCTTTGGGGCCTTTTGTGCCGGTTGAAAATCCGAGCAAAGCACCTGATTGGCCAACAGCCTTGTCACTCACTTCATTTCACTTCATTATTCTTTAAGGAAGCGTCAGGTTTTAGGTTTTATAAACGGCAGAATAATGACAACATTATCTGCTTTCCCAATATTCTTATGGTTTGGTATGAACCAATCACCGTGAAGACTGTCACTTTGATAATGCCCATCCCATAAACTGCTGCGGTAGAGAGGGACTTCAGTCTGAATAATGAAGTGAAACTAAATGACAATTCAGACTAAGGTCAGGCTAGTTGCAACCATATCTCTAGTTCTGTAAAGAACTAGAGAAGCCAACTCTAACAAACATCAATGATTACTACTGGAATAGAGCCAAAACAAAAACATGGCATATTCAAAGGACCTGAAAGATTTGCCAGGTGAATAAGACCGTGAACATTTGCATTTTGGTACACCATGATGATCAATGTAAGAGCAAGTCTCCATGATCAAGCTGTTCTATATTCTATACAGAATGAAAATGGCTTAACTTAAAGGAGAATTCCACACCAAAACACATTGGGCATCCATCTACCTTGATTCCTGTGACATGATACATAATGCCCTTGATTTCTGTCATTTTCTACACCCTGAGGCCCCCTCCCTCTATTGGAGTTTGTATTGCTGTAGGTTGTCTTTATTCTAATGCAGGTATTTTAGTAGCTCCAAACTTATTTCTTTTCGCAGATCACTCATCACTCACATCAATCCATACACTACAAGATAATTGGGACACTACATGATGTTAAAAAAAAACAGGTGGTACCCGTGAGACAAGTTTCAAACAGAGTGATTGGAGAGGAGAGTGGAAGAAGGGAGGGGAGGAGAGGATGAGGAATAGATTATCTCTGGGATTGCAAGTAAAGGCTTCCCCAAAGTGACGTAAAACTCATGCATGAGCATCAGTATACTATTGAAATATGGTGTGTGAAAAAAATAGTTTGGAGCTACTAAAATGCCCCAATAGAATAAAGACAACCTGCACTAATGCAAACTGTGGGATGGGGACGGGGACCTCAAGCGGAAAATGTAGAAAATGGGGCATCTATGACGAAAAACAAGTGTAATATATATGATGTCACAGCAATCAAGGTAGACGGATGAGTGTGGAATTCTCCTTTAAGAAGTGATTATAGAACACCGTTCTAATATTGCAACAGAACACATGTCCACAGAAGATCAAAATATCCAGATATTCAGCTGCTTCAAAGAAACCTGTGATGTAACACTGTGAATCACATTAAAGATAGAGGGAAGGAATGAAGTCTTTAAATCTCTCGTCTTTTTAGAGGGGTAGAGATCAGATCATAAGTTAGAAAAAAAAAAAAAAAACATACTTCAAATTCCGTTGATCGCCTTTTCTTCTGGGACCTTTTCATGACGACTGTGTTCACACACTGCCCTTTTGTTAGTCAAACAGTGATTCCATGCCTTGGTTAGATGAAATGCAGAAGCCACTAGCTGTCAGGAAACTGCTCCTGCTGGTACAGATGTCCTGCTTGCGATGTCTCTCTCCGGGCAAACAGTGTGAAGCTCTTTAACCTGCCCTGGGTCTGAAAGAGAAAAAGACCAAGTCACTATTCATAGAAATCAAAAGAAAAAACTAGCAGTTCACCTTATTGTTCTAGTCGACTGTAAACTAAAACATGTCCGTCAGCTACCTTTTTTCCACCAAGGAAAACTAAATAAAAACTGCAAAATATGTGGATGCGTTGTGATGCAAATTAAACGCAGATCAATGTCTCACAATGAAGAAGAGTTGGATGAGCTGGAGTTGTGTTGTGAATGTGGCTGCAATAATTATGTTAATGGGACTATATGTTGTGGGGGAAGGATATGTGTATTCTGAAACAATTGATGATTGTAATTAAAGATCCTTGCAAGTTACAACTGTGTTTTCGCTTCATGGCACAACCCTGAAGCAGTGGCAAATGAGCAAAAACCCACTCCCTTTCATGGTAAATGGCTTACGACTAAAACTAGGACTAAATATAATGACAATTACGTCAAACAAATAAAAATGCAAGGGAGGGACGAGTGGACTAGAGTTGTAGTAGACCAGTGGTCGGCAACCCAAGATGTTGAAAGAGCCATTTTCGACCCAAAATTAAATTCAAAATCTGTCTGGAGCCGCATAATATATATTTTTTTTTCTGATAGTGTGCAAATGTGAACCAAATGGACCCTGGCGGGTCCATTTGGTTCCATTCGCACACTCTCAGGAAAAAAGGTCCTCAAAGAAAAATCATTAACATGGTGAAACACAACCTTTCTTCAGAAATGGAGTTTCTAAAAAAAATAAAATAAAGGAGTTTTACAGAACTCCATTTCTAGTCCACACAACATCTCTAAGGTATATTAATGACATAGTAAACTGAGTAAACCTTTGAAAATGGGTGGTTCAGATTGAAAGCTCCACCTCTGATAACTGCTGGGCTTTTTTGACATGGCCAAGTGCTACTTTAACTGGCAACTGTCAGACAGCGCAACACATTTTGGGTGACTGAAATGTTTATATAATTTTGGTGTGGATCACCCCAGTGTGTGTATGTAATAATGCCACAGCCAGGGAGCCACTAGGGCTGTGTTCTGGAGCCGCATGCGGCTCAAGAGCCGCAGGTTGCTGACCCCTGTAGTAGACTATAGTGAAGACAAGTCGCTTTGTTTTCTAAATGACTTCCACCATATATGATCCATTCTATATGCTCACAATAAATTATAAAAATCATCAATATTTCTGAGACTTGTTATGACTCCAAAACATTTGCAGATTAATTTAAAACATGTTCCATACCGGAATGTATTCCTTAAAATTGTGTTTTTCATCAAAAGGATGCCAGAAAATGTGAAATATTTTAGAAAGTGCCCAAAAAAGTACCAAAAACTAGACAAAACAGTTTTTGTTGACCAAAACTACACAAATAAATTTAGAGGTTAAGATTGAGACTTTTTTTGTACTTTTAGTCAACTATAAACATGACTAAATACAAATGTGACTAAACATTACAAAAACATTAATAACTGGACTAAGACTGGGTCTAAATTTAAAGATAGCCAACAAGAACAACACTGGTTCACCCAGAACAGTAAGTTTACTGAAACAATGACAATGGTTAATCCATATTATGTTGAAATATACCTGTTTTGGTCAGCACGTCCTTCTTGGTCCCTCAAATAGAGCTGCACAGCCCCACCCCTTTCATTATGTCGCAATTGGTTCCAGAAATGGAGTCCTCATTCATTTTCCTCATAGACTTTTTGAAAATGGTTCATAAAAACACGATTGCGCCTTGAACAAAGCCAACTCGGGTTGTGACAAATCATGACAACAAACACAATATTATCATGCAATATCTATTTAGCAAGAAGCAGAAAATGGCAGGATACAACACATTTTGTTTCGTTTTTTCATCTTAGAAATTATTTGATTGTCCCAAAAGAATGTGTGTCATCATGATTTGTGACGACCCGGGTTGGCTTTGTCCGTGGGGTAGTCTTTATATGAATCATTTTCGAAAAGTCTATGAGAAATGAATGGGGAATCTGTTTCTGGAACCAGGGCGATGTCATGAGGGGGCAGGGCTGTGCAACTCTATGCAAGACAGCAGCAACCTGCAGGGATATGGGAAGTTCCGGTTACAAAACATATTTCACTAACATACTTTTAATTATACAGTACGACGTACAGTGGACCAAAATCAATGATAGTACAGAGAGGGAATGGAGAGGAGACAGATGACAGTTTAACAGGAAAGTTTATACATATAATATATAAGAATCCCCCATAAACAGAATTTGTTTTTACCATGCTGTCGACTAGAATATTATTCTAATATTAAGAAATTAGTTGACACGCATGGTCAAAACAAATTAAGAATTTAGTCGACAGCATGTTACAATAACATTGTTGATCCTTAAGTTGATAGGTACAGTATACAGTATGTGGTGGACGTATATGTTCTGTACTGTAGCTCCACGGTGATGTGGGATTGGGGGATTCCAGAATCCCCCATTTATTTTCTTCATAGGAAAAAAATGTAACATTTGTAAGAAAACTAAACAAATAGTGTTTTTGCCTTTTGCCTTTGTGGATGGACTATAGCAGGCCATCAATATGCAAACAGCAAACAAAAAGATGCAACTACTGGAATAACCTACAGTGTTATTCCACTATTAAAACAGCTAATATCACTGGTTCCATTTTTTATTCCAATTACCCAAATATCTGTGGGCAGTTTTTTGTTTTTTGTTTTTCATGTCAAGGACCACCAAATTGGCACCAATTAGCCTTCCAGACCCCCATTAAATATACAGTACAACAAGGACCTGGACCCCCCATAAGAGATTCTCAAGCATTTTAATTTCACCAGTTCCGAGTTTGACATGCATTAGTATATGGACCTCCATTTAATGGCGTTAATATTTCTGAGACCCTTGATTTATATTGGAAAAACAATGTCATAGTGTTTACAGGAAGATGGACCTGTAAGGGTCGATTTGAATTATTTACATATTCCCAGAGTTACAGAACTAGAAATGGTCCATTTGTTTCTAAATTATCATTTCATTGCTGACCCCCTGGGCCCTCAAGGATCCTGGGGGTCCAGAGACACACTTTGAGAACCACAGGTCTAACACAATGAGGGTTCACTTGGTGAACCCTCAAAACCAGTGGTTTTCAACATTTCTCATACCAGCTCTCATAGGGTATGGGGATAAATGGCCTAAAAATAAAAACTTTGAAAAATGATGACGCCCATTTCAGGGATGGTGCATTGGGTCATTTGAGAGATATTTTGTATTGGAAGTTGGTACCTAGCATGAAATAAACCCCCCACCCAGACCAAAAAACTAAATCGGACATGCTAATTTTCCACTTTTCCCACTCTTTTTTCCATTAAAAAATAAAATCAAGTGTTTTAGGGAACATTGGTTCACATGTCAGATATTGCCAAGTTCTAATGTAATAAGGTATATTTACATAATGCATTTTGGCTCCTGTTTGACTGCAAGCAGACAGTACAAATCGCCCATCAGACAATTCAGTTCATTACAGCACCCCAGGGTCCACTATTGAGAATTTGAGCCACGAAACAAAATGGACCTGGGTCCATTTGGTCCCATGTTTAGGCCTACACTCTCAAAGAGTTACATCTGGTTAACCAACTCTCCATTTAGCCTGGGGACCACCTGGAACCCCCTCTCAGGGACCACTGGTGGTTCCCGCACCACCTGTTGAAAACCCCTGTTGTAACTAGCACTAGCTAGTGGTTTTCAACCTTTTGCATACCAGGGCCCACTATTTATTCAGCATTTGAGCCACGGACCACCATTTGATATTTTAGCCACACAGAGTGTAAACATGAAACCAAATGGACCCTTGCGGTAGTCTTGGGCGGTATTGATTTTTTAATATCGGTATTGATAACGTGTTAATTAGCTCGAAATTCGATATTACTGGTATTGACCACTAGATGGCAATGGCGTGCAGTCAGAGTCAGACACGTTCCACCAGTCACCTAGTTCTCAGAATTGTGACTTTGAGGCATCAGAAACTGAGAGCTCTGCTGTTCAAGCAGCCTAAATAGGGACAAACCTGAGTTGGAAATACGTCATTGTTTCCAAAAAAACCTAGCCTAAATAAGGGCTATTTTAGGCATGTGTGTAACATGAAAATGGTTTGTATAGTTACAATTAAAAGTCTCATTGCTCATATTTTAATAGAATACAGTATAATGTCGGTATTTGACGATATTCGGTATTCGATATTTTTTATAGATCCAACGATATTACTCGGTATTGATTTCCAATATCGCGATAAACGGTAATACCGGTATATTGCCCAAGACTACCTTGCGGTCCGTTTGGTTTTGACTCTCAAAAAGTTACATCTGGTTAACCAACTCTCCATCATTTAGCCTGGGGACCACCTGGAACCCTCTCAGGGACCACTGGTGGTCCCCATACCACCTGTTGAAAACCCCTGTTCTATAACTACCACTAGCTAGCTAGTGGTTTTCAACCTTTTGCATACCAGGGCCCACTATTTATTAAGCATTTGAGCCACGGACCACCATTTGATATTTTAGCCACACAGCATGTAAACATGAAACCAAATGGGTCCATTTGGTTTCGACTCTCAAAGAGTTACATCTGGTTAACCAACTCTCAACATCATTTAGCCTGGGGACCACCTGGAACCCTCTCAGGGACCACTGGTGGTCCCCGTACCACCTGTTGTATAACTACTACTAGCTACCTTTTTCATAGCAGGGCCCACTATTTATTCAGCATTTGAGGCACCATTTGATTACATTTTAGCCACAGTCGCAAAACTAAAGATTTCTTTTGCTTTTGTATACGAGGCTAGATTTCAGAGACAAAACAGTCAAACATAGAAAATCATCATGATCACCATTATCTTCTACATTCTATAGTTGTGTAGACTTGGGCTAATTCACATGATGAGAGCATAAAAATGAAACCAAATGGACTACAATTAAACACAACAGAGAATCTTACCTTTTCTGGATACACCCTCGTTGTAGAAAACGGGAGGCTGAAGGCGACGCGACGGTATATTCCATGGCAGCAGCAGCAGCAGCAGCACAATGCAAGCTGTCGGTTAAGTTTCACTTTTGATTTCAACACAGCAGCACAATGCAAGCTGTCGGTTAAGTTTCACTTTTGATTTCAAATGCTGCCTCTTCATTGGTGGAGGATGCACTCCTCAGCCAATCAGAGTGGCGGGGTTTGAACGTGCGCGTGCACGTGCGCGCACACGCACACACCTAACATTTAAGTATTGAATATAAATTGGAATAATATTGTAATAGAGCAATCATGTTAAATTGGAACTTTGAGGGATCTTATTAGCCTGCATCCATAAAAGGGACCGGTGTAAACTTTTAAAAATGACAGCAGTATTTTCATGTTCTTTCTTTCTTTCTTTCTATCTATCGTATCTATCTATCTATCTATCCATCCATCCATCCATCCAGGGGCGGATGTAACATGTCCCATTTGGGGGGGGCAAAGAGAACAAGTTGGAGGGGCAAGAGAAAATGGTATGGGGCGGCTTCATCGCCCGTGGTGCTTTGCGCCACGGGCAATGAAGTCACACCCATACCATTTTCAGTTACAGGACTTTTATTAGTCAAGTAAAGCATCAATAACAACATCAGTTTGAAGTTGCAACAGACACGCAGCATGCATAAAGCTAAAGGTCTGACTCAGAGAGTTTTCTGTTATCAATAATGAAATGCTGTTGGTTTAGTGGTGCCAAAATTGTAGTTATTAGCAGTAGTAGTATAGTGTTTCACATGATTTTAAATATAAGCACTTTAATTTGAAATATCTTGGGTTGTTTTGCATGACATCGTGTTTGGGGGGGGGGGGGGCAGACTGGGTATTTAGGGGGGCATTGCCTCCCCATGTCCATGCCTAGATCCACCTATCTATCTATCTATCTATCTATCTATCTATCTATCTATCTATCTATCTATCTATCTATCTATCTATCTATCTATCTATCTATCTATCTATCTATCTATCTATCTATCTATCTATCTATCTATTCATCCATCCATCCAGGGGCGGATGTAACATGTCCCATTTGGGGGGGGGCAAGAGAACAAGTTGGAGGGGCAAGAGAAAATGGTATGGGGCAGCTTCATCGCCCGTGGTGCTTTGCGCCACGGGCAATGAAGTCACACCCATACCATTTTCAGTTACAGGACTTTTATTAGTCAAGTAAAGCATCAATAACAACATCAGTTTGAAGTTGCAACAGACACGCAGCATGCATAAAGCTAAAGGTCTGACTCAGAGAGTTTTCTGTTATCAATAATGAAATGCTGTTGGTTTAGTGGTGCCAAAATTGTAGTTATTAGCAGTAGTAGTATAGTGTTTCACATGATTTTAAATATAAGCACTTTAATTTGAAATATCTTGGGTTGTTTTGCATGACATCGTGTTTGGGGGGGGGGGGGGGGCAGACTGGGTATTTAGGGGGGCATTGCCTCCCCATGTCCATGCCTAGATCCACCTATCTATCTATCTATCTATCTATCTATCTATCTATCTATCTATCTATCTATCTATCTATCTATCTATCTATCTATCTATCCAGGGGTGGATGTAACATGTCCCATTTGGGGGCGGCAAGAGAACATGTTGGAGGGGCAAGAGAAAATGGTATGGGGGCGGCTTCATCGCCTGTGTCGCTTTGCGCCACAGGCGATGAAATCACACCCATACCATTTTCGGTCACAGGACTTTTATTAGTCAAGTAAAGCATCAATAATAACATCAGTTTGAAGTTGCAACAGACACGCAACATGCATGAAGCTAAAGATCTGACTCAGAGAGTTTTCTGTTTTCAATGATGAAATGCTGTTGGTTTAGTGGTGACACAGCTGTAGTTAGTAGCAGTAGTAGTGTTTCACATCATTTTAAACATAAGCACTTTAATTTGAAATATCTTGGGTTGTTTTGCATGCCATCGTGTTTGGGGGAGGGGGGGCAGACTGGGTATTTAGGGGGGTATTGCCTCCCCATGTCCATGCCTAGATCCACCCCTCTATCTATCTGTCTGTCTGTCTGTCTGTCTGTCTGTCTGTCTGTCTGTCTGTCTGTCTGTCTGTCTGCCTGCCTGCAATTTTGGCATTTAGCAGACACTCTTAATCCAGAGTGACTTACAATAGTAAAAAGGTTTCCAATATATAATACATTTTACAATATATAATGTAAGCGCTAAAACATTGTAATACATTAGGCATCCTATAATAAGAAAACCCTGTAAATGGCCTATGTAACATTATGGCATAAGACTCATAGTTTCATAGTTTGTAGCTTGCGGCCTCTCAATGAGGGGCAGTATGTGAAAGTTTAGCCACAGAGATTGATGACACAATGATATCTCATCACACACTGGCTACATTGTTTCCACCCGTAGCGTTGTTTGCAAAGACAGGCTAAACATTTTTCCTATAAATCTGCAGTGGTCAATAAGAGAAATTGTGTGATATGGTTGCCACATATAGCCTATACATCTTTACAGCTTCTCAAACCCATGCCTGTTTCAAAGCGTAACATGCGTCCTTTAGTTATACAATCTAATGATGCACAATGCATATAATATTATAGCTCGCAGCCTCACAAGGTGCAGCACGATGTGTTGGTACAGGGCTGGAGGCAGAAATCAAGATGGCAGTCATACACCAGCAAGGCCATCATCTGTCTGGTACAGATTTTATTTGTTTGCCTGGGACTAGCCTGCCCTGGAATTTTCTCAAAATTTGTTGTTCAAAAAATTCCCTTTCTGGGCTGCTCAGCTATGGTGGGTGATGGTTAGAAAAAGGCCTAGTGAGTTCTGTGTCCCAGCCACCTGGTTGTGGGCAAGCCATACCATCCATCCATCTATCTTCTTCCGCTTATCCGAGGTCGGGTCGCGGGGGCAACAGCTCCACCAGGGAGCTCCAGACTTCCCTGTCCCGAGCAACATTGGCGACCTCCTCCTGGGGGATCCCGAGGCGATCCAAAGCCAGAGAGTCGATGTAATCCCTCCATCTGGTCCTTGGTCTGCGCTGGGGTCTTCTCCCAGTGGGACGTGCCCCGAGGACCTCCCTAGGGAGGCGCTCGAGTGGCATCCTAACCAGATGCCCGAACCACCTCAGCTGGCTCCTTTCCAGGCGAAGGAGCAGCGGCTCTACTCCGAGTCTCTCCCGAGTGACTGAACTTCTCACCCTATCCCTAAGGGAGATGCCAGCCACCCGCCAGAGAAAACTCATTTCGGCCGCTTGTATCCGTGACCTCGTTCTTTCGGTCATGACCCACACTTCATGACCATAGGTGAGGGTAGGGATGAAGATAGCTCGGTAGACAGAGAACTTTGCCTTCTGGCTCAGCTCTCTTTTCGTCACAACAGTGCGGTATAACGACTGTAATACCGCCCCTGCTGCTCCGATTCTCCGGCTGATCTCCCTCTCCATCCTCCCCTCACCCGTGAACAAGACCCCGAGATACTTAAACTCCTTTCACCTGGGGTAATACCTCATTCCCTACCCGGACTGTACAATCCACCATACCAAGCCATACCAGGCTGCAACATAACCCCTTTTCCATTGGCATGGAACCACACCACTCCACACACCGCAAGTCCCACCACACCGCATTTTAAATCTATCTTTTACATTGCACACAATACAAGTATCTCCTCTCAAATCCACAGGTATGAGTAACAGACCATATAACTCATTGATACGTTTGGATACATAGCTAGATTGCTAGATACAATTGATAAATGGTGCCTTGCCTAATGCACACGGGCAAATAAACTTTGTATTGTTGTATGGACGTTGGCATGATAACGTTAGACAGACATTGTGGTTTGGTCAAAATCCTGACAACAACATATCAGTATTCTATGTCAATTTGATGTTTGGATTAATACATTGAACTAAATATCAACGTCTAATGATGTTAGGCTTAAACATTGTAAATCACACACAGCATATCAGTATTCTACGTTGTGACGTTGCGATAAATACGTCTAACAGACGTTGGATTTTGGTTACTTACCAACACAGCGCAGATCCAACTAAATATCAACGTCAGTTGACGTTAGATTAACACGTCAATTTGACGTTGGAATATGACGTTAGACAGACATTGAGGTTTGGTCAAAACCCTGACAACCGTAAATCAGTATTCTACATCAATGTGACATTGCGATGAATACGTCTAACAGACGTTGGATTTTGGTTATTTACCAACACAACGTAAATCCAACTAAATATCAACGTCTATTGATGTTAGGCTTAAACATTGTGGTGACGTTGGCATCATAACGTTGGACAGACATCGAGTTTTTGTCAAAACCCGACAACAGCATATCAGTATTCTAGGTCAATGTGACGTTACGATAAATACGTCTAACAGACGTTGGGTTTTGGTTACTTACCAACACAACGTAAATCCAACTAAATATCAACGTCAGTTGACGTTAGATAAACACATCAATTTGACGTTGGAATTATAACATTGGACAGACATTGAGTTTTGGTCAAAACCCTGCCAACAGCATATCAGTATTGCACGTCAATGTGACGTTGCGATACATACGTCTAACAGACATTGGATTTTGGTTACTAACCAACACAACGCAAATCCAACTAAATATCAACGTCTATTGATGTTAGGCTTAAACAATGTGGTGACGTTGGCATTATAACGTTGTACAGACATTGAGTTTTGGTCAAAACCCTGACAACAGCATATCAGTATCCTACGTCAATGTGACGTTACGATAAATACGTCTAACAGACGTTGGGTTTTGGTTACTTACCAACACAACGTAAATCCAACTAAATATCAACGTCAGTTGACGTTAGATAAACACATCAATTTGACGTTGGAATTATAACATTGGACAGACATTGAGTTTTGGTCAAAACCCTGCCAACAGCATATCAGTATTGCACGTCAATGTGACGTTGCGATACATACGTCTAACAGACATTGGATTTTGGTTACTAACCAACACAACGCAAATCCAACTAAATATCAACGTCTATTGATGTTAGGCTTAAACATTGTGGTGACGTTGGCATTATAACGTTGTACAGACATTGAGTTTTGGTCAAAACCCTGACAACAGCATATCAGTATCCTACGTCAATGTGACGTTGCGATAAATACGTCTAACAGACGTTGGGTTTTGGTTACTTACCAACACAACGTAAATCCAACTAAATATCAACGTCAGTTGACGTTAGATAAACACGTCAATTTGACGTTGGAATTATGATGTTGGACAGACATTGAATTTTTGTCAAAACCCGACAACAGCATATCAGTATTCTACGTCAATATGACGTTGCAATAAACACGTCTAACAGACGTTGGATTTTGGTTACTTACCAACACAACGTAAATCCAACTAAATATCAACGTCAGTTGACGTCAGATTAACACGTCAATTTGACGTTGGAATTATGACGTTGGACAGACATTGAGTTTTTGTCAAAACCCGACAACAGCATATCAGTATTCTACGTCAATATGACGTTGCAATAAACACGTCTAACAGACGTTGGATTTTGGTTACTTACCAACACAACGTAAATCCAACTAAATATCAACGTCAGTTGACGTCAGATTAACACGTCAATTTGACGTTGGAATTTGACGTTGTTCCAACGTTGGGTTTTGGTTGTCCGACGTCAGACCCTAAATCCAACCAAAAATCAACGTCAATTGACGTCGTGTGCCAGCTGGGCAGATTCACATTACCATAGTGCCACTCTACTATGTCCAGAACCTATTGGAGTGGTGCCTGACCAGACAGTGACATTGTGGCACTGGTTAGTGTGTCCGGCATGAATCTGGGAGGTCGGGGGATCGATCCCCAAGCTGGGTCATGTCAAGGACTAAGAAAATGGGACTCAAAGCATCCCTGCTTAGCCCTCAGCATCAATGGGTTGGATTGGGGGTCCAATCAACTAATGACTCCCAAGTGTGGCGCACAGTGTGGCTCACTGCTCTAAGAGATGGATGGGGCAATGCGGAGAACAAAATGCACTGTGGTAAGTTAACGTGTGTGACTATTCATTCAAGGATTTAACTTTGACCGGCACTTCGGCATCAGAGAATGAGCAATTCTCAAACCCACAAGACTTAGTTGTGAAGTCCTCTTTCTCATCGCTGTTCACGAGCATGTGTGTGTGTGTGTGTGTGTGTGCGATACACACACACACACACACACACACACACACACACACACACACACACACACACACACACACACACACACACACACACACACACACACACACACACACACACACACATACACACACACACACACACACACACACACACACACACACACACACACTGACAACTGCTAACAGAGCAATCAGTGAGAGCAGCATCCATCTCTATTTGTGATCAGGCAGACCTATAAGAGGGCTTGACGTTAAACCATGGTTGACATACCCATAAAGATTTTACGGCCGAGCTTCGGGGGGGCCTTGTCTGTGAGGCCTGGGGGCTAAATTTAGCAATGTATCAGCTTAAAGTTAACTCTGCACAGGTGTGGCGTGGCCCACTTGGTGCTCCTTCTCCACCGACGGTTCAACTCTGTGGCGAACATAACGGAGATAGAGAGAGGAGGGATGAGGATGAGGGAGGAAGAAGGGATTGAAGGCTGAGAGAGAGAGAGAGAGAGAGAGAGGCTGAGTTGGCCGGTGAAAAGAAACAAACATCAGGGTTCAAAAATCATACCACCTGGCCAGCCATGATTTATATAGGCGTGAGGTTTGGATCATGCAGGGGGGACTGAGGGCTACAAAAGGGGCAAGCGAGGAGGCCTAATTCAGACCAGCTTCCAGTCAAGGTATAGCAGCAAGAAGCCACATGTCTTCTGGCGGTTGCCGGGGTGTAACTGGGGGCATGTCCTGTCATGTGTGCCTGTCAGCTAACACACAGGACCCCACGGCCATAGGTGGCCGCTTCACGCAGTGCTCTCAACACACGGCTGTCGACAGACAGAGGGACGGCACACTGACGGCCAATCAGTTTGACTCGGCGGCGTTCGGCCTGAGGTATGCGCTGTTGCTTTACACCTGGAGAGGGAACGGTCAACTGCCCGCGGGACGTTGACTCTGGAGAACAGAGGTGTGTGTCGCAAAGGGGGGAGGTGTTTGTTGGACACATTATGACTTGCATGTCTATAACTACTAGTCCTTCTGCACCCCGGCAGAAAGATATAGAGCGGAGAGAGGAGAGGGCAAAGTCAGAGAGGGGCAGCCCACCCATCCAAGTCCAACATGAGGAGGGCAGATGTATAGGGGAGGGGGGGCAGGGGGGTCTGTCAGGGGCTCCTCTCAGAGTACAAAAGGTTGGACCAAATAAGACCCAGCTGATCTCACTCTTTTCTCTTCAGACCCACCTCTCTCTCTCTCTCCTCTCTCCTCTCCATCTCTCGCTCATCTCCGCAGGGTCTTTTTTTACAAATCCTCTCGCACCGTTTGACCTGTGACTTCTTGCCCATGCTTTTTTTTTCACACCCCTCCCCCCCTTCCTCTTTTGCGGAGTGCTTGTATGTGTGGCAGATCTCTCTGGGGAACAGGTAAAGTATAAATCTATTGCCGTCCTGACATCTCGCAGTCTCTGGTTCGCATTTGGTTGGATGCCCCACAATCCGTCACTCCCTCTTTCATACCCCATCTCCCTCCCCCTTCTTCCATGTTCACTCTTTTCAGTCAGAGTACATTTAAAAATGAATAAAGCACGTTCTGCTGGACTGTGGAGTCATGTAAACACTGTTATCAAAGCCTGTGAAACCCAATCACACCAGCCTTCCCTCACAGCTCAAACGATTGCTACTGTAACTCTCAAGGGCTGTGTGATGAACATCCGGTCACAATAGTAGAAGTCCACATAAAAGGATACACTGCAGTAATGTCTTCGCACAGTTCTCTGTTGTGCCTTAATCTGTGAAACAGATTAACATGGACATGCTTTTACAAGAGGGCATGTGCGACATGCACACGCACGCCTGTGTGCACGTCTGCACGCACACACACGCACACGAAACACACACTGCACAGGGGTCTTTGCACCCTGTTGATGACAACGTGATAACTGCGATCTTATCTACTGATAATGATAGAATCCCCTGGTCTTTTTCAGATCCCACAGGTAGCTGGCTAATAACATTTGTAAGGTTTAGACTCATAGAGCATGGGCAGCATGCGCAGAACACCTATATTTCAACTGAATGTATATGTTAACGCTGTATTGCACATTTTGCTGAGTGAAAAAGCTTGAGCGGGAACCAAACAGCCCCATATATTTGCGACAGCCATGCCCAAATATGTGAATATGTGAATAAGTGACGCGCCACGCACACATGCACGCAACATTTCTGCCTGGTTTCCAAAGGACATTGTGCTCACTGCGTTCACAAAAACACTGTTGTTTTTCTTGCATTAAAAGTTATACAGCATACAGTATGTGTACGTGTGTATGTGTGTACGCCTAGTTGTATGTGCAGATATTATGAGCTTGCGAGTGTCCTGCACAAAGTATCCACCCGCAGAATGAAAGCCTGTTTGAAATAACCAAAGGGCTTCATTCCAGCCTGGAATTTCCAGGATGAAAAATTGGACACTCACAAAATGATGACTTGCTTGAAAATAAAATCCATTACGTTGTTGCCTTGTTGGCTTATGATGTTTGATGGAGGTCAGGGGATGAGTTTGTAACTTAAACATCACACACACGGGAAGTGAGGGGCACTCTTATGATTGTACATCGGACACTAATAGCTGAATATGTGCTTTTTAAAGTAAACTAGATCTGCGCCCCTTCAGGGCGCAGCTCTCCACCGGCTCGGGTCACGTCACCCTGTGAGGGTGACGTAACAGTCACTGGTGGTGACTCACCAGTATGGTGAGTCACACCGTAAAGTGGTGACTACCGTGAGGTGGAGACCTGTTCCCAGCATAAAGCGGTGATCTGTGCCCCCCGGAGCACAGGTCTCCACCGTCTTATGTTACGTAACGGTCACTAGTGGTGACTATGTTTCACCCCAGCAGGAACTGTTGCCGTGCGTACGACGGACGCGTGCGCAGACGGACGGACAGGGGGTGAAACATAGTCACCACCTTACGGTGGAGACAACAACTAGATCTTTATATAACCGCAGGTATGCACATAAGGCACACAGACAATCAAGCCACTCAAGCCAAAGCAGAAAGGGGGAAGCAGCTGGGGAAACAAAAGGTAGACCAACTAGGTCCTAGTTAGTTTGTCCCAACTACTCTAACCACAACTTTAAAAGTTCAGGTGGGAAACACCCCTTACCTAGTGTGCTTAACAAGGTTGTACAGTATGTGATGCCTATGTATATGGTCTCTGTCTTATACCTGTCCCAAGGCAGAGCACATAACACAGAAGTTACATTAGTTGAACAATAAACTAAGAAAATACAAAATTGGCTCCAAGATTCAAAAAGGGAGAGCAAACATACAGTATGTAGGCCTAAGACTGCAGCGACAAGGCTACAAACTGCAAGCACCAGAGACTGAGCTCAGGTGGAACCCTGGCTATAATAGACAGCAGATGGTTGTGATTGGATGAGGCTAGAGTCAGGTAATAGGCTGATTGGCAGACAAAGTGATTGGTGTCTTCAGCCCTGCAGGGGCTCTGTTCTGCTGGTTTGTGAGTGGTTTCGTTCTGCTCTGTTTTTTTTTTTTTTTTTTTTTTTTTTTTTTTTGGCTTTTAGTGAGCATGCATTTTGCACTATGCCGTCAAAAGGAGATAAAGTTAGTGGTGTTGGAGGGTTTAGTGGACACCGGACAGGAGTATCTTGGGCCGTTTCTTTGGAGGTGGGGCGCGCTAAGGTGCAGCGCTCCCTGACACATTGAGACGGGGGGTACTCTGCCTTGGGGCAGGTAAGACAGAGGGCTTTATATACACACGCACAATGTAGGCAGTTAAACACACAAGGTAAGGGCCAACTCATGGCCCTTACAGTGTCCTTCATGGTCTAGTCCAGTTCGTCACCGGCCCAGGCCAGCTCCTCGTCTTCCCGAATCAACTCCTCAACAACCCGGGCCATCTTCTCATTGGCCCAGTCTAGCTCCTGGACAACCCGGTCCAGCAGTTCGATTACCCGGGTCATCTCCTCAACAAGCCGGGCCATCTCTGCATTGGCCCGGGACATCTCCTCATCGAAACATCAAAATACAACACAAGGCCTTAGAGCTTATGAGGCCTTGTTTAATTCACTGCATGATCCAACCTCATGAACACTACATATTTATAGTAGAACATGTTTAACCACATGGACCCTATATACCTATAATACACCACGTTTACAAATGTGATGAGGTCATCACATTTGGGCAAGTGGCTATATGGACGGACGCTTTTAGCCCAGGGAGTGCAAAACTAGCGTTTGTTACTGTACAGCACTTTCAACAGTTGCCATGTAGCACACAATCAAAAAATAGCTCTAATTTGCGCTGCACTCATTGAAAATAATTTATTTCCAACTCCTAGTTCACAGTTCAGAGCTACATGACCAGCACACAAGCATTGTTTTCTGTACCCTCAATAATGCGCCCCCTCACTTCACTCAGCGGTGTGAGTTTTAATGTTATTCCAATTTATTTTCACACGTTTGTATAGACGCTAGGGTTGCCACATGTGTCTGACAAAAATCAATCAATACAGTAATTATTAATCCAATGATTTAAATCTGTGCGAAACATTTTGCTTATACAGTATCTAGGTTATTTAAATAAAACATTAGTATGAATACATATACATACATTTATTGATTGACAAACCATATAGCAATATGGAATAGAAAAATAAATACACTGCTCTTTTTTCTTCTTAATATTGGTGATCACAAGCACAAGTACTTATTACAGGTGTGTCATCCGATCTGTAAGTGAAGGCATACTGTATACAGATATAGGTTTTTAATGTCCAAAATCTGTTTGTGACAGATTAGGGCACAGAACCAATGCTCTTCAGTGGAAGAGAGTGTACAAATGTGAACCAAATGGACCCTAGCAAGTCCATTTGGTTCCATTTGTACACTCTCAGAAAAAAGGAAACTCATTAACATGGTGAAACACATCTTGATGATGTCATCAAGATGTATTTCACCATGCTAATGATTTTTTTTCAGTCCTCCATTTCTAGGAAACACAGAATGGGGGAACTTTTTTCTATTTTTTTACCATGTCTACACATCATCTCTAAGGTATATTAATGACATAGTAAAATATTGAAAATGAGTGGATTCCCCGTTAAGACACGTGCATGCACAGTTGCACACTTGCCTTTGTGTGCGCCTGCGCAACACACACAGACACGCTATTAAAACAAGTATAGCATATTGAGAAAGATTGTTTACAATGCCTAATTGTATCCATAAAAGTAAATGACATGTAAGACAAAAAGCATAGGCCTACTTTTGCCCCAAAAATATTTTAGATGTGAGAAGCGTCCTCCCTCCACTACACCCCTGGGCTTTTCCATCCGTGTTTCTCTCTCTCTCTCTCTCCACTTTAATAGAGCTCCATACAGCTCCAGCTCTGATCCTGACCCTCCACAGCCCTCTGGCAAACACCCTGCAGAAGGAGATGTGTCCAGGCCCTGCAGAGGCAGATCCAGGCCTGGGTCTATAAAGCCCTCGGATCCACGAGCCGATAACATGTACAACCTGTGACTGGCTGTGTGTCAGGGATCAGAGAACCTTGCGAGATGGCCCGTCCATCACACGCGGGCAACATTTCACCCTGACAGGCCAGGCCCGCTGCCAGCCCGTTATGCCACGGATATGCCAGCTTCTACTGCCCTTCTTCAGGCCCGACCACAATACACCTATTGTTGAGGGATGGCGTGAAATCCGACGTTCTTCACCAAGAAAATGTTTTCATTTTGAAGGCTGACAGTCTCTCGCAGCTTTTTGACATGGGGCTGGCGCGGGGGAGACGCTTATATATGGAGCTGTTGTACTGCTGTCACTATATCACACAGGACAGTGTGCGTCACACAGACGGTAGATAATGTGAGCATCCAAGCTGTCAAAACAGCACAACACACGTGCGTGCTCACCCGCGTGCACGGTCAAACCCGTGTACCGTTGTTCTGCGCCGCTGCTTCGTGGAAGCCGTAAGCCTCCGACCAGCCAGTCTGCAGACCAAGTGATATTACCGTTACATCAAGATGCTAATATCGATAATACAGAAAGTCTATTGAAGTCTCTCCTCTATCCCACCCAAGCTGCGTCCAAGATGGCTGCTTTATCCAGGGTTTTAGCATTTCAGGAAATCACAGTCTGTCAGACGTACCTTCTGGGCTTGGAAGCACAAACAGAATGAGTTGATTTTGACCTCCATGACACTGTGATTGGACCCCAGTGCAAGCAAGCAGACAGGCAAAAATAATAATTCTAAAAAAAAGAAAGAGTATGACTTTGTTTCTCAACTGTCTTGCTTTTGTGTCTTACATCGTAAACAGTCTTTGTTGGTGTTGTCGGTGACGCTTAGCTACACATGTTGCCGATGTCCTTATGGACAACAAAACCACATGTTTTGAATGTGAGTCAGCATATCTCTGCCCTTTCAGTTGTCTAGTTAAACGACAAATTAGAGCCCTATCAGTGACTCACGATGTTCCAGCTAAACATCGCGCCGCATGTGTCAGGGAGTGAGACAGATTTGTTTGGAAGTTTGGGATCCAGACACGTTCCGGTCTGAGTTCAACTGGCCTGTCCATGAGTGTCTGTTTATGAGCTCAAAACCTGCACTTACATGCTGTTGATGTTCTCCTTGTGGCCTGCTTCTTTTCCGCAGTAGCCTGGGCGTTTTGCCGCCGTGCAAAGGTACGTGTAAAGCCTAATTCATGCTTGATTGAATTTTGGGTTTTTTCTTCATTCTAATTATTTGTTCGGCCCCAAATCTTTTGTTTATTGCCATGATTTGTCAGGAGCCGAATTGGCTATGTCAGAAGCTAAAAGTCTTTAAATAAGTAACTTTTGAAACATCAATGGATAAATATCAATGGGAAATTCTCTTGGTCATTTTGGAGGAAGGGGTGCAATGCTCTCTATTTTACTAATCTTGTACTGTACAGTATACTCAGTGCATCATGTTGGATTCAAACTCACAACCTCCGTGGTGCTGGCACACTTTCACAAATGTGCCAGTCGAGTATACTGTGTGTCTATGTTAGTTCCAATCCTCTAATATGCCAACGCCATCCATTGATTGCTCACTGAAATGAACACTGAAAATGCGCGTGGCACACCCCTTAACTTGACTCTCCGTGCCAGCCCTTTTTCATATTTTTGGAGGTAGCCAGTGCCAGTTTTTTTCATCAAAAACTCATATTTCATATTTCGGTCCATGTTTCCCCACGGACAAGTTAGTTGGCGACACACACTTCCGGTTGCGGTTTGGTGGGTCTCTTGTTATTGTCTATCAATGGTGCACTGTAATCAATGGCTGTAAATTTACGGTGGATTTTCAACAGTATCTTACTGTTTTTCACAAAATCAGTAAAATACTGTTAAATTGCCATCTCTTTCTTGTAAATTCACACTTTATACTGTAATTTAACAAATATCAGTAGAAACTGTTATTTAACAGTACAATACCGTTAAATAAATAATCCCTTTCCTGTAAATTAACCGTTTGTGCCTTTATTTTACTGTATTTGACTGTATTTTAACAGTATAATACAATATTTTCTGCCAAGTCATGTGGAAATAGGCCACACCCACGTTTTCTCTTCAAATTTAGTCAGTTGGTGGACAGCAAAGGAGCCTTCTCTACTTTACTCTATTTAACCAACCATTAGAATATAGTCAACTAACAAACATCACAAATGGACAAAAGAAGAAGCAAAAAGAAGTCTGACAAGTTAAGAAGAAAATAAGATTGATTTAAGGTAAGGAAATCCCTTACGGTCTACAGTATGTTTTCTATATTTATACATGCTAGCTGCTAAAAACATTGCTCAAGCTACACAACTTTTTCCCCTTTTCTGAAACATCAATAGGTGAGCAAGATGATATCATGATATGTGTACAAATTCTTGCTCTGACAATGTTAATATAATTATGAGGCACACAAGGAGCCACATGTGCAAACCCAATTCTTCTTTTAAATGTCTTCATTCTGGATGTCAGACAGTTGCAAACATACAGAGCAAGTGATGTGTACATTGTTTCCCAGGGCTTGGATGGGGATTTGACTGCATGTAGTTCTGCTTCTTACAGCCCAACTCGGAGAAAGTAAAGATGCACTGCTGATTTTGCTAATTTGGGTACCCTATGGATCAATTATGATTCAATTTTATACACATGCTTAATTAATAATTCGTGTTCTGCTTTATTTTAACCTTTCAGTGGTCTAACACAAGACAGTGTTGATGTTGGTGCATTCACCCTACCGGCCCAGCCCTGGACTCGTTCTGCTCAGTATGTATTTTCGTGTACATATAAATGTATACATACTCTATGTGTACATTTGTTCATAGTATGTTCATTTTATCATCAGAATCAGGCAACCTTTGAACAGCTGACAGGACCACAATATATACCACATATACGTAAGTGGTCCTCAGTAATGTTCATGATAAAATACCACAATCTTTTTCTACTCGGTCTGTGCCTCATAGGAGGGACAGTTGAAAAACCAGTCTGTGTGTCATAAGAGGGCTCTGGGCAGTTCACTAACCAGCCTAAAGCCTGCATTTTCTGTTAGCTTTCTTGATAGCTTGGTAATTGGGCACGTGAAGGCAGGTTAAAAGTGTTTTTTAATTGTGATGAAAATGAAAAATAGGGAGAGTCTTCTGTTCAATAAGTCTTTTTTTGAGAATTATTTTATTCATCTTGGAGTCAAATGTGCAAGTGTGTAAGTGGGCAAGACAGTACATACTTATACGTGTCTCCATCTAATTTCAAATGCTGTATTTAACAGGGAATGAGCCCTTGATGACAAGAGCCAGTGGATGATGGACACCCAGGTCAGGATTTGCTGCACTCTTTGCGGCCTTCTACATTTTCAACCTTCAGTACAGAGGCAAGGCCTTCAGAACCCTGGAGTTCATTCAAAGGTATGTATTACCTAAAAACATCATAGGTAATCCAAGCTCAGATAGTAAGCTGGTAGATCTGCTATTTTCTGTGAATGCTCCCACCAGAATATAGGTAAACTAGATCTGTCACAGGTCTCCACCAGCTCTGGTGTCACGTCAACTGTTACATCACCCTCATGGGTGACGTAATAGTTGCACGGACAGACATACGGACAGACAGGGGGTAAAACATAGTCACCACCATACTGGTGGAGACAAAAATACAATTTAAAGTTTGTGTCAAAATTATTTTTGTTGTTGTTTTTTATTATTTTTCCATAGGGGGTTCGTCGGTATAACCCTTGAAAGAAGTACCAAGACCACCACCACCACCACTGGAACAGCCATCTCCAAGATGACGGGGAAGCTGGTCCAGAAGATGACAGTGTGCAGTTTGAGTGGGAATTCATTGGTATGTCACAGCTACTACTCTAATAGCACTGTAACAAATCATTATTCTTTTTCTCTTTTTTCCTTCTTTTTTTTTTGCCCTTTTCGATCTGTGGGTTGTCACCTACTGTAACTGGAACATTTTATGTTCTCTACACTAATGGTGTGCGAGCTCCACCTCCTTTCAAAGTTTCTCACTTTAATCCTGTATTTTATTATTGTGAAGTTATTATTCATTGTTTTGCTAAATATGTGTGTTGTTTGTTTTACAGGCACTGGCGATTGAGGAGCCAAGTGATGCAAGCCAAGCCAAGGCCTCTTCGCTTCTGCATAGCTACCCAAATTCTCACATTCACGTTAAGTATTTGCAATTCAACTGTGTACTGCTGTTTAAAATATTTTGTTAATGCTGAATGCTAATATTTCATGCAGTGATGCTGTGCTCAGTGATGTTGGATTATAATGACTTTTCCTGTCATTCAGGATTTTACATGACAGTTTGTCCATAGGAACTGTATTTATTGAATTTATTATTTTACTTGTACATGTATTTTTCATATTAGAAATATTAGTTTGCTGACCTCACAAGTCTTTTGCTATTATTTGCGTAAAAAAAAGAAAAGACAAAGTTGTAATGGAGACTTGTTGACTTTGATAAAAAATAAACTGTTGAATATCTATACCTATGTGTTTTGATGTACATTTCTATATTTGTAGGATATGGCTTTTATTGTGAAAAAGGAATATTTGAATATATTGTAAAATTACGGTAAAAATCAAAACGCCATATGCTGTTAAATTACCATAACAACACATTTAAATTACAGTAGTGTACTGTATTGACAAAAAACTGCATGCCGTTAAATTACAGTAAACCCCCATAAAAATACAAGCATATACTGTAATTGAAATAACGGTACATCTACTGTAAAATGAATTACAGTAGATGTACTGTAAAATAAGAGTAAAATACTGGCAACTTTGTTGCCAGTAAATTACCGTAAGTTTACAGTGAAATCATTTGCAGTGTGGATGCGGTCGCTGCTAGCTGCTGTTAGCATGGGGGTCGAATTAAACCGGCGCCGGTAACTACGTCACGTACAGTAGCGTTAACGTCAGCGGCATCAGTTGTTACTGTAAATCATAATGATAACGGGAGACGTAGATCTATTTCAATGGCATGAAAACTGTTAACTTGAGCTGGCGTGTCAAGCATCAGAGGGGTGGGCCCGGGCCGTGCATGCTTATGTTTTTTTTTTTTTTTTCAAGTAGGCCCTGATCCAGAAAACGTGAAGAACCAGGTCTACATATTTCATAAATATATCGGTTTTGATGTGTATTTTTCCGGTTAATTGCCCAGCCCTACTCAGACATATTAAGGGAAACCAGGCAGACAGGTATCCATTGGGGTTTTAAGGAGTTTAATATGTTGCTGTGTGTGTGTGTGTGTGTGTGTGTGTGTGTGTGTGTGTGTGTGTGTGTGTGTGTGTGTGTGTGTGTGTGTGTGTGTGTGTGTGTGTGTGTGTGTGTGTGTGTGTGTGTGTGTGTGTGCGTAGATGCGTTGTTATGTCGCTGCCATGGAGACAAGTCCCTGTCTGAGCTACTAGATGTCTGTCTGCTGCAGGGTTCAACAAGGTGACCACCAAGTCAGCTCCCATACCTCCCACTGTCCCTGCGTGCATGTGTGTGTGTGTGTGTGTGTGTGTGTGTGTGTGTGTGTGTGTGTGTGTGTGTGTGTGTGTGTGTGTGTGTGTGTGTGTGTGTGTGTGTGTGTGTCCAGGCTACAGCATGCCTTGAACTAAAGTGCATTTGATTTTTATACGCTTGTGGCTAACAGGAGCCAGATGTGACTGCCTCCAGGGAGCTTAGCATTGAAAAAGCCATTTCTTTCTTTCTCTCTCTTTAATGAGTGTGTGTGTGTGTGTGTGTGTGTGTGTGTGTGTGTGTGTGTGTGTGTGTGTGTGTGTGTGTGTGTGTGTGTGTGTGTGTGTGTGTGTGTGTGTGTGCGCGCGTGCGCGCACGTGTGCGTTGTGGCAGTGCGTACAGTACATGACTGGGCACATAATAGCTGTAGCTCCGAGTAAAAACAGGCCAATGAGTCACAATATGATTGGCTTTTTGCTGTCAAAGTGAATGGTGTGAAATGTAACTGATATGATCATCATCATCATCATCATCATCATCATCACAAGCCATCTGACAAAATGCTTTACAGAACAGGATAAAGTCAAGCCACAACACTGGGTACAACACGCAGCAGTCTGGAGTGTTATTGATTGATTGAAACGTATTTTAGATTTACAGTACAATAAGCACAACTCAATACAAGACTGATATGTTTAAAGGTAGGGGAAGTGATTTCACTTTTGTCAGATATCACCCCCCAATTTTTTTTTTTCTGTTAAAATGCTCTATTAGGTGTGCAGACCATATATGGAGTTCCCCCCTCCCCCACGTTAGTAGAGGAGCTAATAAAAGTTCCCCAGGTGGAGGGTGAATTCTCCTCCAATCAGGATTGAGCAGCAGGTTCACATAGTGTAGCTACTCTTGGGCGCCCCTAGTGGACCAGGCTGGTACTACACAATGAATTTCAAATCACTTACCCTATCTTTAAAAACAACCATTGGATGTTATTGATTTCTGGAAGTTGGGGTCAATGGGGACTGCTGTAGACATATGTGAACTCTGTGTTTGCATGTACAGTATGGACGAGAAATAAAAAATAAATAAGAATCACTATAACATGCGTTCTGGCATTCTTTTCTATGAACTACAGAGTACCTGTCTATCTACCTGAACCATACACCTACGTTATACATACTCAGTCGAGTAAGCGGTGCATTTATGTAGCGCCCCAGGCACTTTACATTCACACACCAATGGCAGCAGAAGCCATGCCAGGTATTGTACCAACCAGCACATCAGGGACAATTAGGGGATCAGTGTATTGCACTGTTGACATGTAGACAGGAGGAGCTGGGATTCGAACCGTCGACCCACTGATCATTGGACGACACGCCCTTCCTGAGCCACCGTTGTACGTGGCTTGCTTCTCCTCCTTTCATAAAGGGTACAAAGACAGATGGGTGGAATGGGTACTCTGACATATGGACAGAGAACAGCCCCATAGAAACAGGAACTGGACTCCTGTTATTACTTCTGTGACACACCTAGACGCATGTTGGGTTACAGGTGCATGATGGGAAACCGGGTAATTTTATTTTAAAAAACTAGACGTGAAGTTTTATGGATTTGAAAACTACTTGAAAAATACATTTTTGATACTTTAAGGATGATACATCTTCAGGCCAACGCTTGGTACTTAATTCAAGTAAATTTTGTTGAATTCAGGACTTTTACTTGTATACCCTAACAGTATTTTTTACTCTTACTACCCTACTACTCAAGTACCAAAGGTGAGTATAGCTAAAGTGTGAAATGACACAAGATGCTCCCCCAGTTTTAATATGTTAGATAATGACTATAGCTCTGCTCTCTTGCAGCCGTGGTCAAAGATGTGTCCTTTGCACAAGACAGAGTGTGAGAGTGAGTACATCCATGATTTCATCACATAAAGATAAATGAGAGGCGATAGATCAGGGTGTCAGAGCTCTCATGGACTCGCAGTCCTCTGGAACTCTCAGCCTGGCCGCGAGACACGAGAAGATTCATGGAGCCAGAGTGAGAGGTGAGGTAAGATCCAAGCCCAAACGCTCACACGCACAGACACGCACGCACACGCACAAGCATTATAGGTTCTCCTCATGCTGAAATGTGGCCCTTGATGCCAACATCAAGATCGTGCGTGCCCAGAGGAGGTATATCCATTTAAGACCTAGAACGAACAGGAAATTGAGAACAATAATGCACAATTAGGCACGTTTGTTTTCACGTTTGATCTCAGATATTAGGCACGGTGCATTGAAAGACAGAGAGAGAGGGAGAGAGAGAAAGGGAGTGGCGATATAGAGAGGAAAGGCAGAGTGTTAATTGAAAGCGAATGTGTCTGGGGCTGGCTGGGGCCGTCCGTGGTCAGAGATGGGCCCGGGTCCCAGTTGGCCCACACATCAAAGGCTCTGCCCGCCTCTCTGGAGGCGCACCTGCAGCCGGTTAAACCCTGCTCTCATCACTCAGGGCGTGGAGAGACCTCACCTACAACTTACAGCCCTCCATGCTCCACCACACAGTGCACGGAGGGCCTGAATGGGCCTACGTATACTGTAGCTGCAATAACAAAAATTCAAAATGGAGGAGACGCGGGGCATTATACAGGCCCGGGCTGCAGAACGGAATGACTAAGGGGGCCCTTGAAATTTTTGAGGGGAGCTCACTAAAGTGTTATTTTGTCATTTCATGTAGCCCAGCACATATGTTTGTGTACAGTATATAAAGCAAAAACGCTTTTGCCTTTCCCGGACACTGGTTGTATGATAACAGCACATTGACTGGCAGCAGGCAGGTGATTGGATAGATGGAAGCTGCTGTTGTATGATAACAGCACACTGACTGGCAGCAGGCATGTGATTGGATAGATGGAAGCTGCTGTTGTATGATAACAGCACACTGACTGGCAGCAGGCAGGTGATTGGATAGATGGAAGCTCGCTGCTCGATGAGTGAGATCATAATTATATGCTATATTATTGAGGGGAAACTGTGTGTGTACAATATTTTTGTAACTTTACATTGTGCAACTAGGTGGGCTAGCTCCCCTCCATCCATCCCGTAACGCCGGGGGTAGGCTATACAACCTGTTACGGATTCTAACCTGGAAAGCAGGCTATGCATATAAGAGTTCCAATAGGGTTGCAGCTACACCCAAATACCGTGTGTGTTGTCTAACCTGAATGTGCTGTTATGTTGGATGCTGGATCAATGATATGATCAATATGGCTTGTTCATTTTTATTGATAACAAGCATCTTATCAATCAGACTTATCGAGCCGACCTATTGAGCCCACTATCAAGGAAAGAGAGAAGATAAAGCATTCTGAACAAAATCATGATATTTTACCATGGTCTTCAATTACATTTACTTACAGATGGAAGGCAATTGACATTTTACCAATTATTATTAAAGAAACTGTCAACTGGTTCATAATTATGTGTTTACTGTCACTTTAAAGGCGTAACTTTATTTACCCAGACAGCGCTGGTTGTCAAGTATCAATACACTTTTAAACAGACATGTTTGTGCCAGCATGTGTGGTTAGATTTATTTCCTAATCGCCTCTTGCCGTGATTGTTTAAAAATTACATTGTGGGTCGCTAACAGGATTGATACGCCCAAAGCTTAGCAAGTAATCAATGATGTTGTTATTGGATATTTTTGGTTATCAGCTACTGAGCTCAATCCCCATGATCAGTGACAATGATAAGTTGTGATATAATAATGTACCAGAAGATAATTGAGGCAGGTCTGCTGAGGCCAATGTTTTGGCCCTGACCTCTCACCCTCCATCCATGCTGATCCGTGAACATTTTATGAACTGTTAGCCGGTCTGTGGTAATCTAAAGCTTGGGAACCCCTGCGCTAAAATACCTCCGTCACAGAGCCAACATAATGTACAGTATATACAGTATACGCACACGCTCACAGAGAAATGGTAGGGAGGCAGCTAGGGGCTTAGATGACTAAACAAACACCAATACAGCTTAGCCGGTAATCAGGCCAACTGAACATGCTTTATGGAAAGCAGTAAAAGCAATGTAAACCCATACAAACTGCAAGTGAGCACACACACACACACACACACACACACACACACACACACACACACACACACACACGCACACACACATGCACGCACACACACACTGCTGACTCACCTATTTCATAGCTACTAGTGGTGGCCTTTAGTGGTGCAAATATGTTGAGGGTTTTGGGAGATACTGTAGCTGTTGAATATAGTGTGCAGTAACATAAGAATAGCATTGCAATTATACACAAGCTACATTTGCATGTCACACGCCTGCAGTCTGGGTTGAGTGGTTTGCTGTGTAGCCAGGCACGATTTTTTGATTGTTTAACTGACTGGCACACATACTACACACCTCCTGAGACCCTGCGGTATGTGCAGTGGTGAACAAAGTAATCAACCCCATGCTCTTAAGTATGCTCTGAAAATTGCTCAAATGTGTACCCAAGTTAAAGTATGCCAGTGCATGCTTTTGAAAAATACATACTTTCAGTATTAAAAGAGGTATTCCAAAATTGTAAAGGTATATGCTCTAGCATCTTTATTCAATGCTCTTTACATTCCCATGAATCATATACTGATTCCGGAAGAAGCCATGCAAGGTACCAAGTAGTCCTAAAATCGACATATAGACAGGAGAAACCGGCATCCGAACAGCCAACCCACGGATCATTGGATGACCCGCTCTACCCCATGAGCCCTATAGGTTAGCAAGTAGCCCACAGGTTACAAAGTACCGGTACATTAGCAGAAAGTACATTTGGATGTCCATACACATAAATGTACTCTCCACCACTGCATATTTGTGTGAATCTAATGAGAGCACAATGCCTGTGTGAAAGAGTGAAAATCTCAGATTAAGATTTCTCACTCCAAAGTAAAGGAAGGCTGGCCTGGAGAGAGAGCGAGGGCGTTGCTGGGGGAGGAGGGGAGGAGGGCAGGGGGTTCTAGCAGGAGAGAAAAGACAAGAAGAGAAATGATGGCGAGGGTAATGGTGCAGGAGAGATCTGCAGTCAAGCTTTTCTGCTTGTCAGTTAATCATCATGCCCATCACAGGACCATATATTTTTATAGGTGGTTGGAGGTGGTTGGGGGTTTGGGAGCCATGCCCCGCCCTACACGCTAAAGTCCTGAGCGTTCACTTAACCGCTAGAGTGCACACATGGAGGCCGAACGGACCTCTGCAGAGCGGGCCTGTTTGGTTCCGCCTGCGTGGACTGGACTCCCTGATTTAAATTGACACTGACAATATTACGGCGCTGCATGTTGCAATGCGTGTTCTACTGGTGCAGGCGAGCCTAGCGGGAAAACTTCACAAGATAAAATGAGATGCCAAGAGGCGTAGTAAGCTTGTAGATCAGCCATTGTCACGTTTGCCTTGACAGCTTGGTCAATTTGGTATTTAAAGAGTTCTTAACAACTCTTTCCATGCCAGGATTTCTCACCTTTTTCTTCTATGGTTCAGTGTGCCAAAGACAGAAAGAAGAGAATTTGTGTTTTCAGTGTTAACCGCTAGAGGGTGCTTTTTGCCACCATCTGAATGATCCTCGGTTGCTATAGGAGACCAATACCACAGGCAGGAACCGGAAGTGAGAACAAATCTCTGCCTTGCCATAGTGTCACTGTATACTGTATGATTCAGAAAAAAGGAATTCATCTCAGATTTTTTCCCCCAGACTATTATGTGTTTTTGGTTAAACGTTTTCAATGGCCCTAACTCTCCCTGAGAGGCATGCAGGTGTCATGCCACCAGCGCATTGCGCCTGCAGTGGCTCAGGAAAATAATAGAAATTCTGGTGATTGAATTAAATCATTATTACCTGGGATCCACTGGCTTTTTAATGTGCAATATTGTTTTCTCATGTAGCAGTAAAAAAAATCAACATACAATATAGCCTAAACATGCCGTATTCATTAATATGTATTGAGTACTAAAGGGTGCTACCTGAAGATTTCAAAACAACTGATCACTGTGTCACGGTCACACAGCGCAGCAGGAAACCAGTCAGCACAAAGTCAGTTCCACTCAGATGGAGTGAAGAAGAAGATGGCGTGGGGGCTTCTCGCTGGCAGGTAAGTCATTAGGATACAACCGTAGCGACAATAGACAGACATGTCATGTGGGTGATCATGGAGAGGAATCAATTGTCATGACAACTAAATTGGGGGAGGAAAGGACAAAAAGAAAGAAGTAAGATGCTAAAAGCTAACTATTTATTTATTCAGAAATTGTTAATAAATGTGAGCGTTTCTGCCTCAATGATCTCCCACGGCTTCTAAAAATGAAAGCTGAATGAAACGTATGCATATGGGCTCATGGCGTGCATGGCATGCGAGTGCGTGAGTTTATGTGGGCGTGTGCACTTGCTCTGTCTGTGTAATTGGACTCAGGATGACGGCATCCCTCGGCCATCTATAGCAAACATTCTGTCATAGAGTTATCACCGACGGCCTCACCTACTGATGGGCAACTATGAAATCTATCAGGGACAAGCTGTCCTGCAGGATAAAGAAAGAAACAATCACATGCACGCCACGCAGGCAGCTCTCTGGACGGCTTACACTGCAGGCCAATCATGACGTAACTGAAAAGGTTAGTGCGGCTTTGACTGCATGTGGGATACACATTTTGAACACAAATCGTCTCTTCTTACGGGGGTCTCTCTGGCAGAAAAAGCTGTCCAGATGAGGGTCTGTGGACTGGACAAATCACCTTGGGAGCCCTCGACATGAAAAATCCTATAGGATATCCTATAGTGAAAAATCCTATAGGATTCCTCCTATAAGATTTTGGAATCTTATAGGAATCCAATAGGATTCCTATAAGAATCCTATAGGACTTTCCCAAAAATCCTATATCTTATAAGATCTTATAAAATCACATTCAATAACCTTTACCCTAAAGCTAACCTCAGTGACACTATGGCTAAACAGGCGGGACGCGGGGGAGAAACCAAAAAAAATAACTAAACTTCTAAAATCACTAGAATGTTACTGAGAGTGTTTGCATATACAGTATATATGCAAACACCCAGTAACATTCTCAGTAGTTATACATTGATAAATGGACACTGAGGATTTGCGCAGGTGTGCACACGTGCATGTGCATGTGTGTGTCTGCGTGTGCATGTCTGCGTGCAATCGTGCCAACACATACATGTGCATGTTTGTGTTTGGTTCGGAACCTGCATTTTGCAGCCTATAGTGGTAAGCATTGGAAGTGTTGGAGTCGGGATGGAGTCTGACACCCTCTTCTGAGAAGCAGGCCTAATGTTTCAGAGTGCTCTGGAATTCCAGTGCCACTGGGTTTGTATGAGGCACTCCATCTCTGTCAGCACAACTAAATTTACAGGACAATAAATTATCACAGTGCTGATTCTCTTCTGTGTTGCATACACATGTGCTCTCTCTGTTGCTTTCTCTTTGAGACACACACACACGTATGCACGCACACGTATGCACGCACGCGCGCACACACACACACACACACACACACACACACACACACACACACACACACACACACACACACACACACACACACACACACACACACACACACACACACACACACACACACACACACACACACCAAACGGATTATCCCTGGAGGACAGGGGTATTTTTAGGGTGTGTTGTATTTGACCTTTTATTACAGGTAATGCTATGATTTTCTACTAATTAATATTTCAGAGGTATAAATCATATAAGTCATATGAAAGTTGCACATCCATGCGAACATACACAATATTGAAAGTGACAGACAGACAGACAGACGTTATGTTTTGTGTTCTCACCAACGGAATGATGTCACACTGTATCATCTTAACATGCTCAAACAAAGCTTTTTTCCTCCTTCAGGAGTTCAAATTGTGTTGCTGTGCAGGATCATGACACACATGAGCATCTTCAGCCCAATTTGGTGTCTGTCAGGGGAAGAAACGTTCAACATTCCTATAAGTTTTTCCAGTGAAAATGACCTGGACACGGCTGTCCTATTGCAGTCTCACCTTCCAGTGAGGACTGAGGAGGTCCCACCGGGAGAACATTGAGCCTCTGTCCTATTCATCCCGCCTAATACTCCTTGACCAATATAGATTATGTGCCCACTGTAATGGGCCCTGTTTGGCAAGCTGTGCTATACCCATTAGCCCTATATTTCTGCATAATGCATAAATGTAACAAAAATGGTGTTGTTACGGTACTGTTTTGAATACGTTTTTTGCACTTCCAGGGTGACCGCGAGTACTGTGCGGTGCACCGTGTTGGGTATTCAATCTTTCATCTGTTCCTGTGTGTGTGCGTGTGTGAAAGCGTGATTGCGTGCATGTGGGTGGGTTGCGTGCATGCATGTTTACTGCATGTGTACGTGGGAGCCAGGCCAGGCATGACAGCATTGCTGTCCTCTTTGCTCCGGCCTGCCAGGGTATATGGGAATAAACAGTGAGCTCATCCCATGGGCTGCCTGCTGATCACCTGCCTGGTGACAGCACCCAGAACACATTACACAGCGGACACATTGCTGAGCTGTTACTGTCCCACTCCTGCACCCCCCGGTGCCTGCATGCTTTCTATACATACACCTGACCTCGGCCCATTCAACCCACCACCACACTGAAACCTTGTGTGTCTAATAACGTCAGTTTTCATGGCATGGTGGGGAAAAAATTGTAATCTAAAGAATCCAATACAAAGAACGTTATTTTATTCCAAGCTCATCATCATCATCATTGGGTATCATTGTCTCAGTGTGTGTGTGTGTGTGTGTGTGTGTGTGTGTGTGTGTGTGTGTGTGTGTGTGTGTGTGTGTGTGCGTGTGCGTGTGTGTGCGTGCGCCCGTGTGTGTGTCAATCCCCCAAACTCCCTTTTCAAAAATGATCCTGATCGATGATATTGTATCGAATCAGAAATCAATGGGATTACCCAAAATCCCTGTAGACTGAATGGAACATTTCCCTCCATTCCCTCATCGGTCTGGATCAAACACAGAACCTCTAGATCCTCTCATCATCATCATGCAGCTCCTTGGCAGTGATCATTCTGCTCATGAGCATGTGCCAGCTAGTGTGAATATACTGTAAGCTTGCGTAATCACCCCCAACTCAGCATGTTCAAAATAACGTGTGTCTTATTGAAAATGAATTACTAGGTGTGCTGGTCGCTACCGCCTGAAATGGCCTTTAGTGTTCATTTTGACAGTATAGGTGTATAGTATAACTGACTTGCAAATCAGAATGTTTTGTCCCAAGGAGACCATGCAGGGTGTGGTTTGCTCTATGGATCATATCACACATGGAACATTATAGATGCCTTCCTCGTCCAGCTCCATGACCACTGGAGTGTTTCTCCTCTGAGGAGTTAGTTGGTTGCCAAATTAGCAGCTTTACATCACAGCAATCTTTTCCTCCAAACGGACAAGGGGCTACTTGACTCTGTTATTGTTTATGAAGAGAAAGCTGGGGTCAAGTTCAGCGCCAGAGAGAGAGAGAGAGAGAGAGAGAGAGAGAGAGAGAGAGAGAGAGAGAGAGAGAGAGAGAGAGAGAGAGAGAGAGAGAGAGAGAGAGAGAGAGCATGTTCCTGCAGCTCCAGCCCCATGAGGGAGAGCATAACTCAGTGCTGTTTGTGTTTCCCTAATTCCTTTTGATTTAGCAGAAAATCGTGAGCTAAACAGCAGCGCAAATATTCACCAGAGCTTAGCTCCTATACGCCTCAACTCATCGCTTCTCAAATAATTCATAGGCACTCTAGACTAGTATGGTAGGTAAGCAACAGTTTAAAAAAACACTGTAGACGGGCAGTAAGCAACAGGCTAAAAAACTGGCCAGGGCAAAACCGGCAATTATTAATCTGTTTTGTACGAATAGTAAAACGAATAATATTTGACTGACAATGTCACATAATCGTGCTGCTGTTGGGCAGATTAACTTGCTTAATTTCTACTCCATAATTCAACTATTTATATATTTTTTGCACTACTTACTCCAAAGTAAGTAGTGAAGATAAAGGCTTTCCACTATTTGTATTTATTAAAATAATAATAATAATTTCAAAAGAATAGTTTTGGACCACAATGGTTTCCATCCACTAACAAAGATAAAACTCTGTGATGCCAAACATGGTGCCACGACTGTAAAGACGACTGTTGATTGTGGTTGACTGCGATGTTGGTTGGCCACCCAAGTGGTCCCTTAAGAAAGATTCTTAAGGGACCACAATCTAACAACAAGGGTTGGTGAATGATGATTC
This sequence comes from Benthosema pterotum, assembly GCA_039105355.1. Taxonomy (NCBI): domain Eukaryota; kingdom Metazoa; phylum Chordata; class Actinopteri; order Myctophiformes; family Myctophidae; genus Benthosema; species Benthosema pterotum. The sequence continues at coordinate 24,831,317 of CM076968.1, read as the reverse complement.
AGTTGAGTCGTGCGCATGGAGAACATAACACCAGACAGCATTGCACTACACACAAATAAATCATGACAATGACTAATACACTGAGGCGCTGAATAGTGCAATCAATAGGTAAACTAAAATAAAACACATGCCTGGCTTCAACCACGGCTCTCAAACGTTTTCGTGTCAAGGTTTTGGGCCGTGCGGACCACCATCTGAAAATATTTAGTGCCAGGAGAGCGCATGGAGCCCTGCACAAGATTTGTGTTATAATAAATCTACAAACACATCTACAAGTTCACATCAAGCCCAAGGACACCATTCAAAACCAAATAGAATGTGACGGACGCATCCAGTGAGTTCAATGGAGAAGTGGTGCCATGTTCTATTTAATTCCTTGTGCTACAGGTATAGCTAAGGTGTGTGTGTGTGTGTGTGTGTGTGTGTGTGTGTGTGTGTGTGCGTGCGTGTGTGTGTGTGTGTGTGTGTGTGTGTGTGTGTGTGTGTGTGTGTGTGTGTGTGTGTGTGCGTGCGTCCGTGTGTGTGTGTGTGTGTGTGTGTGTGTGTGTGTGTGTGTGTGTGTGTGTGTGTGTGTGTGTGTGTGTGTGTGTGTGTGTGTATGTGTGTGTGTGTGTGTGTGTTTCCTACATCTCCTTTGGCCAGGGAGACATTGGATGAGTGGTTTGATTCTTTGTTTCCTACAGGGGAGAACAGGGTTCGAATCCTGCATGTTTTGAGCATAAAGGTTTGATGGCGAGAATGCTCCCCATTCTGACACCGCAGCAGCATGCCCACAGCTCCTATAAGCAGTAAAACAAACCTCCCTGGAAGCAGCTTAGTCCTATAGGCAGATTTGGCATAAACGCCATAATTGTTTTCTCAGGCTTTTTGATGAAAATAGCAGCTTGCGACAGGCAGCTAAGTCTAATAGTTTCAATTCCGACAGGGATTTTGCATGGTTTATTTAGGCTACTTTGTTTGTTGGTATTATCGGGTCAGCTGAATCAAGCGTGGCATATGGGTTAGGGTTTATTGTTGTTGATCTGATAACACCTCCATGGAAACGGAAAAGGTCTCCACACCTATTCCTTCATGCATCAGGGTAGATGACACCACACGCCAACACATGTCAAGGAAGGTAAGGCTGTTCGCTCTCCAGGGACATTGCATGTCGCTTCGCGCCACAGGCGATGAAGCCGCCCCCTTACCATTTTCTTCTGCCCTTCCAAATGGGAAATGTTACATCCGCCCCTGGTGTGTGTGTGTGTGTGTGCGTCATATGTGCACGTTCGTGGGTGTATACTGTGCACAAGCGTGGTGCAACACATTCATGAGATGAAGTATACAGTAAATCTGACTTTTGTGTGCGTGTGTGTGTGTGCGCATGGGTTTCAGCACTGGTACACGCACGGCACGGCACATGTGGTTCATATTTAAGCCATAGCACTGTTCCACTAGATGATTTGGCACTGTTCTCCCATGCAGTTCCACGTTCCCGTCTTTCTTCACTGCGCTTTCACTCCTTCTGCAACAGGCTTTAAGGTTGTCGTGGCTGCATGCAGCTACAACCAATACTGTCATTCACGTAAAGAATCACTTTGAGCTTTGTGAGGGCTGAAAATGGAATTGTTTTCATCGTATCATCGGCAATAGTCAGACCGGTATATCGGTCGATAGTACTCGAGTCTTATTTGACTTTTCCAATTTAGTTCTTATGCCGAATGATTCCTACCAGACATGTTGTGTGTTGTCACTGTTGTTGTGCCCTAGTACTGATTCACCTGCCATGCAGTGAGGAGCCCCCACCGGGAGGACATAAAGGCTTATTCCAAGGGTGCCCACACTTTTTTGACTTGAGAGCTACTTTCAAAATGACCGGCTCAACAAGATCTAAAAAAAAAGTGGTGATGGTGTTATAGTGTTTAAGAATAATGCACTTATAATAAAAAATGGAGGCGGAGAATTGGAAGGTTTATGCTACTATTGATGCATGAAAACAGTATTTGGACCAAATGGACTTTCATTTTAACGCTCTCAAGAGTTACAGATCTATACATTTTAGGGGACTGTCATGTGATCTACCTGCATGGCCTGTGTGTTCTATAGATCATGATCTACCTTTTGGGCAGCCCTGCCTTATTCGTTCATGGAATATACCGGTACTCCTCCCACCCAGACACTAGCACGCCCCTTGCATAACATGCAGCCCCTGCAGCCTCATAGGAGTACTTGTGACAAATATCACCCTCCCTGCTTGGCTTCCCCGCCTGTGATGTCAACTTATAGATCAGCAATTTATCATTAAGCACATTTAAAATTAGGCCATCAAACAACAATAAAATGCATTTCACTGTGTTTAGGCCTGTGCTTAATGTATGAATCCTGATATATCAATGATGAATTTATGATGACTGAAGTATTTAATAATGAATTCATATAGTTATTATAAAGTGTTACCAAATTTTTTGAGTTGATAAAAAACGGTTGCACATTTATTTTTATTATTATTATTATTATTTTTTACAAAATAACTGAAAGAATGTGTAATCAGTGGCCAAGGACTGGGGACCAAAGGTTCTGGCATCAGTAATAAATTTGAGTGTTTACGTGAATGTGATTTTAACAATATGCCCATGGGTGTTTTGTTTGCTTCTACCCAAACAGTCCGGACTCTGGACCCATTTTTGGGTCCCGGAATAAAAGGTTGTGTAAATGAAGGTCAATATACACTTTTATATTAAAACTTCTCTTGAACGTGCAACTGGCAGCGTGAAGGTGTCGGCATATCTTTTATGATAACAAAATCATCTCCCCCACCCCTCCACTGCTGTGCTACGTCACATCATTTGGATCACCCCGAAAGGTTGACTCCCACTTCTAGGCCAAGCTAACAAATTAGTCCAGGCTTTCCGTTTTCACGCAAACGCAGACGAAAATGAAAGCATGCACGTGTTGAGGCTAACAATCCTCCAATGCGGTGCCTTCTTCTGCATTGTGAGCTTTTAGAATACATTATTTTATTTATATGACTTATTTATTAATATCCTATATGCAATATCAATATTGAAATTATATATAAAACACATGTTGCAATGCTCAGCCAATTTGAGACCAGAATTGCACACCTTCCAGCCAATCACAGTAAGCATTTTCCAGAAATTAGGTGTATAGAGTGGCTCAGAGATGGAGTCACCAGTACCTTGGTGATTTTGATTGTTGGTCTGGCTAAAAATGGCAAAAATGATGTGTGAAATGTGTAAAGTCCATGGTATTTACATTGGAATGAAAGTATCCTAAGGTGGACAAGGGGGCGGGGCTTGCCTAAAGGACTATTGGTGTGTGAATGAGTGAATGGTATCCACAATGTAAATCACCTTGGGTAAAGCATGCAGCTAAATGTAGCACTGAATATTCAGCTATGAAACAAGCATTAATTGCCATTGACAATGAATGGAATCATATGTTTGGCTATTGTTCTAACTCCTTACTCCAATCACAATCAATCAATCAATCAATCAATCAATCAATCAATTTTCACCAATCAATCAATCAATCAATCAATCAATCAATCAATCAACCAATCAATCAATTTTCACCCATGAGTCTAATGGTATAGGCGCAAATCTCAACTTGGCTATTTGAAGCATGAGTAGGCTACACGTCTACACATCAGCATCACGTGACACGTCTCACAAACATCATTTGATTGCAGGTGAGCAGCAACTCTGTAATACCCCTGGAGAGCGCGCTATGTACTTGAACCACACACGCACGCGCGCACAATACCGGCGCGCGAAAGGTTCCCTTTCGCCTCGTATCTCTCTCTTTCTTCGAACTCAAACTCTGTAACCCCACATAGCCTACATTTGCCCATGGTCAGGGACGTGCACACATGAGGCCCCATTTCGCCCGTCTGTAAAACAATTAACTGTCCTTTCCTTTCCACACCACAAATGCAGCATTGGTTAATGAAATGCAAATGCCACTGCATATACCTAGCCTACACCATAACAATATTTGTGTGTGTTCGTTCGGGGGGGGGGGGGGGGGGGGGGGGGGGGGAGCAGATCTACAAGCTGTCAGTGCAATTGTTGAGAGCTGGTAGGTCTACTGTTTTCATCCAAAAGTGCCCTCTTATGGAATTTCAGCCCTTGCACCTGTAACACTCTCTTCACGTCCCTGCCAATGTCCGTGAGGAACTGTCAGCATTGCAACGCATGCACCCAAGCCCTCCCTCATCTCTGCGCCTCTCTCTCTCTCTCTCTCTCTCTCTCTCTCTCTCTCTCTCTCTCTCTCTCTCTCTCTCTCTCTCTCTCTCTCTCACACACACACACACACACACACTCTCTCTCTCTCTCTATCACGTAGTTGAACGCCTGCCTGGCCGTGACTGTATCCACTGCGCGCTGATAAAGGCGGTCCACTGCAAGCATCCCGACGCACGCATGATGCAGCCGAGCTATAGGGAGTGAGGAAAAGGACGCAAGAAAGACCCGCGAGCCTATATATCATCGCGAGTTTGATTTGGAAATATATTTTATATTTCATATAATGACAAAAAAGTTCATTGCGAAAGAATGATGGTTGCGCGTCAGCAGCAGCACGCCAATAGGTGAAACTCTCCCCTGTGCACAGGTGAACCGGTGGCGCGGAGGGGGAGCAGGGAGGGAGCAGAGGCTCCACATGGCACTCAACACCCTGCAGGACTCGGACTCTTGACAGTCAGCCAGACACCCCACGGTACGAGGATGATGGTGATGAGGATGATGATGGTGAGGAGGCCTTTATAGGGCTGTGCATTAGCCCATCAAATCAAAACGTTGGAGATACATTTTCCCTTCCTCGTCGTCTGAAAAGATTTTTTTTTATATAGGACTACTCCCTTCTTTATTATAAGCCCATAGGGCGGAAAACGAAAGGGAAAAAGCCTCAAAGCAAGCATCATGTTGGGTCTAAGTTCGGATTCACGTGGAGTCGTGAGGACGGTGCGGAGTGGGGCTGCGGGGCCGTGCCACGGTGGGGCCACGGCGGGGGGCTCCTCCGACAGTCCACGGACCACCACCACCACCGGCTCTAGGAGGAGGAGGGCATCAGCATCACCTCCGTGCCACGGCGGTGGTCCCTCCGGCGCAGGGACCCCCAGCTCCAGGATTTACTGTGCGTGCCTGTTGCTGCTGCTGGTGGTGACGCCCCGCGTGGACTCGTCCTGGTGGTGAGTTCTTTTATGCTGTTATTACTTATCCTCATGCCGAAATGTGCAGCCATTATGGCATGTGGTTCTCGAGCTTTTTAATTTCAAGGACCCGCTCCCTCATTATGGGAGCTTGAAATATGAATTAAAGGGGAACTCCACCCATTTTAAACATTTTACTATGTCATTGATATATGCATCCATTTGGTTCACATTTGTACCCTCTCAGGGGTAACCCTCTCATGAAAATGGGTGGAATTCCCCTTTAAAAGAAAGTTCGGGAACCAGTGTTGAAGTTATGAGGGCCTCATAACCTTATAGTTTACATTCGGACCACTTCTTGAAATAATTTGTATATTGGGTGATTATTATTATTATAGGCCTAATTATAGACGAATAAAATAGACAAATTGCTATATTATTACTAAGCAAGCTTGGAGGCTGTCTTTCTTGCTTTCAATCAACGAGTTACCAACGAATTTAAGACCACGATTAATCATTTAGCCTAATTTTGTTTGCTCACCCTAATTGGTTTCTTTTATGATCGTTACATATCGGATATATGCTTGTTGATTTTTTTCGATTCTGCTTTAATTATTTGAACAATAAGATTCATATAACTTTGGCATGAAAATGAAACGTTCTGAACTTGGGCAAACGGAAACTAATTGCTGTATATTTGGAGGCTTATAAACGGCATGTGTAGGCTATGTAGTTGTTTGTATTTATAGGACCGATTTTATAAGCTCTAAAAAAAACACAATATATTGCATTTTAGTGTTAAAAGGGAACAAAAGAAAAAAGAAAAACGAGTTTGTGAATGCAAGTCACATTTTTTTTACATCGAAAATGCATTTTCTCCACTGTCAGTTTGTTGGGCCTGCCAGATTGAGCAATAATAATAGAGCGATAAATATAATTTATGTCGGCGCTGTTGGCTCTGCGCGTGTTCAGCTCAGCTGGAGACTACGAGGCAGAGCAGTCATTAATTCACCAGGTACCACCGAACGCGCACACGCTCTCTCTCTCTCTCTCTCTCTCTCTCTCTCTCTCTCTCTCTCTCTCTCTCTCTCTCTCTCTCTCTCTCTCTCTCTCTCTCTCTCTCTCTCTCTCTCTCTCTCTGCACACACACACACACACACACACACACACACACACACACACACACACACACACACACACACACACACACACACACACACACAGGGACGGATCTAGGAATGGGCTTGGGGGGGGGGGCAAAGCCCCCCTAAATGCCCAGACTGCCCCACCAAACATGATGGCATGTAAAACAACCCAAGATATTTCAAATTAAAGTGCTTTATGTACTGTATATAATGATTTGAAACACGACTACTGCAACTAATAAACTACATCTGTGTCACCACGAAACCAACAGCATTTCATCATTGAAAACAGAAAACTCTCTGAGTCAGACCTTTAGCTTTATGCATGCTGCGTGTCTGTTGCAACTTCAACAACAATTGATGCTTTACTTGACTAATAAAAGTTCTGTAACTGAAAATGGTATGGGTGGCCGTGTCGCTTTGCGCCACGGGCGATGAAGTCGCCCCCATGCCATTTTCGGCCTGTCCCCCAATTGGGAAATGTTACATCCGCCCCTGACACACACACACACACACACACACACACACACACACACACACACACACACACACACACACACACACACACACACACACACACACGCTCGGTGTGTGTGTGTGTGTGTGTGTGTGTGTGTGTGTGTGTGTGTGTGTGTGTGTGTGTGTGTGTGTGTGTGTGTGTGTGTGTGTGTGTGTGTGTGTGAGAGAGAGAGAGAGAGAGAGAGTGTGAGCAATGACTTCACTAAAATACCCCCAAAACCAGCCATCTAGAGCATAGGTGAGAGGGGTGAAAATATGCGGATAGATATCTCATTCCCGTGCAATAGCATACATGAAAATGTCCATGTGTGTACGAGTATGTTTACAGTAGAAGTGTCTGCGTGTGTGTGCCTGCGTGAGTAGGATATGTGGGCCGATGGAATGTCTTAATAGTTCAGTTTGTGTAGATTAAAGTGTGTTAAGGGGGTGTGCGCATAAGTGTTTTTGGCAGGACATTATTGGGCTTTGACGGGAACTCAATATGTCTTTTCAACAAGATGGCAAATAACAAGAAGTTATTAGCTCCTTGTGATGTCCTGCTGGATGCTTGAGCCCGTGCAGGGTGGAATCCATGTTAGCAGCATGTTTCTCAGAAGCCACACAGGACTGCAGTTTAACAACGTATTATAACGCATTAAGAACTGAGCAAACAATTCTACCAATGTCTTTTTCGTGAGATACACGTAGGCTATATGTTGGTGTTTTTTTGTCAGTGATGCTCAAAACAATATCAATGACCTCCAAAATCATATAGGCTTATGTATTTGGCCTCCGGCCCTCCATCTCAAAAGGAGAAGCAAAGATACTCGCATGCGATTCTCCATATTTGGGTCAGCAGTGTCTGTACGACACACACACACACACACACACACACACACACACACACACACACACACACACACACACACACACACACAGGCATTTCTGTCTGGCTTACATAGTAGTAGTAGTAATCTCGCTAATATTTACATTTCTATGCCACCTTGTGCCAGTTGCCTATGCTATGCTGTAACTCTTTACACTATATATCCTTCTTTTCAAGCCTCCCAAACCCCAAACTGAGCCCATGCTTCCTTCAATGCATGAAGAGTGGACAGGCCCCTTCTTCTTAGCCTCCCTGAGGAAGGAGTTTATAGGCTACTTGGTGTAGGACATAACACATTATTTCAAACAGTTCCTTTTCCCTCAACCAGGCACCTGAGGGCAGGAGGCAGTATAGAGACCAGGATTATACTGCAGGTTTTGGGGGGCAAACACTGTGCCCCCATAAGAAAACAGTTTTCTTATGGGGGCATAATGGGGACAATTTTTCTTACAATATTATATTCAAAGACTTGCATACTCTACCTTCACAATCTATCAGAAATAGATCTACAAGCTCATTGATATGGATTTGGAATTAATGTCTAAAAGGTTGGCAAAGATGATTTAAAGATGGCTTTCAAATCAGCAATTTAGGCAGTTTAGATATTGTAGTACATTCGTCTATAGTTCCAGACTTACTTAACCTGCTTAACCAATGCCCAAATCCCTATTTTATTCCAATACAAGGATAAAATAAAGTTTAAAGCAGTTAAAGACAGAGATGCTTTCACGGTTCCATTGGGTTAATGGAGCATATTCATCAAGTTTCTCCGAAGGTCCCATAGTATCTGGACAGTGATTCTCAGAACTGAAAGTTTGTGTGCCCTATGGGGAGTCGCAAAATGAATCAGAGGAGTCCCAAGTCATTAAACAACGTCAAAAATGTGTAACAGGCAAATATATTGTGTTTATAATCTTTCTGATAAATGTTCTTGTGAAATAATAAATATCTGCATGCATGCCTCAAGGCAGCAAGGCTACCTACTGTAATTAATCAAGTGAAATGGCCCAAACAGGGAAAACATAAGTCATTATTTCACCACCAAGTACAAGTGCACCTGATGTGTCAGTCAGGTGGCTGCACATGGGCTTGTTTATTTTTTCAAAGACCCAGAAAGATTGTTCCCCCGCTGATACGTTTACAAGGTAGCGCCCCTCACCCCTGCCTCGAGTATACCATTTCAACCATAACAATAATGGGAGATGATTTAGATAAGCATTACTTCTCTCTTATTGCACATGATCCATGCCAGCCCCAGATTATGTCATCGACCTGCTCTCCCAACGATAAAATCCAAGAAAATTATGTGATATTGTTATCATTATCCATTGAAAGTGTCAACTGTGGTGATTAATCACTCATAGACATCAGCTTTCAGTGGAGAAGAGGAAGGATGATTAAGGAGTTAGAGGAAGTGAACAAAAGCTAATCATGAGTAGCAGAGGCTGTGTCCATGACCACGATCATATTGCCATTAGGGACAGCTGAAGCCAAATCTGTTTGCCTGCCCCCTTTTATTCAGGATAGGGACTTTGCTAGATAATGTTTTAGATCA
>CM076968.1:24792081-24817081 GCA_039105355.1 Benthosema pterotum | reverse complement strand
TCCTTTTCTTTCTCTGCTCTCTCCTTCATGGTCTCCACCAGGCCAAAGGAATGGGGAGAGAGAGTTTTGCACTCTGTGAGTGTGTGTCCATCCGTCTATCCGTCTGTGTACAGCACTGCTAACTCAGTCCAAACTGTGCACACACTCCAACACAAACCTCTGCCTCAAATATTCCACAATGGCCTGTTATAACGCCACCAAGGGGCAGATTTTGGCAAAACACATCTCTGTGGATTACTCCTACACTTTTATCCATACATGACATAGTCATGTGATAAACACAGATGTGCACCATTTCCCATGTTCCATCCTTGATTGGCTAAGATTGACTTCCAAAACTCACATATTGGTCCGTTTAGAACAAAATAGCACAGATCACAAACACAGTGTGCAATTTCTGTGACATTTCCACTAGGCTGATAACAGGCCAACTCCCGTTGTTATCTATAACTGGAAAATGGAAAATCATGCATCCCACCACATTTGCCACCATGAGGCAGATTTCTGGTTTATATTAGATGCACAGATTTCATCCTAATCACATGCAGATCGGTACACATGATCTCTGAAGTCTCAGTCTCATGGTGTCGCTATAACAGGCCATGTCACATCTATACATCGGCATAAAACCTTCTCTGCCAGACATCACACATACACACACTGTCCTGGTGGAGACCAAAATGCATCAGGTCCTGTGATGGTCACCTTCTCGTCCTGCAACCTGCGTATGTTCCCCACACCCTGTGACGGTCCCCCTCTCATCCTAGGACCTGCATACTGTGTATGCCGTCACTCTGTGTTTACAGTCGCTAATGGACTGTTGTAAAGCCTTGTGCCTCGTCAATAAACACATCGGGCTCAGAGACGCGGCCTTGTCGGCATTTTGTTTTTCCACTGCTGCCAGACCCCAGTTCTCAGGAATAGATTCGGAGTACGCACGGATCATTGCTGCCTAGCTGGAACATCCTATCTCTGCATAATCGTTTTTTTGTTTTGTTTTGTTTTTTCAAATTAACAACCTAACACGAAAAATATTAAAAGTATCAGATTTGTGGCATGAGTGTAAAAAAAAAACACTGTGCGAAGCTACGCTTTTTGATTTTGTAGAGTAGATCTGCTAATATGATGTTACGGAATTGGAATCCTGAAAATTAACAGTTTTGGACACATGAGGCTTCCACGAGACAGCGATGATATGCACAACACAGGCGCAGGCATGTGCATGTGCACACACACAAAGAATACACAAAAACATAAACACATAGACACATGTACGCATATTTCCCTCCCCACCTTGATTGCCAGTGTGTACATAATTCATCCTTTTTAACAAACGTATGCAGTCGGTATTGTGAACAGTTATTTAGTAAATTTTTACCAAAAATATGAGTAAATTTTACTAAATAACTGAGGAGACATGAGAGTGTTCAGTACCAGAATGGATATTCAGTCAGTTCAAATGCAAACTGTCCTCATGGAGTCAGCAAGGATCTCGGGATTTTAAGAAGGGGTTAAGGTGCAGGCTGATATTGTGATATGATCAGCGATACTTGAGTCATTTCCCTGTTTTAATCACTAAAGCTCTAGATTATACCTTCAAAAAGTAAAGAAAAACATAGCCTATCTATAAGCACACAATGTGTTGCACCTGCTATTACAGTGTAGAATTTCTTGCGAACAAAAAAATGCCACAATAGAGTTGTTACAGAGAGCATGCATAAAGTGAATGGCATAGCAAGACAAAGCAAGTTTAACAATGAGTTGCAGGATGATTTTACAGTAGATGAAAACCTTGTATCTCCAGCATTCTGTTTTTAATACAAGTAATGCTCTACTACAGCATCACATACAAGCATCAGAATTTACTTTAGCTATTTTTCAAATCTGAATCTGAATCTGAAGAGAGAGAGAGGTCTTCTCTTCAATAATGTCCTGAAGAGTCACAGTTTTGGACCCACCCTGGACAAAATCAAACTTGTGTGAAGTGAGGGGCTCCCACTGAACTGTATCGACCACATGACATCTTACGTCGCCACAGGTGTTCCCTAAACCAAGTAGCATTTTTGTTTGTTTGTTTTGCTATAACACATGCGGCAAAATCCGCAGATTTTGTAAGATGTGTATCAATGTGTGAATGTGTAAAATCTGTGGGAGCATGCAGCAGCTGCCTGCCTATATAGTGACATTCTGCCATTATTTGCCATAATCATATTAAGAAATGTATAATTCTTGGGCAAATGGCATCAGCTAGGTCAGGAGGTAACAGGGGGTGCATGGCCAAAAAGGTTTGGGGACCATTGTCTAAACAAACGCTAAAGTCCATAGACTAGAAGATTTAAGGTCATTAGTGCTTGAAACACTTAAAAATTCCTTACAGACCTTGCTGCCAAGACTGCCATATTTATGTAATCTTCAAAAGCCATGCATTGGAGAGGCAAAAAACATTGTTACCGCAAGTTGATTTCCAAAATTGATGTCAAATGATGCAACGGCAGGTGTAAGTAGGAAGTAGGACCTCTGCTCTGCAGCCCTTGAGCAGGGCAGGAGTCATAGTACTTGTGTAACAATTAGGTGTAATGAATGAATAGTTTATTTGGGTAATGGTGTCAGCCCTGCGGCATACAGTGCATGCCCTCTCAGCCACAATGGCTTTACTGTGGAATGCAGATCACCCTGCCATGGAGCACAGTCAGTATACACACTGATCACCCTGCCCTGGAGCACATGTCTATGAATCCTATTCATAGACATACTTCGACTCCATCACTTGCTCTAACATTTAACTGTGGGCGCTCTTTGCGTGCTAATCATTCAATGTGCACTCACCCATTAAATGATTCCAAAGACGTGTGGTCTCATATAGTCCTCTACTTTCATATCCATGTCAAAGTTGTGGTGCAAAACGTCTGCTTAGTCAAATATATCCACTTTTCGCGACGTCCACACGCGCGACTGTCTCATCAAGCAAGGGGCCCGGAATGATCGATGGACAGATTCACGTAAACTTCCTGTTGATTGCCGCAAACGTCATCACCACCTGCCAATTGTGTTCCCCAAACCTTTTGTGATGATGACGTTTGCAGCGATCAGGTGCAGCTGATATTATTATCCCCTTTGTCTGAAGGGAGAGATGTCTGTGTGCGTCTCGCGAAAAGTGGATATATTTGACTAAGCAGACGTTTTGCGCCACAACTTTGACATGGATATGAAAGTAGAGGACTATATGAGACCACACGTCTTTGGAATCATTTAATGGGTGAGTGCACATTGAATGATTAGCACGCAAAGAGCGCCCACAGTTAAATGTTAGAGCAAGTGATGGAGTCGAAGTATGTCTATGAATAGGATTCATAGACATGTAGGGCTAACTGATCACCCTGCCATGGAGCACAGTCAGTATACACACTGATCACCCTGCCATGGAGCACAGTCAGTATACACACTGATCACCCTGCCATGGAGCACAGTCAGTATACACACTGATCACCCTGCCATGGAGCACAGTCAGTATACACACTGATCACCCTGCCATGGAGCACAGTCAGTATACACACTGATCACACACTGATCACAGATCACAGACTGCAATCAGGTGTTTAGTCTCTGTAAAGCTGCAAAGCATCTGGGCTTCAGAGTTCAGACGTCACACGCTGTCCCTGAGCAGTTGTTACTGTCCCTCTGTCAGTGTGTGTGTGTGTGTGTGTGTGTGTGTGTGTGTGTGTGTGTGTGTGTGTGTGTGTGTGTGTGTAACTTGGGGGGGGGGGGGGGTGATACATGGCAACAAGTAGCAGATACAGAGATGTGTGTGTGTGTGTGTGTGTGTGTGTGTGTGTGTGTGTGTGTGTGTGTGTGTGTGTGTGTGTGTGTGTGTGTGTGTGTGTGTGTGTGTGTGTGTGTGTGTGTGTCTGCGTAAAGACGCATAAACAGTAATGTAGATGTAAATATTTAGAGAGATATTCTCGCCGGCAGACAAACAGCACAGGTTGAGTGATGAACCGCCCCCACCCCTAAATCTCCCACCCCCACCCCCTAAAACCCCCACCCACCCAGGCCCTCTCCCATATCCCCTCGAAAAGACCTCGAAAAATCAAATGGGACATCTCAGGGAGCAGAACAACAAGCAGTTTGTATCATACACACGCGGGCACACATACATCTTGCATCCACGCACACACACACGCACGCACGCACACACACACATAGTGTAGGTTTAGTGTGAGGTTAGGGTTAGGCTTAGACTAATTAAATGGCTGCTGTCAGACCAAGTACTGCATTTCAGAACAATGTATGGGCAAGCGAATGGCATCATGGCACCAATTTTGACCCCACTTGGTGGTCATTAGTTAGTAGATTTTATATTGAGGTGGAGGACAGGAGTAATTCAAATGACTACAAACTAGTGATTTCCTTTTCTTTCTTTCTCCCATTTACTAGTTTTACTAGTAAAACTAGTTGAATAGTCAACTAGTTGCCTAAAGTCCTACACTGCACACATTTAGCAGAATGGTGAAATCACCACTAAACTATATTCTGCCAAACATATGGGGAGGGGTGGGGCGGATCTAATTCCCTGGATGCAAGGGGTTAGGCTACTATGTCTGGCACATACTGTATATTTGATGGAGGGGTGATTTCACCCGTGTGAACATATTCAGCACAAGATACACATTTCACCTTAGCAGGCAATAGTCATTACTTTGCATCCACATGTGTGTGTGAAGCCATAATGTAATGAGACAGGCGTTAGTTTATCGTCTTCTTTCAATCACGTTAATGAGTTGTGGTAAAATTATGGTACAGTCCATTTTAAAAATGATAAACGATAAAATAGCATATGGTGTAGGAGGAGGAGGCCATTGTGTTATTAAGCACGACAAAACAAACTTCTCAAACAGAAAAAGTATCTGCATGAGGGGAAATGCCACTCTCGCCGTGGGGTGGCAGCACAATGAAATAGTCAGCCACATCCCTGAATGTTTAAATTGTAAATGCAAACTTCAACCAATCAATCAATCAATCACTCAATGGTAGGCTTTAGAATTCCCAGGGCAGGTTTATGAACGGCACGTTGAGGCCGAGTAGAATCGTGATCAACCTCGGCTCCCTGCCTTGTTACCCATTGGACCATTTCACTGGACGTGGCTGGTGCTAAAACGAACCGTGACCAAACTATATATACGTCTCTGGCAATGCAGTGGTTATGACTCATGTTCTCGGGGAACAAAAGAGAGCAGCAGAACAGGGCAGATGAGAACAGCAGTGGTAGATAATGCTGTCATGACATCATAGGGGCTCTGATTAATGGGGTATCACTGTGTCTGTCTTTAAACAATTTATGTGAGTGGAGGAGAGCCCCGCCGCGAGGATTATCTCCGTGCTAATATTTAAACAGAGCTGTCCTCTACTCCGCATCAGGCCTGATATGCCCCCCGTCAGCTGCACCATCACGCCCTGATAGTTCACACCCACATTTAATCACGATGATCACACAGCATACACTGTGTTTATAACTGCGACTGTGTACGTTGAGGTGAGGGGTGGTTTCCCCGCGTGTATGTGTTGGCCTTGAGAACTTCATTGCGTTTAGCGATGGAAATAAACCGGTCATTTCAGGGAATTCCGACACAATTCAACGAAAAAAAGATTAGTTCCAATAATCAGTTCAGCTTTGTCCAGTCCAATTACTAAACGACTTCATTCCTGTTACCAAGAAACAACGAATCACCTCGAACGGCTCGCTCACAGACTTCACAACACAAAGTGAAATGTATGATGACGTTTGTTGTCTGCACACAGTAGTTTTCCCTTATGATATGAAATAGTTTATTCCAAGAGGGACTTCCTCATGCCTTCTCTCTCTTCTTCCCCTCCTTTCGTAGGCAGCCGTGAAGCAGCGTTCGTGTACGCCATCTCCTCGGCGGGTGTGGTCTACGCGCTGACCCGCGCTTGCAGCCAGGGGGAGCTCAAGGCGTGTAACTGCGACCCCCACAAGCGCGGGCGGCACAGCGACGAGCGCGGAGAGTACGACTGGGGAGGCTGCAGCGATAACATCAACTATGGCATCAAGTTTGCCAAGGCCTTCATAGACGCCAAGGAAAAGACCGTCCGAGATGCGCGGGCGCTCATGAACCTGCACAACAACCGCTGTGGCAGAACAGTAAGTGTTACAGTAACCCGCCTACTGTCAGTGAGGGGTGCCTTTTATCAGGATGATCAATGCATATGAGGATGAAGTAAAATGATTCCGTAAAAACATGACCTAACAGACCTCATGGGCACAAAGCCAGGCGTTGCTCGTGTCTCTTCAAAAAAATGCATTTTAGTGTAGCGGTAAAACATGATGTACCTGTATTAGGAGGATCCAGTCAATTAAACATACAGATTACGTGGTGTGAGAATAAATCAGAGAAAGTGCTGTGAAGCTTGACCAACAAACATTCCACCAGTAGTTGAGGAGGATGGCCACTAAGAATTGTCCAACAAGTAATTATGCTTACAGGTATATGTTAAACATGTAAACAAGAAATAAGATGACAGCTAATAGTTAAAATCCCTAACCTTGCATTTATTCCTCCCCTTCATATTGCAAAAGGCAAATACCAGGCAGCGCCTGTGGCTGACGTGTATATATACATTTTTTAATAGCCATATATATGTGCGCCTAATGTACAATGTATCGTATATATACAACTTACAAGTTGTATATGGATCTGAACCGGCACCCTTAAAAAGCAACCTGAGCCAGTATCTGTTATCATTGTGAACTCTGGTTGTTTTCTCTAAAGCTAAGTTGCTGTCCGTTGAGCTGGTCAAAGACCACTGCAGAAATATTAACGTTTCTGGAGAAAGATAGCTAGCATGAACTAATGGTAACAGCGTTTTTCTCTATTTCTCATTTGCCAAGACAGGAAAACGGAAGCGCTTGAGTAGTAGTCGCTCCCAATTCCGGCCCATGCGAGCTAACTACCAGTTGTTGGCCACATGGCAGCATCAAATATGCCAATTATAGTCAATATCCACATTAACACATTAACACAGAGGTTTTCAAACAGTGGTCCGGGGACCACCAGGGGTCCCTGAGAGGATTCCATGTGGACCCCAGGCTAAATGATGGAAAGTTGGTAAATTAGATTTAACTCTTTGAGAGCGAAAAACCCTTGCAGGTTCATTTGGTTTCTAGGGTTTCTAGGGTTGAAAACCACTGCACTAACACCCAGTGGAATCAATTCAGATGATAAGATGTGTTCACTGTGTGTAACAGGCGGTGAAGCGTTTCATGAAGCTGGAGTGTAAATGTCATGGTGTGAGCGGCTCCTGCACCCTGCGGACCTGCTGGATGGCCATGTCCGACTTCCGCAAGACGGGAGACTACCTGAGGAGGAAGTACAACGGCGCCATCGAGGTGACCATGAACCAGGACGGGACGGGCTTCACCGTGGCCAACAAGGCCTTCAGGAAGGCCACCAAGAACGACCTGGTCTACTTTGAGAACTCTCCAGACTACTGCCTACAGGACAAAGCTGCAGGTACATACAGCACATACTATATACTGCAGCTCACCAGGGGCGGATCTAGGCATGGGCATGGGGGGGGGGGCAAGATATTTCAAATTAAAGTGCTTATATTTAAAATGATTTGAAACACTACTACTGCTACTAACTACAGTTGTCTCACCACTAAACCAACAGCATTTCATCATTGAAAACAAAAAACTTTCTGAGTCAGACCTTTAGCTTTATGCATGCTGCGTGCCTGTTGCAACTTCAACAACAACTGATGTTATTATTAATGCTTAATTGCCTGAAAAAGTCCAGTAACCAAAAATGGTATGGGTGCGAGCGAGTGACATTTGTAGAATCAGTTTTCAAGTCAAAATGGGCGTGTTGTTGTGCGCTCGCACTCAGAGATATTTTTTTACTAATTGGATCACTAGTTGGGTCTCGACGTGAAAAGTTTAGTAGGTGTAGGTGTCGCAGCACAGGCAGGGTGGATGTTAGGTGGGCCGAGGTGGATTTCAGTTGGGGTGAGTAGAGGTGGGGGTTGTGGGAAGGAGAGAAGGCAAGAAGGCAAATAGCAGGTAGTAAAAGGAGAGAAATGGACACAGCCTCAAGGATGTTGATGGATGTCCCGTACTATGTTGTGTTTTAGTGTAAGTGCGTGCGTGTGTGTGTGTGTGTGTGTGTGTGTGTGTGTGTGTGTGTGTGTGTGTGTGTGTGTGTGTGTGTGTGTGTGTGTGGTGTTGTTAGCTAAATAACACAGCAGGCCTCAACCCCTGTGATGTCTGTGGAAGTTAATATCCTTGTACCCCGGGGACATGGTGGCTCTGTGAACACCTGACCTCTACGCTCTCTCTCTCTCTCCCTGTCAATACACACGCACGCACGCACGCACGCACACACACACACACACACACACACACACACACACACACACACACACACACACACACACACACAGAAGGTAGCCAACCTACATCAATTGTGATTACTCATGGCTGATTGTGTCTTATGACACACTGACACTCTCTCTTTTTCTCTCTTTCTCTCCAACAATCACTTTGGATATTAGACTACACGTCTATGGTTGTCCCTCCATCCATGCAGATCAAAGCTCTGTCCATCCATCCCCTGCAATGTCTGCCTCCCCCGCGGTCTGTCTGTCTGTCCAGCCGTTTCTCTCACCCTCCCACTGGAATCTGACGCCTGGGGACACAAGCAGCTCATTTTTCAAAATTCTCTCTTTTCTTGTCTGTCACAGTCTCTCTCTCTCTCTCTCTCTCTCTCTCTCTCTCTCTCTCTCTCTCTCTCTCTCTCTCTCTCTCTCTCTCTCTCTGTCTGATCTAAGCATAGCTGGAGGGCATATTGGGCCTCAGAGTGTGAGAGCCTGTCTGTCTGTCACGCTCCACTGTCCATTTAACCCTGACACACACACACACACACACACACACACACACACACACACACACACACACACACACACACACACACACACACACACACACACACACACACACACCACACACACACACACACACACACACACACGCGCACACACATACAAACCGTTGCATGTGTGCACACACAGTGTGTGTGTGTGTGTGTGTGTGTGTGTGTGTGTGTGTGTGTGTGTGTGTGTGTGTGTGTGTGTGTGTGTGTGTGTGTGTGTGTGTGTGGCTTCAAAGGGAGCAGTGGGCTTGGGAAAAGCAGTGTAACTATAGGCTTCTTCTACCAACAACGCATACTTGTGTGTGTGGGTGTGTTGTTGTACGGGGGCAGCTTGTTGTGATAGGTCCTGGTTCAAACAGGGAGCTGCTCTCCCACCAAACACACACACACCAGTCCTAATCTCTGCGGGGATGACATTCAAACAACACACAGACAGACAACGTGCCTCTGCATTAGGTAATAGTTAGCCAGAGAGCACTAAGCAAAACAATTAGGCGCTGCATGCATGGGGGCCACGAGGCTGGCTGCTTTGCTGCTCACGCAGATAAGAATCTGGTGCATGAGGCGCGGCCGCATCACCACATGTTCAGTCCTTTGGTTGGCTCTACCTGGTCATGGCGGTTTGTTCATAGGATTGCCCTTGAAATATGGAATTGTCCCTTAGATCAGCTTGGAAGATAAAATCTGTTTCCTTTATTGAACTAATAATGTGACAGACTTTGTTCCTTACTAATGGCAGTCGATCAGGGGCGATTTGGGAGATTCCGGGAATGCTGGGCAAGCCACATGTGGCTTGTATGCTACAGCGCTACAGGCTTGTATGAGATGGACAGGAAAGCCCATGAATGTCACATCCGTTTTTAGCGTTGGGGAAAACGTAATAGCTTATTGTCTCATACTGCATATAGCTTTATATTGTACACGATTGTTTGGATCCTTCTCAGAGCCATTTGTTGGCCAATAGAAATATTACAAATCAAACAAAAACATCATGCCAAAATGCGTATGTATGGAGATGATCGGTGTGCACACTGACCATAGACATTTTAAGAATAAACAACTCATATACAGTACATATACCTTTTCTGACTACATATCTCTTGCCAAACATAGCCCTTGAATGGCTCTGGTCTGTGAACTGGAACAGCGGCTATGAAAAGTCCTCGATTTATTTGATATATATTTGCACGATTGTATATTCTTTCACCCAAAAAATAAATATTGCAACAGTAATTATCAGCTCTTTATAGTTATGGGTCTAGAATAATGCTTGTAAATCTACTACAAGGTGGAATATCACTTATGGATAATTGCATTCTTTTTGTACTTTTAATACTTTAGTTTGTGGTGAACTTTACTTAAAGGTACTCTAAACTTTACTCTAAAGTACCACTAATGTGGTAATGTGGTGAAAACTGTGATCTAATTTAATCAGTAAACTCCACAGTGTCTTGTTCTCTGTGTGTCTACCCAGGCTCCCTGGGCACGGCGGGACGTCTGTGCAACAAGACGTCGCGCGGCACCGACGGCTGCGAGGTCATGTGCTGTGGGCGGGGCTACGACACCACGCGCGTCAAGCGCATCACCAAGTGCGAGTGCAAGTTCAAGTGGTGCTGCGCCGTGGAGTGCAAGGACTGCGAGGAGGCCGTGGACATACACACATGCAAGGCACCCAAGCGAGCCGATTGGTTGGACCAGACCTGAGTGAGCGCCTAAAGCACCACCACCACCACCACCAAACCACCAACCATCACCCCTTTACCCTTCGCTGTGGATGGCAAAATCTGGGAAAAATGTGTCCAAAACTGACCTCACCCAACCCCACCCCCAACCTCTCATTCCTCATTGCATGGCTTTTTTTTACTTGTCTCCTGTGAAAGCACTAGAACGAATACCCACCAATATGAATACAATTCCCACTAGCCCCTAATCCACTCACACACACACACACATTATGGGCGGCCCTGTGGCTGAACTACAAATCCCAGCAGCCCTCTCACCAATTAATGCTGGACTTGGATCATGGCTGACGGCCAGCGAGAGCAGTGACCTCTCACTGAAGCTTGTGGAATGAATGGGTGGGTTTCGCTCTTTATTAAACTTTCAGCCCCGAAGGCCGTTTCCTCTTAGTATATTGTTATTGGTAAAAAAAAAATGTTTAAAAAAATGGTTTGCTGCTTTTGTGACGCTTTTAAAAGACACACTTTTTACATTAACTGAGCCTTTGAGCGTATCCAGTATTATTACAACAATATCATATACTCACATCATTTACATATTCTTTTTGGGGGGCGGGGGGATACATTCTTTATGTACCCGAAATGAATGCTTTGGTTGGACTGTGGCAAGTGGCTTGACAAGTGCACTTTGGACAAAATGGTCAGTGGACAACGGAGAGGTTTGGCTTTGCGTGGTCAAAACTATGAAAGCCAGGAATGAGGCCTTTTTGCGAAGGGCTGGGAAAGAGACAGAGAGACTGACAGACAAACGGACGGTGGTGGACCACCGTGACGGACAGATGAATGGACAAACGGACGCATTTATGGATGGACGGACGGACGTACAGAAACGGCAATAGAACTCTGAATGGAACAGTTGAAAAAAAAGAAGACAAAATGAGAGAAATGTGTAATTTTATTTAAATTGTAAAGTGTAATTTTGTTTTTTCATCTGTGAATGAGTCTGCACTATGTTGGCTGGTGTGAGGAGAGAGAAGGGCACTCTTGTTATTATTCTGATCATACAGCGTACTCTACACAGTAAAAAAGAAAACCTTAACGTTAAAAGCTGTCAATATGTACGTTTGTCACCCTGGTCTCCACCCACGCACACATAGGAGACCAAAACTCCACTGCTTGTCAAGCTCCAGGCAGTACTATTTTGTGAAACAGCACTGTAAAAACAATATGGACAAGAGAGCCGCCACATTGCTTTCTATACAGACCAGTTTTGAAGCCACTATTTTAGCTAGTTCAAATCCACCATCTTGGAATTTCTAGTACTGAATTGAACCGGAAAGTAATGCTAGGGCTTGCTGTCCTAGCATTCTTTTCCAGTTTGAAAGAAAGAAAGAAAGACTTTAAACTCGCCATTTAACCTAAAACAAAACATATTCATGAACATATTTTTACTACAGTAATGAAATCCAGTGTTAAGTCTGGTCGAATACAGAGTTTAATGGCATGAAATGATCTTCTGCAAACAGCAGGACGGGAAATGGCGACACCTCCAATGCCATTAATGAGAACTGTGGCTTTTTAATTATTTCCGCATTGGCTTCATATATCCAGCAATGGAAACTTGCTGCCTGGTACTACCTGCCACCAGGATATAATCAATGGAAAAGAAGGGAGACCACCTCCAGCCATTGCAGATGTAAACGTTATATGGTTTTAAAAATACTCCTAAAACATGTATTAATGGAAATGGCATTAAAATTCATAAAAATGAAGAAGAAACCTACGCAACCTATCCCTTTGTACTTCAGAGAGTGTACAAGTACTGTAGAACCATTTCTGGGCACTTCCGTCAGAGTTCAATTAAAGGTCAATACATACTCCTTCCGAGAGGAAATGTCCTGCTCATTATGTCAACTTGTAGATGTAACACCTCCCTTTCCAAAAGAAAATGTCAAATCAAATTTGTATAGGGCTGAAGTGGTCAATGTCAAATCAGTTGTGTGAAAGTACAACATTTTTCTCTGAGATGCAAGTGGACTAGTAAAAGTAATACTACAAAGAATTGGAAATAGTCTGAGTAAAGTAAATACCTCAAATATGTAATTGTACGTACAGAACTTAAGTAAATGTACTGATGTTACTTTCCACCACTGGTAGAGTCTTCAAACTGTAAGCAGCAGAAGGTATTGAACGGTTCATTCCAACATTCTGCCAACAACACAAAACCACACCGTCAGACACATTGGACTTCTCTTCTTGTTCTCCAGCTTGCTTGTATAACTTTTGTGTATATTGCTTTATCATTAATATTAATATTATTATATAAAAGAAAACAGATGGTCATATGAACTATATATGGTGCTTTTGTGTGTGTGTGTGTGTGTGTGTGTGTGTGTGTGTGTGTGTGTGTGTGTGTGTGTGTGTGTGTGTGTGTGTGTGTGTGTGTGTGTGTGTGTGTCGCTTTTGGAAACTATAGGCTAGGAGAGAGAGAGAGAGAGAGAGAGAGAGAGAGAGAGAGAGAGAGATAGACTAGATAGTGCAAACAGAGCAGAACTAATCAGTGTGACTGAGCAGGCAGTGAGTGAGTTCCGTTGTGCTGCTGTCATAACCCGCCCGGTGTTATTCCCATCACACACACACACACACACACACACACACACACACACACACACACACACACACACACACACACACACACACACGCACACACATGCACACGCTTGCAAGTGTGCACGTGCACACACACGCCACTTCAGTGAGCAATTGATGAGGGGAAAAAGTTAAAGATACAGTATGGCGTGAGAGAGAGGAAGCAGGAAGTAGGGATGGTGTAGAGATGGACAGCAGATACACAGCACAGAGCGTACAGCCTGCCCAGCTAACCTGCATTACTCTGGGTTTCTCTGATAGAAATAACACATGTACTTTGTTATTACACTTTGAGGAAAAATAGGTGATCGATTCTACGGTATCTGAAATTTCTTTGGCTAATGTCTGCCACCCCTAGAAATACCGTAAGGTTGTCACAATTTTTACACAGTGACCTCTAATCTGACTGCAATGATGTTGTCATACAGGTGACAACATCCTGCCTGCCATGTGATGTGGCATGTTTTAATCTCGCAGATCAGCTATTTCCACTATATTTATAGAAGTACAGAATTCGTTTTAATGTAAGTATAACGCGAGTATTTGTGCGACAATCAGACTTCAACTTCAACGTGTAATAATGGTGACAGCCGAACTCATGAAAGGGGATGCTGGGGTTGAACTGCTTAAAGGGGAATTCCACCCATTTTCAAAATGGGTGGAAAGAAAAATCATTAACATGGTTAAATACATCTTGATGATGTCATCAGATGTATTTCAGATGTAATGTAAAGTATCGAATACATCATCAGATGTATTTATTTAGGAAATACAGAATTGGGGGGACCTTTTCATCATGTCCACATAACATCTCTAAGGTATATTAATGACATATTAAAATGTTGAAAATGGGTGGAGGTCCCCTTTAAGGCGGGTGGGGCGTGGCCTATCAGAGACTAGTGAAGTGAAGGTTGGGGGGAGTTTGATTAAAAGCGCAGCCTGAGTCTGGTCTCTCGCCCCCCTGTTGGCTCTGTCCCACCCCCTGCCGTGAGGAATGCCAGGTGGGTCCCCGCCCGGCTAATGACTTGGATGGCTGTAATTACGGCGCTCCGTTGATGGCTGGCGATTGGACACGCTGCTGCTGCTGCCACAGAGGACCCAGTGTGGCCTCCTGCTGCCCCAACCAACTTTAATCAAAGGCTTCTTGGCTGGTTTATCAAAGGGAATACTTTCCAGCAATCTTCTCTAACCCCCCCCACCCCCCGAACACAGACACACATACACACACACACACACACTCCTCCTCCCCCCATGAAGTCCCATGAAGGCCAGAGCTGGCCATATTAGGGCCAAGGTTGATCCAGAGACTCCTGATGGCAGGAATTCAACATGATATCAAACAGACGTGTCCGTGCACACACACACACACACACACACACACACACACACACACACACACACACACACACACACACACACACACACACACACACACACACACACACACACACACACTAACAACAATGAGGCTGATCAATGTTGTGACACAATACACAGCGACACCTATACATTTTCAAATGTTCGTTTACACTTTTTCAAAAATGCTCAGACAAAAAACAAACAGGTATGTGAAGCTCACAATGCATCTTATGCATCGGCTTTTAGATCAGCTATTTTTCTTTTTCTTTTTTGCAATACTGCACTGAGCATTTTATAAAGTATACAGTGAGGGAGGTGTACTGTATGTGGTTATTAAATCCATGACAAGACAACAACACCTACTTGAGCCACATCTGATGCATTTTACAGAGACATCAATAACTAACACTGTTATTGATTTCTGTTACACCAGTACATGCACTGTAATTTCTCACCAGTAGTGGTAGTACATAGTCAAGTACTGAACTTAAGTACAATTTAGACTTTTCTTTCTTTTTTAACATTTGAATTTGTTCAGTATTTACATTTTTCAGTACTTCTATTTCTAAACTACTATACAATATTTTTCAAATAACCCAAATATACAAGTGGTTGATGTGGTATTCTATGTTCTGACTATAACCTTAGTGCGGTTGTAGGAAGGTACAAGTGAGGATGATGTGTCCCCTGGTGATAAGATCATCTCCCCATCCACGGCAGAGTTGCCAGTTCTTGCGAGAGAAATAAGTAACAGCAAGCCCAAAAGAAGTGCCAAATATAGCCTATGGTTATTTGAAAATTGCCAACCTACGCTTTGAATAAAAGTGTACAGACAAATATATAGACAAAATTAGGGAACAAATAGGCAAACGAACAAACAAACAAATAAATAACACAACCACCGATATTTACAAGCGACTTTTCAGCAAAACAACAAGCCCATAGTCGCTTGGAAAAAAGCGGACATGGCAACCCTGATTCCGGGCCAGGCTGCATGGGGACGGCAGGAAACGAGTGAACCGTCACGCCGCCCGCCTCCATGATGCAGGAAATGCAAAGCATCTGCGTTGGAGCCGCGCACAGTGCTGGGAAGGATCAAACTACAGTAAGTAACTTTACTCAAGTAGTGCACTTACTGCAGCTTTGAGGTATGCACAGAACTGCAGACTCACAATCTCCCGCTGCAGTCTGAAAACGCACCTCTTCAGGCTCCATCTTAGCCCATATAGCACTTGCAGTAGTCTTGCCCTGCCTACAGTATAGCCTCAACCTCTTATAGGCAAATGTAAAGTATTGATCTATGTATAGTATATCCTAGATAGCATTTTATGCAGACTCAGATGGCAGTTTATGCAGAGCTTTTTTCATCTATATTACTACATGGTATATGCACAGTTGAAAGCCTATATAGATTTCATGCTACATTTTTAGTTTAGGTATGATTCACATCAACTACTTTGCATGTACGTATATGATATATTGCCATGCTTTTTCTTTGGTTCAAGCCTAATGCAAATTGCTCTACCAAATGCCAAAATTGTGAATTGTAAATTTAGGTACGTACTGTAGGTTGCGTTATACCAATCTACAAATGTATTTTAAATCAGTAGAACCAATGACCTGCTTGGGATGCAAGTCTTTTCTACTGGGGATCCCTGGTTGGCATTAAAACATTTACAGATGGGGATATGTGGCCAAATACATGGTCTTTGGCAAGAAACGGTTTGAGAGCTATGGATTTAGAAGGCATTTGTATTTGCTATTAATTAATAGTTTGTCTGAGTTAGTGTGTGCATGTGTGTGTGTGTGTGTGTGTGTGTGTGTGTGTGTGTGTGTGTGTGTGTGTGTGTGTGTGTGTGTGTGTGTGTGTGTGTGTGTGTGTGTGTGTGTGTGTGTGTGTGTGTGTGTGTGTGTGTGTGTGTCTTTTACTATACCCACTTTTGCAGTACTGCTGAGGGGGTGGAGGGTTGGGAGATATTCCTAGTTACAGTTACAGTTAGTTCTGTATCATCAGACACAAAACTCAAAATGTGATCATCCATTTATTACTGTTTCATGATTTTGAATAAAAACATTCTGAGGAAATTAGCGGAAAGGCTGTATTACTTTACTAATTACATAATTTAGCATACCCATTGCATAGATTTCATTTGTAGCCAGGCTAGTGTGTATTAATAGTTAGCGTAGAGAAAGTCAAAGTACTGGACATTGGACTGAATGTAATTCTGTAACAGGAGCGGATGTAACATTTCCTAATTGGAGGGGCAGGCGAAAATGGTATGGGTGCGGCTTCATCACCCGTGGCGCTTCGCGCCATGGGCGTTTACTTAATATACAGAAAGTTACAGGACTTACTGTATATTAAGTAAAGCATCAATAATATCAGTTAATACGTTGTTGAAATTGCAACAGACATGCAGAAAGCATAAAGCTAAAGATCTGACTCAGACAGTTTTCTGTTTTTAATGATGAAATGCAGTTGGTTTAGTGGTGCCACAATTGTAGTTAGTTAGTAGCATAGTGTTTCAAATCATTTTAGTAATAAGCACTTTAATTTGAAATATATTTGAAATTTGGGTTGTTTGCAAGCTGCCATGTTTGGTGGGGCAGTCAGGGCATTTAGGGGGGCATTGCCCCCCCCATGCCTAGATCTACCCCTGTCCTGTAATAATGTAATCCTGCTCCACAGCGTCTGCCTTTAAAGTTTCAGTGCATTGACTCCTGTGTGCAGGGGGTGGGCTCGCCCCTCCCTCCCCTCACTGGTGCGAAAGTGGGTAGTAAAAACGCACTCACGTCCCTGAGCAACTCTTAAACCCTCTAACCACTCCCCCCGCAACACTCGTCACAACCATCTGAGCAACCATCAGCTGGCTGAAGCCGAAAACCGCACTTCCCCAGTGCAGTGGTGATTACAGGCTCTCCAAAAATAATAGTCCCCAGGGGGGCTATTATCTCCAGATAACATAAACTTTTATTGTCCCCCGAGGGGTAATATTATCAAAGCCATGCATGCGTGCCAGTCATTGGGGGTTAGTTATTCTAAGTGCCAACGTCCTGTGGCGGTCTATCTGTGTCCTGGATGCCAGGCGGGCATTCTTTCAGCAGGGGTATAACAGGAAAACCATTAGTCTTCACAGCTGGCAGGCAGGCAGGGGCACATGGGCTGAGGACGAGGGAGGTGGTATCGAGGGGAAAGAGGTGGCATCCACACCACCCAGAGGCCCACCACATGTTTTAAACTCTTCAAACGTTTAGATCAGTGGTAAACCCAACAAGGGCTGCAGAATTAAAGGTCAGGAAAGACCGAGGTGTATATTCAGACACCGATGAAATCTAATTAATAAGTAACAGGTGTGCGCAATTAGTTTTGCTATAAGAGAAAGACTTTGAGAGCTTTAAGCGAAGCAGTTTGCTGTTTAAAGCCACAGTAGTAGCAGAAAAAGTAGCAGATCTAAAATTTCAAAACGTTGCAGATCTGCCCTACTTGTATGAATCAAATAGGGCATTCATTTATGGAAAAGAAGTGAGAGTATGGATATAAGAGCAACAATGATATACCGGTAGTTCGTTGACCTGTTTATGCTGAGGGGCTTATCGTTGCCTTCATTTTTTCCTACTACACCAAATTCTCATAAAAGGTTTTCACGTGGAATGTTATCGCCAAATGTTTGCCTATTCTGCCCAGATTAGGGGATTCAGACTAGGGTTCTCAGTAACCATCAAGGCTGTACAGAAACTAGCCAATACGTGATGCAATACAGAACAACTCCGCTCTCCCAGGAAAGAAAATAATAACGCATGGAAACAATGGCTTCTATTTCTCGCATGGTAACTTTTCCAGGAAGAGAAAGGCTGTTGATTCTATTAGCTTATGGTTGGAATGTCCATAGATGATGTCACTCGCTGGTAGGCGGGTTTCTGAACTGTCCATCACAGCCCACCAATGTCCCTGCAGGCCTGGCTCCACCTCTGTCTGTCTGTCAGCCCCCTGTGGATTTATTGAGCTCACATCTCAGGCTGTAATGTGTGACACTGTCAGGTCTGCATGGTGTCCAAGTGACATCAACCCTCAGAATAGAGGATCTGATCGGTGACTATAGACGCACACAGACGCGCGCGCACGCACACACAAACACACAGTAGTTTATGGGATGCCTGTTGTCAAAGCGGCAGTCTTCGGCGATTGGTTCATACCAACCAATCAGAAGTAAGATAGCAGTTGACGTTGTTGTCAACCATGTGGCTAAGGCTAACAAACACAGCCAACAAGCATCACTAGCATCATGTGAACAAAAGCGGTAAAATATGTTGGATTATGATGTTTATAAAACATGATCAATTTAATAGCCAGATTAATGTGGTTGTGATTCACCGCAGCGGGGGCCGCCGCTTCACAGTCACTCAATGCTGTTGAGTGACAGTGCTGTCGGCCAATAAGCTTCGCCCAAACGAATGTTAGTGACGGCGTCGTAGCAGTGTTTTAAGGTGGCCATTCAGGAGTGGAGACAGGCTATAGGTAAAAAACAAGGAAAAAATAAAGGGATTGATAGGATGGTTGGATGGACGGACGGACGGATGGACGGACGGACGGAAGAGAGGCAGATAGGGTATAGGGTTACTCAGAGGCCTGCCAGGCATGTTTATCAGCAGCACAGATCTTAATCTGAGCCAAAAAGAACCACATTCCCCACAATTCATCATCATTACCTGCCTCAACTGCCACAGAGACCCCCCTCCAAACCCACCCTCTGACTCCCAGTCTCACCTCACACGACCACACGCACACACACACGTGCGTGCGCACACACACAATACCAAACTTGTGAGGACATCAACATTTTAAGAAGTCGATTGTATAAATCCTGCATTTTTGACCTGATTCCTTATGAAGACGAAAATAACAGATCCACAAGTCCACAACACGAGTGATTGAGCATGACCTGCAACGTTCCCATGCATGTACACATCTATGGTATAAATCAAGTGTAATCTCCAAGCATTTCTCTGGTGTGGGCCAGGAAAACAGTCCTCAGGATGTCACATTCTCACATTCTAAAATTCTTGCTGGGAACATCGGGCCTGTGAGTCTAATCCATTACACAATACACACACATGCACGCACACACGCGTTACCATGGGAATCGAGCCAGCAACCCCACCAATGGCCTGGCTGTAGCTATATAATAACATTGACATGAGGGGTGGTCCGGTGGTGTCAGGGGTAACCATGCGATGTATGTGTCTCTCACACACACACACACACACACACACACACACACACACACACACACACACACACACACACACACACACACACACACACACACACACACACACACACACACACACACACACACACACACTCTTTCAGGAAGGCCGCTTCACCTTCACAAAAAATAACCCTCCTTGTCAAAACACACACACATGGGCACACGCACACGTTTGTATGCATGCACGCACACAAGCACGCACGCACACACGAAAATATAGAAGCACAAAACGTTACAATACGGAGGAGATAAGAGCGATGTGCATGGTGGTCTGTGTTTATATCCCCCAGGCTAGTAGAAACTAATGGCTCCATTTCTTCCCCCATGCAGTGCACTGTGGCTGCTGAATGGCAGGGAGGTTGTCAGGGTGATGTAGTTGAACCGTTTGTTGCCACAAACACAAGCCCTCCGGCGCTGTCCAGCACATCACTATTAACTATTAACTCATTTAGAGTTATCATCGGGACTGTGGATGTGTAATCATTTCATTAAAAGGGGAACTCCACCCATTTTCAACATTCTAATATTTCATTAGTATACCTTAGAGGTGTTGGGTGGACATGATAAAAAAGTTCCCCCATTCTGTGTTCCCAAGATATGGAGGTCTGAAGAAAATCACTAACATGGTGAAACATCTTGATGACATCATCAAGATGTATTTTCACCATGTTTGCTTCCTTCAATGCATGAGGAGTATGGGCACTGATGATGTGGAGGAGACACGCCACCAGCAAACAAACCCTGAACTTTCTAGCTGTGAAGCGGCAGGCTAACCACTGTGCCACTGTGCCCCCCATCATAATCATTTTAACTTTGCAGAATCACGACAGTTGGCCGAAAACCGAACAGCCAAATATGATTAATATTATACGCTTGTAAAGTATATGTTTTTTTCACCATTGCCGTCTTGGCCACACTTTAAAGCTACCTGAGTGATTATGGCAAAACACATATGCAAACAGATTAGAATGTGTCCTGATTGGGCAGCACTTTTGAAAGCAATAATTGCATACACTATTCAGTGCTGTATTTTCTGCCAATTTGAGCTGCAACTGAAAACGGCGAAAATGCACTTTTACCCATTTTCTGCCAAATATTTTCTGCAGCCGAATATTTGGTGCATCACTAACTCTCCCCAATTGGAGAATATGAAATAGCACATCTACTGTAGCTTGTAGATCTACTGCTTTACTACTACTACTACTACTACTACTCTACTGTGGAATTCATAACATTTTCAGATGACCGTCGGTGGGAGTCCTTGACATGAAAAGGTTTTAGAGCCATTGCACTAATCCACACGCAGCAGCAAGTGCATCCAAGACTGCATGCAGCAACTTCATGAAGAACAACCACAACTATACTACACACTTTGGGACGGCTCATTTTGTTCCTCCTGCCTGTGTCTGACAAGTCGTGTCATAAACCTCTCTCCGGCTGCTGCCAGAGCCTTGGACTTTTTACTGTTTTGAACTTGATCTACAGGACGTCATGTTATTTCTGTACTATCTGTGCTCTTGTGTCATGTGTTTTCTTATAGTTGGTATTCTGCTTTTATTTTTGTAGCATTGTTTCCTGTCTGCTGTGTTACTGTTACCTGCCTTGTCTGTGATTAGCCTAGTGTTTCCACCTTGTCCTGTTAGTTCCCAGCCTATCCCAGTGTTGATTGTTTTTTGGTTCCACCTGTGCCCTGTTCTCCTGTGTCTATTTAAGTCCTGTGTTTGCCTGGTGTTCTTGTTGGTTCGTCGTTTATTGTTACGTGAGTTCCTGTATGTCTTATTATTTGTCCCTGCTATTTGAGTATCCTGAGCTCAGTTAATAAATATCCGTTAAGTTTACCGGTTTGCCTCCTGTCGCCTGCATTTGGGTTCTCATCCCTACTCAATACGTGACAGTACGAACCAACCAGTTTTGGACCCAGCAGGCGAGTTTTGTTATTTTTCACCATGCCAGTTTGGAGTAAGCCAGTGAAACAGTCTGATGTGGAGGACGACGTTCCTTTGCCTGTCCCAGAGGAGATTGACAACTTGGAAAAGGACCCCGTTGTTTATTCATTTGAAGATGAACTTTATGATACAACTTACTCTATACTGTGCTACCAGGGTGAGTGGAGAAGGTCCGAGAGTCAGGAAACTAGACAAGCAGCTCTGTCTTTAGCTCGCAGGGAGGTTTCCTGTAAGCCCTGGCTGAAGTGTTCGTTGCCTCAGTGGGCTAAAGACTTCCTGGACACTCCTGACTCACAATGCCCTAGCCTCCAGCAGTCTGCCTCACAGCCTTCAACCCAACCTGCCAGTGCCCAGCCTGAGCCCCAGTTTATCAGCCTGGGGTTTGTAAATGTCCAACCTGTCTGTCCTGCCCCTGTTGACCCCGGGTTCCCTGAGGCAGTCGATACTGAAGCGTGTTCTGCCCCAGATCTATATGTTGGTTCTCAAGTGGCCATAGTCAAGGGAAACCGGGCGAGGAGGCGTCATCATCGTGGCTGCACCCAACTTCGGCCAGGCATCAGAGAGGGCGAGCTCCCACTGCAGGCCAGCGACGGAGGTGGCGAGGTCCCACTGCTGCCCAGCCACGTTGAGGCCCCACTACTGTCCACCTGTGGCGATGGTGAATCCCCACACCTGTTCAGCACCAGTAAGCCTCAACTGCAGCGCAGCGACCAGCGTGCACCCCTGCCCGGCGACCAGCGTGCACCCCTGCCCGGCGACCAGCGTGCACCCCTGCCCGGCGACCAGCGTGCACCCCTGCCCGGCGACCAGCGTGCACCCCTGCCCGGCGACCAGCGTGCACCCCTGCCCGGCGACCAGGAGCCCGAGCTGTCGAGTTCTTGTCAGTCTGCAGCCCCGTCTCGTCCGTCTGCAGCCCCGTCTCGTCCGTCTGCAGCCCCGTCTCGTCCGTCTGCAGCCCCGTCTCCGTCTGCAGCCCCGTCTCCGTCTGCAGCCCCGTCTCGTCCGTCTGCAGCCCCGTCTCCGTCTGCAGCCCCGTCTCGTCCGTCTGCAGCCCCGTCTCGTCCGTCTGCAGCCCCGTCTCGTCCGTCTGCATCCCCGTCTCGTCTGTCTGCATCCCCGTCTCGTCTGTCTGCAGCCCCGTCACATCCACTGGCCATGCCCGCCGCCGTCCAGCCGGACTCTCAGTCGGCTGTCCCCGCCGACGTCCAGCCGGACCCTCTGTCGGCTGTCCCCGCCGACGTCCAGCCGGACCCTCTGTCGGCTGTCCCCGCCGACGTCCAGCTGGGACCTAGCCGCCGTACTGCTCCAGTTTCCCAGCATAGCTCTCTTTCTCCGAGCGCCAGACCCTTTTTTCCTCGAGTCTTAGGTCCTCAGTTAAACCAGGCTGCTCCCAATCCCCAGGTGCCTCATGTTGCCCCACCTACCAACCCATTGGTTCCTGTCTGTCTGTCTACCTGTCTCCCCTGTGCTTGTCTGCTAGTGTGAATGCCAGTCTGTATGTTCGCCTGTCCACTCCCCAGTCCTCTTGTCGCTCTTCTGACCCCTTTACCCACCTATTGTGTCAAACCTCATGTCTGTCCGCCTGCCTGCTTGTCTGTCAGTTGGTCTGTCTGTCTCTTGGTTTGTCCCACCTTCTGTCTGTCTGCCTGTCTGTGTGCTTGTCTGTGTGTTTGCCAGCCTGTCTCTCTGTCTGATTCCTTGTGTAGTTGTTTGTCTTCTGGGTTTTGCCCTGCCTAGTGCCCTTCAGTTGTCAGGCCTGGTCCCTTGCCCCAGTGTCCCTCCTCCTGGCCCCCTACCGCCCGCCCTTTTTGGTGGTCCTTGTTGGACATCTGGAAGCTGTCCTTTGAGGGGGGGTACTGTCACGATCTGCTGCCAGAGCCTTGGACTTTTTACTGTTTTGGAACTTGATCTACAGGACGTCATGTTATTTCTGTACTATCTGTGCTCTTGTGTCATGTGTTTTCTTATAGTTGGTATTCTGCTTTTATTTTTGTAGCATTGTTTCCTGTCTGCTGTGTTACTGTTACCTGCCTTGTCTGTGATTAGCCTAGTGTTTCCACCTTGTCCTGTTAGTTCCCAGCCTATCCCAGTGTTGTTTGTTTTTTGGTTCCACCTGTGCCCTGTTCTCCTGTGTCTATTTAAGTCCTGTGTTTGCCTGGTGTTCTTGTTGGTTCGTCGTTTATTGTTACATGAGTTCCTGTATGTCTTATTATTTGTCCCTGCTATTTGAGTATCCTGAGCTCGGTTAATAAATATCCGTTAAGTTTACCGGTTTGCCTCCTGTCGCCTGCATTTGGGTTCTCATCCCTACTCAATACGTGACAAAACCATCCTTCCGGCTGCTGTGGTATATAGGCTCCATGCGCATACTGTACGCCATTTTGGAAATAACTCGTCCTACTTTCGATATAGATTGTCTATTTTCGGTTTGCGACGCTGTCATACGATGGAGACAACAAGCACCTGCTCTGTGGGCTTAACACCATGCAAGGCTCTGTCAGGACAGTGGTGCCTGCAGGGTGAACTCTACCCAGTGTCTCTATCTCTCTCTAACAAGGTGATGGCCGTTTGTTCAGAGGTATATATCCCAGGGGATACAGGTTTGATGGGATGCCATGCGTTTGGTATTTTGGGGGCCGAGAGGCTTTGGGAGCAGCAGCAGTAGGAGACTAGGAGGTACAGATTTATTAGGGAGTTCAGACTAATATTTACATGACCTGTCAAGACCTGGGGTGGGGAGTGAGAGAGAGAGAGAGCAAGAGAATGAAATTGATCTATTCTATATCAATGCCCGTAAGGGAAGTACTACATACTGCCCCCCCCCCCCCCCCCCCCTCATAGTCATGATAGTAATGATGCAAACAGAATGGAACAATCATTCAGTAGTACTGTAGTCTGACTTTTAGCAACAGAACAACAGTACAACACTTCCTCAATACATGAAGCGCAGCATTAGTTCATAGTGTATCAACCAAGCAATCCCATCTGATCATCATATTACAATCACACCTCATTCCCGATTTGTTTAAATACAAGTCTGTCTGTTTAATACAAGTCTCTCTGCTAAACAATAGCTCTGTTTAATAGGGCTCTTAAGGGCTCTTAAGCCCTATTAAGGGCTTAAGGATGGTTAAGAGTGTAGACGGAGCCTC
>CM076968.1:24662081-24789581 GCA_039105355.1 Benthosema pterotum | reverse complement strand
ATGCTCAGTGCTCAGGCCTGGGCTCTCTGTAAGGAGATAATTCCATCAAACATAATAGAGCTTTCATAGAGGATTGACCCTGTATCTATCCATACCAGTGGTTGCAAATGGGCATGGCGAATGGTGATGGGCAATCGGATGAATCAATGTTTTTTGAGGTGCGGACGATTGCAGATATATCTGTCAAAGAAAGCATCGGGAGATTGTATTCGTATACTTCGACTTCTGGCTTTTAATGCCACTGAACCCAAGGGGGGACATGATTAAATACTATAGAAGTTTGAATTTTAACTTTTACTGATCTGACTTCAGGCACATTTTGTAACTGACAGTCAATCATCATCGGTCCTCTTTAGAAGTACATCACATGTAATTTGTGATAAAACAAAACTACAGCCAGCTCTCGTTTGTGCTTGAATTAGTGTATTTGGACCAACAGACAGACAGACTAAAGTGGCTTAATAGGTCACAGCCAAAAAGAAAGAGAATGGGACCTGCTCTCAGCCACCAAGTACTTTTTAGAGCATACTCCTTCTATATGTTGACTATTTTAAAATGGCAGATTTAAGCCCTATAAGCTGCACTCCCAAGCTTGTACATCTGGAATTTGTGGAATTTCGTGAAGAATCACAAAAATGTTTGGAAAATGTTTGAAACGCTTCATAACACGAATTTACCCTTCTGGAGGATGTCTGACACAAAATTATTTTTGAGATATGAGGTCCGCAGCCAAATAGGCTACATATTAATTTTGAGGATCCCTTCCTTGAGTTTGAGCTTTGGTCTAGCGAAGGTGTTTTGATCCAGCTCAGCTCAGGGTTGGGGAGCGTATGGGATCCTCTCTCGTGCGGAGGACTGTGGGGGGAGAACGGCAGCAACACTGTGTACACCATACATCACACATCTACACGCACCCATGTCCAGACACACACACACACATGTGCAAACATATAGAGCATACGCCCATGCCGTGTAGTGCATGCAAGCTCACGCCATGCAGAGTTGGAAGGTGTAAATCACTGCTGCTTGTTGAGGGGGAATCGTAGAAAATAAATCCCCCTATAGGCGAGAAGTGAGTCCGGCGGTACAAGACACACAAAGCATAGACGCTTGAGAGGAGTAGTAACGACGTCACATGCTGTCAAAGGTGCTCTGGGTGGTGAGTCTTCGCAGTATAGGTATGGCGGTATGGTACCATACAGTACGGATGGAAGGCAGTGCGGAAAGATGGCAGGAAGATGACGCAAAGGAAACTGTTGGGGATTGGCTCTCACACTCAGCACACAGTATTCATACAGGTCAGTGTGTGCTGTATACATACAGCAATGGACTGATGCCAAACTGCCTCTGACTGGTCTACTGAACTACCCCTTCTGTCACACGCGTGGAACTGCGGTAGTCTTGTCACATTTGTCACATTTGCGAGCATCGTCTCTTTAACTTGCGGCAACGGCAACTTGCATGCTCAGTGGTGTCTCCTCACGCTGCTCAAGTTCGCTCGAGACGCCGCCCCCTCCCCCCACCCTGCATAGTCTAATGGGGAAAAAATGAGTCTGCGGTTGTGATTTGTGATGGGATTCAATTCTAGGTGGATTGGGAGTCCAATGACTAACGAGACACGCTACAGAGTATGGGGTTTTCCGGCTGTATTACAGAAGGTAAAAGTGCCCCGCCCCATGGCTGGTCTATTAGAAGCAGGGCGGGGCATAGCAGTAGGAGGGGGGCCAATCAGAGGCAGGCGGGGGGGCAGGCCTTGGCACGAGTCCGTTGCTGTACATGGGTCAACGATGTGCGTGACTCCAACACTTGCGTACACCAGGCGGCGTGCACGCGAGTCAGGAATACAGGGAAAGCATCCATAATGGCTTCTTCGCTGTTGGCCCAGACCCCCGTCCAATTCAAGTGTTTGAACGGGGTTAGTTTAGGGGCGAGAGTAAACAAGAGTCTAATGTGTTTATCAGACACTAGAACCGTGCACACCAACAGCTGTTTACCACACAGACCGCCAAGCAAGCAGCAGACACACAAAAACAACAGCTAGAAAGAGTAAAAAAAAACACTAGAATCTGATATGAGGTTTACATGCCGTAAGCAAGGAACCAGGATAGCAGGGATGGCCGTCTGTCGTGATGGGCGGGAGGATCCTGAGAACATGGAAGCTCTGCACTTGAATGTCCAGCTGGAATATGCTATCCTATAGTTTGAACAGATAGGGAGAGAGAGAGAGAGAGAGAGAGAGAGAGAGAGAGAGAGAGAGAAAGAGAGAGAGGGGTTGGGGAGCGCAGTGTATGTTTGAAAAGCCTCCCCCTCTTAGTAAGCATATCAATAAACACAATTCCACTTCACCGGCATAAATACTCTATGTGCCAAGACTGACTACAAAACATGCAGGCATTCACGTGGAACATACATGAATATTCGTGTACAAACACACAGAGATAGGGACATGGTTGCCAGCATTAAATTCAACTAAGCATCATCATCATCTTCACCATAATATAATTATAGTCATCAAAGAAAACGCAATAACATCAGTCAAAAGTCATAGAGAACTGTTTTCTCAGATCAGTGCATACTGCAAAGCCTTTAGAAGACAAGTCCATAACACCAAATGGTGATCATTTAAATAAAAGATATAGTCACATCTAATGATTTTACAGATAGAGCACTGGCAGGTTTTGGATACATGAAGGAAATGGCAAAGCATCACTGTATATGGTAAGTTACTAGAGTAATAAGGAGTACATATCTCATGTCGTCAAACTGCCGTTTGGCGCTGATATATGTAGTTGTTTGCAATATTAGACACGATTACCCTACCCACTCTTGGACTCACTCTTGGTCTTGGTCAGTGGCCCAAAGCCAGGTGGGGCCCAAAAAGCTCAGATTAATAGGTTTTTATTTGTATTTATACTGCAAAGATGCACAGTGGGGGCCCAGTGCTAAAAATTTTGCAGGGGGCCCAAAATTTGCTGCAACGGCCCTGCTCTTGGTAAAAATAGCTCAAGTTATAACAGCATCAACCTCCCCTACTTCATTTCAAACCCCCTACAATTTTTACTGGTCACTAATACAGTAGTTGCTTCTGAGATGTAGCGAAATTGGAGTAAATGTACTCCACGTACTTACCTGGGAGGCAGCAGAGTGTGGGCAGAGGTTAAGGCTAGTATACTTTATGAGACGTTTGAGTGGCTCATATTTGGCCTCTAATTTCTTTAGAGTTCTAATAGTTCAGCTGGGAGCGAGTGTTCGCTGTCATTTAGCTGTTCCTTCTCACTGCTAAGTGCGTGTCCTTTTTCCTACAATTTTACAAGCCCGTGACAGCCGGGTTTTGAGCACAGCAAATGATTGATGAATGACAAGGAGGCATGCGTGTGCACAGTATTTGTGCGTGTGCGTTTTACGTGCAAAGTGCGCGTGAGTGAGTTTGTGAAGAGCCAAAATCTATTATATACAGTAGTTTATATCAGAGCCATAGAAAAAGAGTTGCGTCACCTCCATTCCACCAACACTTCATCGGACCAGTGTTATATAGAGCTTTCTATCGCTGAATAGTGAGCGGAACCGGACGTTTACGGAATGCACTGGAGTCTATGACCGTTTGTCACTATTTGGTTACATGATCCATGTGACTGAGTTGTGCTGTTTTCTGCATCCTCATTGATGCAACTCTCAAATAGAAGGTTCTGGTTTAAACTATGGCACTATACATATAGTAACACCTTCGGGTATATATTATACCGTATATACAATATAATTTATGTGGTTACATACAGTTACAGATTAAAATGCATCTGTATTTCACATTATGAGTCATTATATAATGCTATATTTGTCATGATCATTGTTATAAAGCAGTGGGGAACAGCAAAATGACTGGTAAGTGAGTATACAAATGGAGCCTTAGGGGTCTGTTGTGGAAAGCATTGAGTCCCCCCCAACCCACCCCCATGCACATGTATACCCTCGCACCATGCATAGTATATACAAATACTGTATATACCCCTCCATAGCCATGTCTGTGGTTAAGAAACTGTGAGTGGCTCATAAAGGAAATGAAGGAGGGGGCTGGGGGGTATGGGGTCGTAAACGTGTGATACACACGCTGGCACTAAGTAACAACACTGGGCATCACACATGGTGCCACTTCAAAGGGCACTTCCTGACTGCTTTTTACACGTCCTTTCAAGTGGTAAATCGATGTGGCTTTGGCTGTGTAGGCAGAAAGAAAGAAAGAAAGAAAGAAAGAAAGAAAGAAAGAAAGAAAGAAAGAAAGAAAGAAAGAAAGAAAGAAAGAAAGAAAGAAAGAAAGAAAGAAAGAAAGAAAGAAAGAAAGAAAGAAAGAAAGAAAGAAAGAAAGAAAGAAAGAGGAACATTTTCCATCTTCAACAAAAGGGCTGATATTGTGTTCACTGTACGCTGTACCATCATCATCATGATTCTGACCTGTTAGAATCATCATCAGCATTCTCCAGGTAGAAAGAGCGAAATCATTTCCCGACTGTGACCGTTGTCGAGACCGTCACAACGGATTCATGGTATTTTCCATATTCGCCCAACGGTCGGGGGTGAAGGTTAAGTTCGGTAGGCATAGATTTTAGATTTTACACTTGTTTACAGTTAGGGATTAGTGTTAGGTTTAGTAGCGACCGGTGAAGAACAGTCGTGGCTGTTGGCCAACGGTCGCAATAGTTTTAAAGCGGTCATGACCAACGGTCGCAATTGGGAAATGATTTCGCTGTCTCTCGCATTCCCATCCCCTTTACAGGCATGGTCACCTGTCTGTCCCCCATGCACTCTGCAGGCATTCTATTACCACCAGTGGCACAGAGGGCGTGTGA
Source organism: Benthosema pterotum (assembly GCA_039105355.1). Classification (NCBI taxonomy): domain Eukaryota; kingdom Metazoa; phylum Chordata; class Actinopteri; order Myctophiformes; family Myctophidae; genus Benthosema; species Benthosema pterotum. The sequence continues at coordinate 24,784,740 of CM076968.1, read as the reverse complement.
GTTGAGGGGGTCTGAGAGAGGGACTGAGCCCAGCTGAGAGAGGCCTCTCTGGGGTAAGGAGGGCAGCATGAGTGGGACTCTCAGCCCTGTCTGGATCCAGGAGAGAGAGAGAGATGGGAGAAGGGATGGCAGGAGATAAGTCCACTTTAGCAGACTCAATGAGACCCTTCAATTCAGGCACGGCACTCACCCTGAGCACTGTCTGTCTGTCTTATCAACGACGGCGGATGGAGAGAGAGAGAGAGAGAGAGAGAGAGAGAGAGAGAGAGAGAAAGAGAGAGAGAGAGAGAGAGATTGAGAAGGGCTGGGGGGCGTGTGAATGAGGGAGAGAAGAAATCCACAGGGCGAAAAAAGTTAAGACTCAATTTCTCTCTCTTTGATTACCATTCATCAGCCCCGAAAGCCAACTCAATTTAGAAAGCCATTATTGTCATTGTTAGGCTGGCTGGCTGGCTGGCAGCTCACCTGACATCCAAGCGCAGTATACAGCCAAGCGTGGCGGAGGCATCCATCTATCTTCCATCTCACAGACGGCAATGATGCCATGGAGGGGGCAACCTGGAAGAAGCATAGATTACTCATTCAGTGTGTGTGTGTGTGTGTGTGTGTGTGTGCGCACGTGTTTGTGTGTGTAAGAAATAAGCACACACAAGCATACCTCCTGTGCGTCGCATGTGTGTATACACACACGCACGTGTGCATGCACACTCACACATACACACAAACATGCGCACGCACACGGAGTTGCTAGGGCTGTGACAAAGACAGATTGGGTGTCTGAGAGGGACAGATAGCCTACTAGCAAACCTCCACTCGCTCACAGAGCAAGATAGAGAAACACACACACATAAACAAACACACACAGACATGCATGCACGCACACAGACACACGGGCACGCACGCACACACTTTTTGCGGCTGGCATCCAACCAACTTGTGTGGAGAAATAACTGAGCCCTTAGCATGGACAAATAGGTGTGGATAAGGTCTGCAGAAAATTGCCGATTCATCACGAATTTCAAACAAACAGATTAGAAGGAGACTGTTGTAGTATTCAGTTGGACTTATAGGATTTGGAGGTGTATACAGTGCGCCAGGGTGTGTGAGATTTGTGAGGGTACGAGAGTACCAGAGTTCTGTGAGGATTGCCAAAAGCAGTGACAGGCCATTCTTCTGCAAACAGGTTTTTTTTTTCAGATAGCCCTTATCTTCTCCTCTCTCTCTCCTCCACTTCTTTCTTCTCTCCATTCCTCCCGTTGTTTGTCTGATTCGTTCCAAAGGGCCGGTTTCCCTTTTCCTCCACCTCTGCTCTGTCGCCTCCTCCTCTTCCTCCTCGGCCCTCCTCTGAATTCTAATGTTCACTGCAGTGGTTGTTCAACTTGCAACACGCGGCGGTGCGATTGACATGGCAGCAGATCCAGCAGCCATCCAGAGTTATGGAGCTGCACGACAACACCATTTAACCTCTCTGTTTCTCAGATAGAGATCACCAACACACTACAAAAAACCTGAGCGCCAATTAAACCGAGCATGTACAACATGGTACCAAGAATAAATACCACTAGCCGCATTGCGGTTGTATATGCCTCCGCGCTAGGCAGCCCCGCTGGCAGAAAGAAGACAGTTTACATCCGTGTGACCCTGTCCAGACCCAACATGCGAGATGCAGAGAAGACTTTGAAGGAATTTAATGAACGTGTTTTGTGAGGTCGCCGTGACCTTGACCTCTGACCACTGACCAGTAAAATTCTAATCAGCTTGTGTTCATCCTCGAGTCCAAGCGGATGTCTTGTGGAGTCAGACGGAGACGTAGTGAAATTTCCTCTGTACAGGGGGTCCCTGAGAGATAGCACATTCACGGCAGTGGCTCAGGGGTCTGGTGGCCGGTAGAGCCACTGTATGGGATCCCTGAGTTAACCGGTTCAATCTCCAGTTTGTGTCGAGGTGTCCTTGAGCAAACTTCGAACCTCCTAATTGCTCCTGATGTGTTGGTTGGTGCACGTGCAGCCTTGCATGGTTTCCTCCACCAATGTGTGTGTGAATGTAAAGCAAAATCTGTGTAAAGCACTTTCAATAAAATAATTATACAAATACACCATATAGCAGTAAATATTATACACTAGAGACAATACATAATTAATTATTGCCTTTGGCCGTGGCCGAGGAAATTAACACTTACACCAATTCTCTCACTATGCACTGACTACTCATCTCCTCCCAACCTGGACACAATAAAAGATCTTCCCCTCCTCTTACTTTAAGAAACAGTTCTAGCCACAGATCTCCACTCGCAGACTGCCCCGCGCTCTTGTAGAACCACTATAACAGCCTCAAAGTCTGTCCCACCAAGATCCAGAGACCATGGGTGACCAAGGCTTGTACGCAGCTGCCCCTCTGTTGTGGCACTCACTCCCGGGCCTTCGGAGAGCTCCACAGTCTGCTGAAGCTTTTCAGAGAGGACGTTAATTGTTTTTCTAGATTGATTACTAAATGAAGTGCAGAAACATGAGAGGACGACAGCGTCAGCTCTGGTCATATGTAGCAGTGGTTCTCAAAATGGGGTCTAGGGAGTCGGGGACCCTCTGGGCTTCCTTCTGAGGATCTAAACTGACCCGTAGAAGTATGTAGCTCTGATACTATCCAAATGGAACCAAATGAACCCTAATGATACTGGACACTGTCAGAGTTAAGGGCGGTCCTTGTCTTGACATGTAAACGTTTGAGAGAACCACCGATATAAAGCATGAGGCTGCAGAAGAGGGGAGATGGGGGTGGCATTCGGGGTCCCGTGCTTCCTCCCAGATGACCTCAGCGGTCCCACGCAGCCTGCGTGTCTGTCTATTAGAGCAGGGGGTTGGGGGGGCTATTAGGCCATCAGAACGCTGGAGCGTCCCCTCTCTCTCGCCATGGTGATAAGATCAAGGCATTCCGACAGCCAGAGAGCGGTCATTACCCTGCTCTCCAGCCCATAATGTCTCCTCCATTAGAAGACGTCCTCCCCATTGCCATGGAGATGCAGCTGCGGCCGTTTAACTCCATTCTTGGCAAAGGCCTGCCCCCTCTGGGTCACTGGCACACACGTGCACGCACGCACACAAGCGCACACACAAATACACACGTTCTCGTAGGAACTTTGTTTGTGCGCGTGCAAGCTCGCCACGCTGCAGTAACACAGCCGCAGAGTCAAGACGATGGAGGTGGCATTTCTGCAATAATGACGGTACGTCAGTTTAAAATTGCTCTGTGTCGACATGTGGAATAATCTAATAAGGTATCTGGTGTGTGCATACAGCCAGGTGCAAATTTTATTGTATTATTATATTATGTTATGCTATTATATGTGTAATTTAACACGATGAGAACCCATTTTATCTTCCACCTATGCACTGTTTCACAGTGACACATTAAAACCTGGGAGCACACCAGTACAACCACAGACTCTTGGCCAGTGGAGCAGTTGGGGGTTCAGTACGTGCCTTGCTCGAGGGCACTTCTTCAGCTATGTTAAAGGACGGGTGGGAAATTTTGACTCATGATGAGCAGTGCCTCATGCATTCTCATACGCACATGTGCACGCACGCACGCACACACACACACACACACACACACACACACACACACACACACACACACACACACACACACACACACACAGGCACGCACGGGGTCTTCTTCCGTCTCTGCATGGGTCATGGCCGCCAGGACGGTGAGCCAGTTACTGAGTCACTGACTGGTCATTGTCATGTTCCCCCGAGGCCATGGTGTGAAGTGATGCTCTAGTAAGGCTTTCTGGCTTTATTCAAGCTTACACACACCCAATAACACAAACATAGATAGACGGTCTGTGGTTAACAGCCCCCCTGACACACACACACACACACACACACACACACACACACACACACACACACACACACACACACACACACACACACACACACACACACACACACACACACTACACTTTGAACAGGATAAACAAACACCTCGGGCTGTTCTGAAGCTTTGCCATCAAACAAACCTGACCCCCCATTCCTCTTACCTCCAGTGGTCACGTCCAAGCCTTTGTCTGAGTCATCACTAGCCCCCCCACTCCCCTTCCAACCACACACACACACACACACACACACACACACACACACACACACACACACACACACACACACACACACACACACACACACACACACACACACACACACACACACACACAAACTTGTACATGCACATGCATACACAAACTTACACCCATAGCTTATTTTATTTTAGACTCACATCGCCCTCTAGTGTTCAAATGACGTCTAATACAACAGAGATTCTTTGGGTTTGGGGTTACAGCTGAGCTTGCTGCCTTTAGTAGGCTATTTATGGAGGGAGGCCATACAGCATTTCATAATGTCATGATTTCAAACTGAACAGACCCCATGACAAAGACAATGGATCTGTGTCAAGATTTGTTGTGTGTGACTTGATGGTTTGAGATAAATGTGAATTGATCTCAGTGGAAGGAAAACCTCTGGATTCAAGGACACAAATATTGATTGGAAGTAGTTTGAAAATGCAAGCCTGATGTAAAAAAAATGTTATATGTCCCTTACATAGATCATTGATAGAGAAAAGATCAAATATTGAGTTGATTGTTTGCGAGCATTGATTTTTGTGGTATATTCTGATATTTTACTTCTATGGTGGTTGCTCTGTTGAAATTAAGTACTGTAACATACTCTTGAGAACAGGTGTGATGAAGTCCAACTTTTCTTTAATAAGGCCTTAGATAAAAACTGTGCAATGCAGTTCTCGTCTCATCACCAGTGATGGGCAACAAACAATGAATACAATTATAATCAATCAATCAATCAATCAATCAATCAATCAATCAATCAATCAATCAATCAATCAATCAATCAATCAATCAGGTAGGGTATATTACTCACTGAGGAGCAGAGCCATTAAAGGAAAGTTGCGACAGCTCTATTGTCTTCATGGATCCACTGCAATGGCGGTTCTGGGCGACCAATATGGGGAGCCTAATAGTCACCAAGGCGTGGATCGGAGGTTCATGGAATGGAATGGACTCTACAGGAATAGACATGAACATAAACACATTTTTTTCAAGGTTGTGACCTTTGTAAAAAAAAAAATAATAATAATTGATTTAGACAATGAAAGAAGACATATCATAGGTTACATACTGACACCCTGAGTTCTTGCAAACAATATAATTACATTAAAAGAGCGCAATAAGTGTGCCCAGCTTTAATGATATTAAATTTTATTTCATAATGTTGTTTAGTAATAGTAAAACATACACATAACACATGATAACAGACACTTTTTTGTCACTTTACAATACTTTGAACCAGTACTGCTCTGTTTTTGCCCCCTCATTGCAGCACATCTCTGATCAGTCATACTCATAACTTGCCCTGAATTAACCTTTGGGTAGCCCTAAATAATGGCACAAGAGAGTGCCATAGGAGGGGGAAACATCATCTCCCCAACATGCACCCCGAGACACAACCATGACAAAACAATGAACAAACACGGGTCACAACTGCTACAGCTCTGTCGCTCACTGGGACTGTACATAGTTAATGGTAGACTCCGAGGAGACTCCTTCGGCAGATATACATACAGCTCATCTCAGGGAAACAGTAGACTACTTCATTACTGACTTACACTTGGCATCGCTCAGAGCCTTCACAGTTAGCCCGCAAACACCCCTGTCAGACCACAACAGAACCACAGCATATTTAAAAAGATTAACACAGAGACACAAAGAACAAACACCAAACAAACTACGCACTATAAGAAAAAGCTACAAATGGAAAGAAGATAACATAGAAGCTTTCCAAAATGCTATTAGACAAAAACAAGTCCAATCACAACTAGACCAGTTCCTAGACAAAAGCATACAAGAAAGCAGTGAAGAAATACACAAGGCAGTAGAATCCCTCAACAACATATTTGAAACTTTGACAATGACTTTGATAATGAAGCACAAAGACCCAGACAACCAGAAGAACACATGTCTGCATTATGCGGAAACACTGAAACAATACAAGAATACAGTAAGAGAAAAAAGAGATCAATATCAACTGCAAGATATCGAGGATTCCATACAAAAAAACAGCTTCTGGGAAAACTGGAACGAGATGATAAAACACACAGACCTCAAATTCAAATTGGCCATATTAAAACTTCTAAATATTGTGCTCAGCTCTGGGATTTTCCCCAACACATGAAACCAAGGGCTGATAACGCCACTCCACAAGAGTGGAGACAAATATGATCCAAGCAACTACCGTGGGATTTGTGTTAACAGCAACCTCGGAAAGATCCTTTGTATAATCATCAACCAGAGAATCCTAAACTTCCTCACAGAATACAACACCCTGAGCAAATCACAAATTGGCTTTCTACCAAAATATTGCACAGACCACATCTACACGCTCAACACCCTAATTGACAACCAAATAAACAAAAACAAAAGCAAACTATTTTCCTGGTTTGTCGACTTCAAAAAAGCGTTCGACTCAATTTGGCACAATGGTCTGATGTACAAACTGTTGGAAAGTGGCATTGGTGGGGAAACCTATATGACATCATAAAATCAATGTACACCAACAACAAATGTGCAGTAAAAATAGGTGAAAAACACAGACTTCTTCCCTCAAAGCAATCTGGGGACCAATAGCAGACAATGACAATGAAAACACCAAGTAATGCATGCAGGGCGGAATTAGGGCGATGCCCACTTATAATCAAAATAAAAAAGAGGGCACTGAAGTTCTACAACCACCTAAAAGAAAGTGACAGAGATGCATTCCATAACAAAGCACTCACACAAACAAAAATCAAGAGAGGTGCCCCCTCACAAAATTAGCCCTGAAACTCTATACAAAACGGACTCACAAAATAGAAAACCTATCGGACTGAACCAAATTATAAAACAGCAAAAGGAAAACTATCTGACACATTGGAAAGAAGCAACACAAAATCGGAGTAAACTAGAATGCTACCTGGCCCTAAACAGAGAATACAAAACGTCAGAATATCTGAGCTATGTGACTGACCCAAAACAAAGGAAAATCTTAACTAGGTACAGACTGAGTGAACACAGCCTTGCAATTGAGAAAGGCGCCATAGGCCATCCCTAGGGAAGACAGACTACGAGCTACACTTCCTAACCATCTGTCCTTTGTACCAAGACATCAGAGACACATACTTCCCATGGATTACAATCATCCACAGAGACTTCGAGAACATGACAAACACACGAAAAACTCCCATATCTGCAGGGCGAAGTACAACAATGTGCTGCAAACACAGCAGCAAGATTTGTGAAGAAGACATACATGTCTGTGCCAAAGCCCCTACACCAAGAGGTAAAGCAATATCTTCAAGACCTGTTAAACCGGGGTTGGATCTCACCGTCAAGGTCGCCATATTCTTCTCCAGTTGTCTGCGTGAGGAAGAAAGATGGGGGCCTGAGGCTGTGTTGTGATTTTCGGGAGCTCAACAGAAAATCCGTCCCAGACCGCCATCCGATTCCCAGGATTCAAGATATGCTGGACTCCCTAACCGGCAGCTCCTGGTTCTCTGTCCTGGACCAAGGAAAGGCGTATCACCAGGGGTTCCTGGATGAAGAGAGCCGGCCCCTGACTGCCTTTATAACACCCTGGGGGCTATACCAGTGGAATCGCATACCGTTTGGGCTCAGCTCAGCACCAGCAGAGTTCCAGAGAAGTATGGAGGACTGTCTAGCTGGCCTACGGGATGTCATGTCTCAACCATATTTGGACGACAATCTGGTCCATTCCCGTTCATTCGAAGATCACGTGAGCCACATGCGAGAAGTGTTAAAGAGATATCAGAAACATGGTGTCAAGCTCACTCCACGTAAATGTGACGTCTTCAGGCGAAAGGTACGCTTTCTGGGTCGAATGGTGTCCGAAGACGGCTATACTATGGACCCGGCTGAAGTCGCACCCGTCCAGGCCTTAAAAGAGAGGAAGCCGACAACAGTGGGAGAACTGAGAAGAATGATGGGGTTCCTGTCCTATTACAGAGCCTACGTACCCAATTTCTCCAGAGTGGCGAAACCACTGTATGAGCTGCTGGCAGTACCACCGGAAAAGACTCCACCTGCTGAACAAAAGAAAAACAAGAAAAAGGTCAGTGCAAAACAGAAAAATCACATTCCACCAAGCACCCCTATCTGTTGGACTCAGAACCACCAAGACACTCTGAATCTGCTAATAGACTGCTTGACAGAGCCACCCATTCTAGGCTATCCAGATGTTACACAGCCATTCATCCTCCATTGTGATGCATCGCAGGAAGGGCTGGGCGCCGTCTTATATCAGAGGCAGGCTGGAAAGATGGCAGTGATCGGTTATGGCTCCAGAACACTAACACCACCAGAGAAAAACTACTATATGCATTCAGGAAAATTGGAATTCCTGGCGCTAAAATGGGCCATCTGTGAAAGGTTTCGGGATTATCTGTACCACGCCCCACATTTCGTGGTTTACACCGACAATAATCCCCTAACATACATCCTCACGACAGCGAAACTAAATGCGACAGGTCACAGATGGGTCGCTGAATTGGCTGATTTCAATTTCACTGTGAAGTACCGGCCAGGAAAACAAAATGCAGATGCCGATGGTCTCTCCCGAATGCCCATGAACATCGACCAGCTAATGAGAGAGTGCACAGAAGAGGCTCAGCAAGATGTGATCAGTGCGTGTGTGGAGGCAGTCTCATGTCAGCAGCAGAACACCTGTCACTGGACAGACACAGTGAGCCTGGACGCCATCAGTCTGGTGAGTGATACTACACTGCCCACAGTTAAGACCATTTCATCAGCCGACATTAGACAAAGCCAAGAAAGAGACCCTGTCATCGGACGTGTACTGCAGTATAAAGAAAGTAATCATCTCCCCACCGGCCAGGTTCTAAAAGCAGAGACGGATGATGTTCGGCTACTATTAAGACAGTGGACCAGACTCCATGTGAGTGCGGAAGGGATTCTGCAGAGGAAAGCTGGAGGAAGAGAACAACTAATCCTACCTAAAGAGCATCACCAGACTGTATTCCACGAGCTGCACAGAGAAATGGGACATTTGGGCGTAGAACGAACCCTTGGCCTAATCAGGGATAGATTCTACTGGCCACACATGCAAAGAGATGTAGAACACTTTGTCACACGCACCTGTGAATGCTTGAAGAGGAAAGCACCAAACAAAGTAACCAGAGCACCATTAGTGACCGTCAAAACAACGTATCCATTCGAGCTGGTGTCTATAGATTTTCTACACCTCGAAAGAAGCAAAGGAGGGTATGAATACATACTCGTGGTGATGGATCATTTTACCCGCTTTGCTCAGGCTTATGCGACGAAAAACAAATCAGCAAAGACTGTCGCAGAAAAGATCTTTAACGATTATGCTCTAAAGTTTTCCTTCCCAACCAGAATCCACCATGACATGGGAAAAGAGTTCGAGAACCAGATGTTTTCCCAGCTGGAGAAGCTGTCCGGTGTCCGTGGATGTCATACTACACCCTATCATGCCCAAGGGAATGGAAAAGCAGAGAGATTCAACAGGACCCTCCTTTCCATGCTCAGAACGCTGACCGACTCAGAGAAGGCTGATTGGAAGAGTTCCCTTGCAAAGGTAGTGCACGCATACAACTGCACACGCAGCGAGGCCACAGGTTTCTCCCCATACTACCTGCTGTTCGGCCGTTCACCTCGACTGCCCATCGACCTCCTGTTTAATCTGCAGCCCTCTGAGAAACAAGAAAGTTATGCACAGTACGTGAAACAGTGGCAAGCGAGGATGCGAGAAGCCTATGAGATCGCTGCAAGGACAGACAGTAAGGAATCCATGAGAAGAAAACAATACTACGACAAGAAGAGCCATGGAGTAGAACTACAGCCAGGCAACAGAGTCCTGTACCGAAACCTGAGTCAGAGAGGTGGGCCAGGCAAACTCAGATCACACTGGGAGGACACGGTGTATGTTGTGGTGAGTCGCAAGAGCAACGACAGCCCTGTGTATGAGATAACACCGGAAAGAGGAGGAAAGAGTCGTGTGGTGCACAGAAACCTTTTACTCCCCTGTGACAGTTTACCTCTCGAAGAGCCTGATTCAGAAGGACGTCCCAAGAAGATGAGAAATGTCAAAACTAAACAGCAACAGCTCCCAGACCGGTATTCAGACAGTGAAGACAGCGAAGATGAGGATGAGTGTGAAATGGTCCTGCGATTCCCTCGTCACAGCCAGCAAGACAGAACAGTCTCCTCTTTAAATCCGGATGCTGAGCCCTATGAACCAAGAATGGAGAGAGAAAATGAACAGCAGATTGATGTAAACTTACCTGAGGTTGGTGATGAAGAGGAAGCTATGACTGAAGAGGACAGCATACCTGCAGAGGAAGTTATGACTGAAGAGGACAGCATACCTGCAGAGGAAGTTATGACTGAAGAGGACAGCATACCTGAAGAGGAAGCTGAATGGAATGAGCCACCAGAGCAGGCAGCTGAGGAAGAGGATGCTGAGGGAGTACCACCAGTGGAACAAGGTCACCCTCAGAGACAGCGACGCCCACCTCAGATGCTGACATACGATGCACTAGGACAGCCCAAGGTGATTCCTAGAGGGATGGACATGGACCACATTGAAGTGAAGAGACCATCCCCCTGTGTCCAGATGCTGTGGAGACCTTGGAGTGCAGCACAGAGACAGTGAGATACACACACACACACACACACACACACACACACACACACACACACACACACACACACACACACACACACACACACACACACACACACACTAAAGTACATAACGCAATACATACAAACACACATGAAAAACACACATAAAAAAAGACTGCCACTGAGAAACTGAAAAAGAAGAGAGAGACTTTGCCATTCATAGTAATAGTTATGAGTGAAAATCAACAAGAAGAAGACAGAAGAAACCGTTTTATTTAGAATGAGAAAAGCATTTCTGTGTTTTGGTTTTTGACTTTATATGTTGTTTCGGGGTACCTGGGTCGACAAGACAATGCATGGTCTCTGATAAGTAAACAGAAAAAGAAAAGGTGACAGACTATTGAATGAGTTGGCCGCTAATCGAGTCTTGTTACAGGAGAGAAGTATCTTTACCAAAGATGGTGAAACTGTTTATGGAACCTGAAAAGAAAAACTGGTTTTATTTTTCATTGGAAATGGTATTGAGTATCGGTGAAACATGTAAATATTTATTGATATGCTTTTATCACGTTATTGCCTTTACAAAGTACCTGTTTTGATGTAACCATTTGTTTTTCAGTAAGGAGGAGACCTTATTCTTTGTCAAATGTCAGGAGACATTTAAGAAAGTGGGGGAGGGTGTGGCGATATGGAACATATCTGGCCACATTCTGTAATGTTTCTTAAAGTCTTATGTTTCACAGAGACCCCTATTCCAACGTTTTTGGCATGTTTTTGTTATTTTTATTGTCCAGAATTTAAGTCCAATATACAGTTATTTTGCTACACCAGACTGCAGTGCAAAACACTACCAAATAGCGTCACAAGATGGCACTGTTGTCCATTGAATTCATGGTCTGTTCTAGAAACGAATTCCACTGCTTTTATTCTGAAAGGGTTTTGGGCAGGAAATTCAATGTACAATGACAGTCTGCAGAGAAACAGCAACCATTCTCTGTCTGACCCTTTTGTGTTGTTATTTTCTGCATTTCAGGTGAGATATAGTGCAAAACCCATGAACACTGTATATTATTGTGCTTGTCTGTGACAATACACAGCTCGTTTTTGTTTGGTTTGTTTATAATAAGAAAGCTAATAAGAGAACTCTGAAATAACATAGATGGTACACTGGCTAGCTGGTTAGCTAAAGGGTGACCTCTGCAGCAGGATAGGCCTAGTTTAGCCCCTTTCGGCGGACCACCGTCTTTTAACGTTAAGGGGTCGTAAATACGACCCGAAGTCTTTGACTTACGGGGTCCCTTGCCTTTTGCTTACCGTGATATGTTTAACCCTTTAAAGTTCCCACCATTAAAGAAGCAGTGGAAAAATTATTTCATTGCCTTTTTTACTTCCTTTAGGCAATAATAACAAGAATCAATTTTATTTTTAACATCATACCCACCAGTTATTAAAATATAAGCCTCTACCAAACGGTAGAGATGTCACTTGAGGGTAAACGTGTAAAATGAACTAAAGTAATCCAAGAAATACTTTTTGCAATGAATAAATACAAATTCTGCTAATTAATTGTTGTTATTATGATATATTGATTGTTTTTTCATTATAATACTAGAGCGTTGCCCGTTGGCACTGGCCTGGAACGATGCAAGTTGGAAATGCATGCACCACCCAGTTTTTATTATGTTTGTGCCCTTTTATGCCCTTATATGGAGTTTATCTGTTTCAGTATGCCCAAATATGTAGTATATGCAAATTATGCATAATGTCAGAACATCATTGTGATGTCAGAACGGATTAGATCCACATGGAGATGTCCAGAGCCTGAACAGGGTCCCTGCCCAGAGCCCAAGTAGAGGCTTTTGTATTGTCAGAATAGGCCAGCTCCATTTATGGAGAACCGGTGCCCCAGCCCAGCCCAGGCTGGGGCACCGTCCAGAACCCTGGCAGAGGCTTTTGTGCTGGTTCTGGACAACTGGTGTACTGACGGACTTGACTGCAGACACTGCACGTCCTGTGGCGGGTGGAATGCGTGTGTCAAATTGGTAGTCAGTGGGGAGAGCAGTTTTCTAGTTATGTAGCTTACAGATGTATGTATATATGTATATGCACACAGAGACAAGGTGTATTTATATTTGGATGCTGAAATAGTTATATAAGCATGTTTTATTCCTGCATAAAACATGCTCTACCAAATGGTTGAATTGTCATTTAGAGGTAAAAGGCAGTGATGCCCGAATGATACCAAGATAATATTTTGACTATTTTTGATGGAAAACAGAGCAAAATAAAAACATTTGGGCATCCACTGTTGCTAATGGCTATAGATCTTTCTTTCTGTTTACACAGATGGAAACTAAATCATTGTATATAAACATTATCGTGCAAGAAACTAAAACTTGCACTACTTGTACCATAAAGTGACAAACAACCCGTTTGGTAGAGCATGTTTTCTGAAAATTATTTAACTATTATAATTATTATTTTAATTGAATCAAGTTACATATTTACATTCAGTAACATCTCTGGGGTGGCAATATGCAGAATAAATCATCTCACCTTTGAATCTGTGGCAAAACAGAGCCTAGATGTCAGGAGTGATTTCTCTCTGTCTAAATTCCTCATTACCACCTGACTTGTAAAGCATGCTGTGTGAAGCCACAGTGACATCTAGTGGATATTTTTTGCATACTCGCCTCTACCGAATGGTAGAAATGGCTCAATCAGGTGAAATTTAGTTTGAGCATGGTTTCAATGAGAAATAGTGACTTAAAATGTGATCTACCAATTGGTCGAAAAAACCTATAAAGGGTTAAGCAAACAAACTTACCACTTTGACTCAAACACGCGCGTCCCCCTTACACCCGCGCTCCGAAGTAATCCACTCCACAAGATATTGAGATAGTTCCACGCAAGTGTACAAAGTCCCAAAGAGCTGTGATGCCGCTAACTATTTTTAATCATTTTCCCCGATTTTCTTTTCCCCCTGCTCCTCATGCCGTCAGCAAGCAACAAGATACTCCACTACGTGCACTAGTTACGTCGCTCCGTCTGGTATCCAATCACCGACAGACGGGGGGGCATCCGGTTTGTAGTGGAGTATCTTGTTGCTTGCTGACGGCATGAGGAGCAGGGGGAAAAGAAAATCGGGGAAAATGATTAAAAATAGTTAGCGGCATCACAGCTCTTTGGGACTTTGTACACTTGCGTGGAACTATCTCAATATCTTGTGGAGTGGATTACTTCGGAGCGCGGGTGTAAGGGGGACGCGCGTGTTTGAGTCAAAGTGGTAAGTTTGTTTGCTTAAACCTAGCACGGTAAGCAAAAGGCAAGGGACCCCGTAAGTCAAAGACTTCGGGTCGTATTTACGACCCCTTAACGTTAAAAGACGGTGGTCCGCCGAAAGGGGCTAGGCCTAGTTGGTGTGCTGTGGTGGCCATTTTGTCACTGTAGGTCATGTAAGCTAATTGCTAAGTGTGTGTACTGTAACTACATTACTGTAGTGAGTGTTATGAACAGAACTACTGGACTGTTGTGGTTTATTTCCTTTTTGGACATGAATACTGTATGTTACTATGGTTGGGGATATGCATTTATTATTTTTGGGACCTAATTGAGTTAATGATAATTGAACATTGATGCTAATTGTAATTGAAATGGGCTATGGTTATATGAATATGCTAATTAGATCGTTTCTATATTGTTTTGATAATTTTGAGAATGTTTTTTGGGAATTCAATGTACAATGACAGTCTGCAGAGAAACAGCAACCATTCTCTGTCTGACCCTTTTGTGTTGTTATTTTCTGCATTTCAGAAAGACGACCCTGTTAAAATAAAAATCTAAATATGTGGCCCCAGAAAACAATCCTGCTTATTCTGTGAGCGCTACACAAACACAGCAGCAAGATTTGTGATGAAAGAAGGTTAATGGAACACAACCACCCTGAAGAATAAACATTGTATTATAACCTCACACCCTACACCGATTGATCTAGGCGAAATTTGTTTCCATATTCTTAACTTTTATTGATACATTGTTGTACTGTTGTATCATGCTTCCCTGTTTCTGTTATATTGTGTGATTCTGTGTTATATTGTATTTCTTGTAGTTACGTCCTTGCTTTGGCAATGTAAATGTATGTTTTCTCACGCCAATAAAGCCATTTGAATTGAATTTAATTGAATTATGTTCTGTAGACGGTAAGGTTTATCAATGACATAATTCAATGACATTGCAATAATGTCAGTTCCATCCAAAAACTCACCACGTTATAATTCAACATTTAGTCATTATTTTACCACTGCTTCCTCCCCAGGGTCAGTTCTAGCCTAACCTCGACACCCAGGCATTCATTTTCGATCTATCGTGGTGGCTGCGACGATCCCCGCCCCCCAACCCCCCTGTGCCAAAATCATATCAGGTTAGGCCAGGCTAGTTCTAGCCTAGCCTGACCCACTGGGTTGGGCAAGACGAAGATATGCTGATGAGACATCATGCATGCACCATAGAAGGTGCAGGCAATTGTTTTAGAGGGTCAAATTCCTGTAACCCTCCAATATGCACAACATCTGGGCCTTAGGGAAATTACATGGCAGCCAAGTCTATATAGACAGACTAAGTTATGTTTGTTTAGAGCTCTTTAAACAGAGTTTATTGTGAATGATTTCACATATTATGTGAAATCATTCACAATAAACCTCAGAAATATGAAAGATTTCTATCAGTTCTGTTTTTCAAGTCTATGTTTTTTTTCTCCTGTTTTAATGGTCTAAGGATTTGTAATATTAGAGTAACCCTACTAAACATGATATAAATGTGTTGGTGGAATGAGATGCCCCCCTGATTTTGTTTTTACTCAGGCAACATTGTCTATTCACAGGTTTGGCCATGATGCAATATAGCTTCTTATCATTTTCCTGTGTTCATTCACACACCCTGCCTAATGATAAGCATTTATATTGAGTAGGCCTATTCCCAGGTTACAGATAATCACAGTTTTTATGAGAATCTTGCTGCTTTATTTACTATTGGGGTTAGTCCTCCTGGCCTACCTCTGTGCACAGCACTGATCCATAAAAGCAGTTGTAACTTGTCCACAGTCTATTTTCTTAATCTTCTACAAATAAACCAAATAGCGCCTATGTGAGTCATGATGGCCTTGAAGCAGAAAGACCAAGGCCTATATTGTGTCGTGTCTGTAACCTGTAGGATATTATTTAAAGGTAGGGGAAGTGATTTCACTTTTGTCAGATATCACCCAAAAAAAATCTGTTAAAATGCTCTATTATAAGGTGTGCAGACCATATATGGAGTTCCCCCCTCCCCCATGTTAGCAGAGGAGCTAATAAAAGTTCCCCAGGTGGAGTCCTCCAATCAGGATCGAGCAGCAGGTTCACATAGTGTAGCTACTCTTGGGCGCCCCTAGTGCACCAGGCTGGTACTACACAATGAATTTCAAATCACTTACCCTACCTTTAATGTTGTATTGTCTGTCCTTCATGTGCGACAACTGGACAAACAAGACTTTTTCACACCTACGAAGCAACAGGTCTGTAGAAGTCCAAAGGCCAACCTGGCCCAATCACCTCAAGTATCCCTGAACCATGCGCACACACACACACACACACACACACACACACACACACACACACACACACAGCGCGCGCACACACACACACACACACACACACACACACACACACACACACACACACACAGTGTTACAGGGGTACAGGGGGATTTTCCAATTCACCTGATAGTTTTTTATAAATCAACTTGTTCCATTATATCAACAATGAAAAATATAACATCATATTAAATGTATTATTTATATATAATTATATATATAAGTAATTATTGTGCCCCCCTCGCCAACAATAGGGCAATTAGCAGAGTAACATTATACTAGGTGACCAGACCAGCTCGTACAAGAAACAAAACCAATAGGCTACTGAGTAAATAAGACTTTCTTGTATACTCTTAGGTTTCGATTCCTATGAACCATGTGACGTGTGGGCGGCACAGCACAGACACTGCATGTGTCCATATCTCATTCGGCTCTGAGAGGATTTAATCTAGTCTGCAGAACGAGTTTAATAGCTAATCTGACTGCCTGACACATTGACATTACATGCAATTTGGCGATCGAGCAGAGCAGTTTTCCTGAAGCATGGCTCAAACAAATGCAATACAATCCAAGGTGAAAGGAAAAAGGAAAGTATCGGAGATCTGCAGAGTTGGCTTAGATTTCTTTGAGTTTTTAAAAGAGACTGGCCGAGCAGAAACACAAGACAAGGTTCAACTAAAAGACATCTATAATCTTGAGTTCAGAAACAGGTGAGTTTTGGTTTCAGATATTAAAGCCGAAGCGGTTAAACCTATTTGTTTGTCAATAGTTGCTGTTAACCTGTATGGTTATATTTCAGAATTGGCCAGCAAGGAACCAAAGATCCAAACTTTGGTAGTGTTCTTTATGCTCTCAAATCGTCCTACAAAGTCAAGATTTCTCATGGGACACAGAGCGTTCGTTTCACCTCAAAGGTGAGCAATGCCATCTTTAATCTTCAATTTATTCTATTTTTACATTATTTATCTCTGCGATTGTGTGGTGACCCTCTGTGGTCCCTGTATATTTGTACAGGTTGGTACATGTTATATATAACATTGGGGAAAAAATAGCTGCTTACCCAGTTGCCCAAAATTTTAACCAGCGTAGCGCAGTCTCTGTGTAATGTATTATCCCACACTTTTCAATAGATGTTTATAATCCCGTTTTTGGTTGCACTTGCACGCCGTTCTCCCTTTTCGTTCACTTCCTGTTTACATTGGGTAGTAATGGGTACGATATCGTCTTTCGCCGGATGCGCCATCACTACCGCTCAATGATGCAGAGAACGGGACTGCGTTTTTCGCAGAGATTTACAAGGCACAGTTTGTGAGATTAAGGTGGGTTTAGTCATAGTTGTTTTGTGAGCTTGGTTAAAGTATAGCCATGCCTCACATGATGCCTGTGTGTCATGATCATGTTTCAGGGGTAGGTATTATGATGCTGCTGGTGCATGTGCACCTGCATCATATGCACCTGAGCCATTACGCATTAGGTTCCATGGCATCCTTTGTAGCTTACTCATGGCAGGATGATGCATCTTGACTTGGCGTAGACCTACCTCATCCTACTCAGCTATGGACAGTTAACACAGGAGTTAAAATGTATTCCTTGCATTCAAGTTACTGCATTTGGGTAATAATACTGTATAAGTTACATAGTGCGTATTGGCCAACACTGATTGACACTGGCAGTAACACCAAAAGGCAATTTTCAAGCAGCAATTGGCATAGGCATCTTATGTGATAGGCAGTGATGGGCAGTAGCTTGTTACAAGTAGCTAAGCTACATAGCTTAACTACATTTTCCCGTAACTTGTAGTGTAGCTTACTACATTTGTTCTGGGAATAGCTTGTAGTGAAGCTACACTACTTGTTTCGAGTAGCTTGTAGTGAAGCTGCACTACTTGTTTCGAGTAACAAGGATTGTAGCTTACTACATTTTCCCACACACATTTTCAAATTCCACCCATTTTTAATGGGTAGAAAACCTCTAGCCTAATATACATCCCAAAACTTAAACATGCCACCATCCTATGTTCAAACCCCCCATATTATTTTATTATTATGATTAATATTTAGAAAGATGTACATTAAGTTGAGATATATATATTTATATTATGCAGTGTTGATGTAGCAAGCTACATCAAGCTACTTTTGTCGTGTAGCTTGTAGTGTAGCTTGCTACAATGTTCTGGGGATAGCTTGTAGTGTAGCTTAGCTACATTTTTTCGAGAGTAACAAGTAGTGTAGCTCACTACATTTTCCCAGTAACTCGCCCATCACTGGTGATAGGCATCTTATGTTGATATGGGATCAGAATCAGCATTACTTGATTGTCACATCACAGGTTTGTGACTGGAAGTAGTAGTGGTTGCATTGTAATACTCTTCTCGTTGTGAGATGCTGTATGGACTGTACTTACAGCAAGTTTTGTACTCTCTGAAAATGACTGAATCACATAATTGAACGAGTCAGTGTCATGGCATGAAAGCTTTAAGTAAAGGAACCGCTAAACCTGGACATGAACATTGCAGTGAGGTTAAACATTATTATATTGATGTTGACATTGAAGATACACTATTAATTTATCCACATCCTCCTATAGGTGAAAGCCATATATGAGGACCAGTGGCATTCACCCAGGAGTCAGCAGCGTTTGGCTGCCCAGAATGGAGCACCAGGGGCTGGGCAAAGACAGAGTTCTGGGGTTCTTGCACGAAGGAAATTTGTCAGGGATCATCTGGACAAACTCAATGAAAATATGTAAGAGGACTGTGGACAAAGGAGAATTACTTCATTTGTACAATAGTTTCATATATGCAGTAAGCTGCTCTTGCTCTATGATTAGGCTATGTACGTATGTTTATGCTTCATTTTGTGACTACAGGTTTGTTTCTAAAATTAGTGTTTCTCTCTTTTTTAAATCTTGTATAACATTTTCTTATGTGACTTTTTATTATTTTTAATCACAGACAAAACTCACCTGCACGCCTGGCATCTTTGTAACTTTTACATATCTGTTATGCTCATCTGCTATTTCTTGCCTTTGGTGACATGCCAGTACAATAATGTTGTCATGTTGCATCCACAGGCCTGAGTACATCTTGGACAAACATGGTATCTGCATCACCTCAGACCATGACTTTGAGAATGGCAAGGTTGTAGGTGTTGAAGGAGAAGTAGGTGTTGGAGGCGTGTATGAGGTGCGTGTCAAAATTCAATAACAAACACTTGAGGAATATTTGTGGACAATATGTAATTATTTTGAGCATGTGTGTGCCGTGAGACTTGGCCAATGCTGACTTGAAGTTCATGAGCATTGTTTCTGATTCTGGTAGAAGGATTAGTTTTTGACATTGTCTTTTGTACATTTTCACATTACAATTCAACTGTTGTAGCCTTGTTGTGCATGACACAATCCATTTAAGCGAATCGATTACCGTATTATTTAATGGAAATTGCCAAGATTGTGATATACAGACAGTAAACCGTATAGAGTTCCATTTTTGAGTGATGTTGTACTTTTCACTGTAACAGCATATGATCCATCTGTATGTGGAGAACACAGGCACAGAACCAGTCTGTTTCACCTACTACAGTCCTCTACATTGGATAAAGAATTTCCTTCTGGAGGATAAACATAGAGTGACCCGTGACAACCCTCTGAAACTGGAACCAGGTACATTTATATAACTATTCATCACTCCACTTGTAATAAACATTTTGATATGAATGCATAACATATTCATAATTTTGTTATATTTTATGTATTTCTGTCCAGGTGATAGCTACGAAATCAAAGTGCACTTCCGTACCAGTTTTGTAGGTTACTATCCAGCAACTTTGGCCTTTGAGTTCAAACCAGACTTTCCGTCCTCCTCTGCCTTTCACATTGTGCGCAGTATTGAGGCCAAATGTGTCACATCTTTTGCAAAGGAGCTGGGCCCCGAAGCCCCTTACAGACCTCGCATCATTGCTCCTTTGACAACTGAAGATCTGACCAGCATTATTGTGGATGGCATTCCACCTGAGAGGTACGCCAAACGATCCTTATGTTGATGATTAGAAGTGTAATTGGAATTTAAATCTTTACAGTGATTCAGAATTGTCTCCTGTACTCAGTTCAGCAGTGTTACGCCTCAAAACAGAAGTTGGTCTGAAACAGTACGTGGTTCCAGCATACATGAGACAGCTGGTGGACTCACTGAAGGACCCGAATTCTGTCCGTGATGAAAGGTAAATGCAACATGTCATATCCACCTTTCCCTAATTACATCAACATCTTGTGCATCTCATGATTGTCTTTATTGATCATAGATAGTCCTATCATGGGGACAGGAGATCTCGGGCCGCCGCGAACTCGGACCGAGCAAAACTGCGGAGATCTCGGCTAGGTGGTGTGGAGAAGTCGGCTAGGTGGTGTGGAGAAGTCGGCTAGGTGGTGTGGAGAAGTCGGCTAGGTGGTGTGGAGAAGTCGGCCAGGGGGTGTGGAGAAGTCGGCCCATTAGACATGCATAGGCACCTTTATCACTGCACATCATAGACATGCATAGGCACCATTATCACTGCATATCAACCATTATCAGGCCATATACCAACCATCATCAAGTCTTTTATGCTTGATATGTCTTGCTGTTGTGACAATAGACATGTATATAGGCACCATTATCACTGCATATCAACCATTATCAAGTCATGACAATAGACATGTATAGGCACCATTATCACTGCATATCAACCATTATCAAGACATATGCATGTTCAATAATACTGGTTTACTCTCAACTAGAGTTGAATAATTAAATGTTTTATCTTTACCAGAGTTGAATAAATACATATTTCACTCTTTACCAGAGTACTTTAAAGTTATTGAAGTAATTCATGTAAATCTATGCTTCAGATTGCAGTAATGTGGCTAAAAAGGATGCTTTAGGATACAAAATGTTTGTTTTGACTATAGCAATGGCTAACAGGTTGACACATGCCTGAACTCCCAGAGTTGAATAAATACATATTTCACTCTTTACCAGAGTTAAAGTAATTAGACAATAACACATATTTAAAACAGTTTGAAACATTGTGGATGTGTTCTTCCAAACTGCAGCAGGACTAGGGTTGAGGAAAGGAAACAGAACTTTAGACAAGAATAATGTAATAATCACTTTTATACACTTTGAGCTCCCAAGTATAATGTTACATTATACTTAAACATCTGAATTACGTAATTTTCATTTCCCAATTGTGGGAAACAGTACACAGCAAAAATTGGAGAGTTAAAATTTCAGGGTTACATATTTCAGAGTTGATTTCAACTCCCAAGGTGTATTTCAACACCTTTAGAGTTAAATTGGCTTCAGTGTTGGAGTTATTTCATAGAGTTGATCATGTCAGAGTTGTCTGGAGTTAATTTTACTTTAAAGTTATTGAAGCCATTAGCAAGCAATTTCACCTCGGGTCCAAATGTGAACATACCCTCAGCAATTATCAGTCAATCACATCACTTTTGCTGGACCAGGGAAACAAAGCAGTCAATTCACTAGATCAACATGACAATTAATCTTCTACATTCTGTTGTAGCCTTAAAAAGTGCACAATATTAAGGATAATGATATACAAGGGCCTAAAACAGCTGACACTAGCTCACCAAGTAACTAACTATTCCACAGACATGGGCCGACCTCTCCACTCCCCCGGCCCGACCTCTCCACAGCCGCGGCCCGACCTCTCCACTCCCCCTGCCCGACCTCTCCACAGCCGCGGCCCGACCTCTCCACAGCCGCGGCCCGACCTCTCCGCACGATTCGGGCCGACTTCGCGGCGGGCCGACTTCTCGTGCGACCCCTATCATAATGCTGAAGTTAGCTTTTTGTGCTGCTACATTCCGGGTAGTAAATCATTAGTGTGCCATGAATGCTCATAAATGCTGGCCATTTATATGTTCTATAAAGTGCTCATGAGTGTTCATAAAAAGCAATTAGTTTACTGTCATCACAGCATTGCATTATCATAGTACAAAGAGCTTAACCAAAACAGCTCACCAATAACACGTACACAATCAACACATAGAATTCAATGGACTATATCACTCCAAATGGTCACTACCAACTCCTTGCAGCCGTTTGGATCCAAGGAGTTGCATGGTGACCCCTTGGTGTAATCGGGGCTTTAAATGTGTGGTGTGATAAGTCTTGTTGCTTGCTGACGCATGTTGTCCAAAGCAACATGCGTCAACACATGTAAATCAATGCACCATATCACACCAAAGGATCAAGACCGTTTTAGTGTTACCTCTTGCAACTATTTGGACCCAAGGAGTTGCATTGTGACCCTTTGGTGTGAAAAGAGCTTAATTGGAAAAGTGCAATACCACCTTCATTTTTTCAGTGATAATTATTAAATTACTAGCACTAGCAGAAGATTAGATTCACTGTACTTGACAGCAAAGAAATGTGATATCCTTTCATGTTATGCAGAGATTCTAATACTGTATGTTTTATGATGCACTGTATATACTGTTTGTAATCTCTGGTGTGAATAATATGCAACGAATAATATGCAACCAAACAGTCTTTAAATATTCTAATCTGGATTACATATAATTTGTAGAAAGCGCTTGCTTGAGAGTCCATTGACCGAGGAGAACTATTGTAAAAAGTTCCAATTGATGCTGTTTCTGGAGGATATTCAGATGACACTGGACATCAGGAGATACAACATCCCTAACACTGACAGAGATCATGCCTCCATGGTCAGAGACAGAGCCAACAAGAAGCTTCTCGTCTTGGAGGTTAGTTTACTGTTAAGTAACTGAGCGCATTTACCATGCAATGTTAATGTATTTTATTTACTTTACTTGAGTATTTTAGTTTTTGATACTTATGTCTACTCCACTACATCATAGTAGGCAAATATTATACCTTTACTTATATAGTATATACCGTACACATGCACACTCACACTCATTCATCCTCTCCTATTAGGTTGAAGGTGTGTCTGAGAACCGTCCATCTGTGCTCCGTGGGGACCAGCTGCTTGTCAAACCAAAAGGGGAAGAAGGAGTGAAATACAGAGGCTATGTCCACAGTGTGGAGCTGGACCAAATCAAGCTGGGCTTCGGCAAAGAGTAAGCCCAAGACAGCTTAGCAATATAACAATACCAAGTACAAAGCAATATAGTTTATACTCCATTTGCATCCGTCTTTCCTGGTATTCATCCTGATAGTCCAAAAGAATATGACTCCTGAGTCATTTTATTTTATGTTCATGTTATGTTTTCAACACAGTTGGCTTTAATCCGATGAAGGCACATGTTTTAAACACTGAATTCTGTTTCCAGCAACAGAAACAAACTGGATGTGCGCAACCATATGTCACTATATCCTGAAATCTTTTATATTATTTATAATATTACAGCTTGTTACACCTCTGCTTTTCTGTATTTGTCTTGTGCTTCATTACTACTATGATGGCTTGGCAACTGAATTTCTCCCACATTCATACATTGCACAATACTAGCAGCTGATGCAGTTTGTTGTGAATAGGCTGCTGGATCGCTTCATAAATGATATGAAGTTCAGTGTGGAGTTCACAATCAACCGCCTGATGATGCGGATCCAGCACAGAGCACTGGAGTTCGTGGCTAAACACAGGCTAGGAAAGGTGCTGTTTCCTAACACTGCCATCTCCCTATACCAGCCACAACTACAGCTGCCAACACTGAGGTTAGTCATAATATACTGTATCCAGACTGTTGATGAGTCATCAACCACATGACCTTCAAAACAGAACAATGGAATGTCAGCACTGCCCTAAACATGTTTTATTGCATGACAGTAGGATTATTCCTACTAACAAAGTACTCTACACAGGTAGGATGAATGCTTCCCAGATTGTTAACAACATGAACACCAAGCACTTGTTTTTGGAAAGGTACTATATACCTGGTATTACTGGTATTATGAACCCTATATTGTCTCTGTTTTAATTCAAACATTTGGTGAAACTAGCTGATCTACAAGCTCACAATATACAGGTATGCAGCTGTATAGCTGTATAGCTGTATGCATGCCAGCTGGTAGTTTATGCTCAGTTTGTACACATTGTTGTTGAAGTGGCTTTCCATGGGTGCTAATCTAACTACATCCATACTGTATTTGGGTTCTCTTTCTGACTGTAACCCTCCCACAGGAGCGCTTGGAATGTAGGAGTTAAGGCATTAAATGCTCTGGAGTTCAGGCATTCAATAAATAAATACACAAATAAATAATCAAATGAATAAATATGAGCATAGACTGCAAACCGCTGCACTAGCACAGATTTATATGAGATCCGTACCAGATAAGCTGATGGTCTGCCTTTTACTTTGCTGTAGACTTTTTGACAGACTACTGGAGAACAATCCTGAGCAGTACGCAGCCGTGCAACACATTGTAGTTGGAGCTTCTAAACCTGCCCCTTATCTGGTGTTTGGACCACCTGGAACAGGTACAGTATATTTGGTAACCCATTAAAACTAAGAATGAACCTTTTGCATTTTAGATGTTATTATTTAATAATTTGGTTATTCAAGAATAACAAGCTCATATCATGCCACATGAGTTGTAGATAAAATTTTTGAATATATTATATTTTTGTGTGTGTGTGTGTGTGTGTGTGTGTGTGTGTGTGTGTGTGTGTGTGTGTGTGTGTGTGTGTGCGTGTGCGTGTGTGTGTGTGTGTTCTGCTGTCAGGTAAAACAGTGACAATAGTGGAGGCCATCAAGCAGATAGAGAAGACCCAGAGTTCCTGTCACATCCTGGCCTGTGCTCCGTCCAACAGTGCCACCGACCTCCTCTGTCAGAAGATTGTGGAGCATGTGGACAAGCACAAGGTGTTCCGCATGTACGCCAGCAGTCGGGACCCAAGACTTGTTCCCGGAAATCTGCAGGTCAGCACCTAACACTGAAGGTCTTTGCAGACTGATATGTCTATTCAGATTTTGCAGTGTGCATTTTGAAGGACTATTACATCAGTTTCATTTCATTTCAAGCACTTAACCACATCTTGTTCGTGACAATGTGAGCCGTTCCACATGCTTGTATTATGTGTGCAGTGCATGCTATATGGTTTCCTGTGCATGTGTTTTTATAGGATTGCTGCAACCTGAAAGGAGATACATATGAGTTTCCCGCTAAAGAGGAGCTGATGAAGTACAAGATCATTGTCACCACTCTGATTACTGCTGGAAGGTACCCTAGATGCTAAGGTTTATGTATTTCACCTTGATACTCTTTACTGCTATTGACCACAGTTTATGCTAGAAGCTAACAGAAATGTGTGCTCCATAGAAAGCATAGAAGGGGTTCATGCACTGCCCTAGCCCTGCCACGGCTATTTTGGTGAGTCCAAGTCGACTTGCACAATAATAGCCATGCTTCGGACATTGACTTGCGGTTGGACTGAAATCTGCACAATCATCAAGGGGTCATTACTCCGTGTGTACTCACCCATTAAATAATTCCAAAGACGTGAGGTGCAATATAGTCCTAGTTTCATATCCATGTGAAAGTTGTGGCAAGTTTATATCTCCACTTTTTCACAAGATGTGCACAGACGACTTTCCCTCCGAGCAAGGGTCCCGAAATGATCGATGGACAGAATTTGGCAAACTGCCAATTGTGTGTCCCAAACTATTGTGTTTCCCTGATGATGTTTGCAGCGATCAGAGGAAGTTATCAAAAGTGCAGCTATCACTATGAGCCCCTTTGCCCGAGGGGTAAGATGTCCGTGTGCATCTCGTGAAAAAGTAGAGATATAAATAGACATATTGTGCCACAACTTTAACATGGATATGAAACTAGAGGACTATATCGCAGTATCGCACCCTACGTCTTTGGAATCATTTAATGGGAGCACAGATTTCAGTCCAAGCGCAAGTCAATGGGCCTGAAATATGGCTATTATTGTGCAAGTCAACTTGGACTAAACAATATAGCTGTGGCAGGGCTAGCACTGTCCTATCTCTCTGCTTTACCACTTGTTCAGATACTTTGTGTACTGTGTGTAAACCTCATTCTACATGCCATTATCTTTCAGTGTCATGTACACCTGACTGCCTTACACATTGTCACACATGCACCAAACACAAGAAATTACATTATATTATCATTATCTCAAGTGTCAACATATGAACCCTTTTCCTGTCTGTCAAGTGGTTTGATCGCATCTCCCAGCCATGATGTACAAGTACAGCCCTACCCTGTACATGGTGCTTGATGTTGAGTGCTACATAGGTAGGCATTGGGTGCCATTTTATAGTCTTAGGTATGAACCAGTTGGGGAATTGACCCTCGACCTTCCAATCTCAGGGTGCACACCGTTGACCACTACATTATTAATATAATCTCATACTTTCTAATGCATGACATTCTGTGGTCTCTCTAATGTGTATAGGCTGGTTTCAGGAGGTATTCCTACAGGCCACTACACACATGTGTTTGTGGATGAGGCCGGCCATGCTGTGGAGAGTGAATGCTTAATCCCATTGGCAGGTAAAAAAAAGAACAATACAATTATCAACTGGCAAATGTGTGTGTAAGTGTGTAAGTTGTGTTTATGCTGTGTCCACTCATTTATGATCCGTGGAACACAGGGTTACTCCATGCTGAGTCTGGTCAGGTGGTGCTGACAGGAGACCACAAACAACTTGGACCCATCCTCAGATCTCCACTGGCAATCAAATCTGGCTTGGGTAGGTGTTTCCTGTTCTTACACACACATACGTGCACATGTGTGTGCGCACACACAGCTGGAATTGCTGACTGAATGTTTAGTGTGGTAAATAAAATGTCTTCTCATTTGCAGGTGTCTCCTTGTTGGAGCGTCTGATGAGGGATTTCCCACTGTACCAGAAGGACCAAGAGAGGTTCAACAACTGTTTTGTCACCAAACTACTGAAGAACTACAGGTATCGTAGTGTTTACTGGGTCGTTTTGATTATTTTGATAATTTTAGACTTCCTCTTCTTTTGTTTTTGCCCTACTTTGTTCTTACAACAATCTCACTAGTACAGTGTTGTAGATTGTCAGCAATAATCATAATGTATCATAATGTATGAGGTGTCCACCTGACAGCAGTGATGTGCTTTATTGTTTGCTGTGTCAGGTCCCATCCTGCCATCCTGAAAATTCCCAATGAGATGTTCTATGAAGGAGAGCTCCAAGCGTGTGCTGATGAGATGAAACGCAACTCCTACTGCCGATGGGAATACCTTCCCAAAAAGGTAATTGTATAAATCCGGTCACCTTTCAAATCCATATACTGTCCCATCCTTCCCCCACCCCCATATGAAGTGTGTTTGCAAAAAGTAATACATAAATGTGTGAGTGACAACAATGTGTGAGTGACAACGATCTATAAAATTAGCTTCAATGTTTCTCAGAACTTCCCGGTGATCTTCCACGGGGTGACAGGCATTGATGAGCGCGAGAAGAGCAGTCCGTCCTTCTTCAACGTAGCAGAGGTGGAGGTGCTGATGGACTATCTGAAGAAGCTATTTGACACACAGGGAAAGAAGGGCATAGGTACCATCTCACCCCATGAGATAGGTATCATTGCCCCCTACAGGAAACAGGTGGGAATACACTTCTATTGGCATGCAGCTGCGATGCCATTGGACATGTAATGGAAATGTATTCAAATCTGGAGTGATGTACAGTATTGTTTTATGCAAACACTGTTCATGTACTGTAGGTGCAGAAAATCCGAAAGGCCCTTCAAAAGGTGGAAAAGGACCTTAAAGTGAGGAACATGCAAGACCTAAAGGTACACTTGGCTTGTTCACTATTCACACTACAGATAATGAGAATTAAACTGTATTGGTGAAGTAATGTTACATAAGTCTGTGTGTGTGTGTGTGTGTGTGTGTGTGTGTGTGTGTGTGTGTGTGTGTGTGTGTGTGTGTGTGTGTGTGTGTGTGTGTGTGTGTGTGTGTGTGTGTGTGTGTGTGTGTGTGTGTGTGTGTGTGTGTGTGTGTGTGTGAGTCAGGTTGGTTCAGTGGAGGAGTTCCAAGGCCAGGAGAGGAGGGTGATTCTGGTGTCTACAGTTCGCAGCAGCCGCAAATATGCAGAGTTTGACCAAAAGTTCTCCCTGGGCTTTGTGAAGAATGAGAAGGTATAACTTATAAATCAAACATAAATGCATGTTTGCTGTGCACGCACACTGGTCCAGTAGGATCCTGATACACGTCTTCTCTTCCTTGGTCAGAGGTTCAATGTGGCGTTAACTCGAGCCAAGGCCCTGCTGATAGTGGTGGGAAACCCCATAGTGCTGAGGTCAGACCCTACGTGGGAGAGGTGGGTACCAGTCCACTAGTGCACCCAATGTCAGTTCCAGTTCATGTTCATCTTGTCTTCTCATTCCTGTTTATGCATAATACAGTACCTTAATTGAGAGCCAAGTGTCTAACCACATTGTCTTCCCATACCCCGCCTCTCCTCCATGATATACACGCGCACACACACACACACACACACACACACACACACACACACACACACACACACACACACACACACACACACACACACACACACACACACACACCCCTCAGGTTTCTCCAGTACTGTAAGGATGAAGGAGGCTACAGAGGTGTCTCTGACAAAGAGGACGAGGACGATGAGGATGTAGAGACCAGATTGGTCCAACTCTTCGCCCAGATTAAAGGTGAGGCGCGCACACACACACACCAACGCATCACGTGAACCAATGTATAGTCCTTTTGAAGTGGTTTGACCCCTTCCTTAGACAGCTTTGTGGCTGGGAACTGGGACCTGTGACTTTGTCCTGTCTCTGAGCATGGAATTAAGTAGCATATTCTGTCACTGGCACCACCTCAGGCTCAGACAGATCTGATTTTTTTTTAAATAATGTTACTGTTGTTCTGTTGTTTCCCCCTAGTGGAGACTGCAGAGAGTGTAGTTCAACAGCACCTGGAACCAGAGTGGAGGAATGACATGTGAGCTGGAAAAGACTGGAGGCTTTCTCTTTGAAATCTGAAAACATCTCAATGTTTCGAACATCTGGAATAATTTATGCTCTTTTCTTCTCTTCCGGGGATTCCTGCATGGCCAAAACATTGTGAGATGGGGGTCCTCCGAGGCCATATGTATAGGTTATCAATTTGGAGATCCTTGACAAAAAGAAAGAGATGCTAACCCTGAAAAGTATAACAACCTATTACCGTAGGCTTTCCAGTTTTGAATAGGTTCAGAGACACTCACCTACAATACATCATGTATTGTACATGCACTTATGAGTGTGGGGGGAAAATACTGCCTTCGGGTTCTATGAAATCATTTTCGACTCCTTGTTGATGTCATGTGGGACTGCTTGCACCTAGGGAATAAAACAACTAACTATTGTTGAAAGAGAATCTTTTTTAATAGATTGTTTAAATAGATGTTTTCAGCAGAACTAGAAACTTCAAATGAATGTGGAGTTTGAAGACAAATGGGTGTACTATAGTAAAGTAGGTTGGAATGTCCATGTCTAATCAAATCAGTGTCAGTGTTGTAGAATGAATTTAATAGTGTCATCCTATCCTCTCAGGGAAGCCAAAAATAATATATTATTACACAACACCAACTTTGATGAGGTACTACTATTGCTTGTTTTCAGGATTTAAGGTTTTCAATTATCAGGGAAAGATGTATTTTTAATCTCCTGAAAAATTAAGGAAGAGGCATTCTCACGCTAAAGTTGCTATTTTCGTTACCATCCTATTTCCCCTACACCTAGACCTGTTACATTATGCATAGGTGTGGTTTGGGCATTTTTAGCTTTCACCCAATCCGTGTTGCTCTTGCTTAGTCCTTGCCTAGTCCTAAAAGTACTAAAAGCCTGCTTGTTTGCTCTCTCTCCATGCGCGCAAATGCATGAAGAGAGAGCAATCATAGAGCAATCCTAGCTCGGTCAATTCTCGATCATGTGTACCATTCAACATGCTATATGATCATGGAATATTGATGTTTTTGTTTGCTGTATGGGCCGTGCATTTAGCCCAAGTCTACGAAACATTTGCAAATTGCAAAAAGGGAAATATTATAGGCACAGCTTTTTGATAAATCATATCTAGGTCAATTTTGGACCATTTCTTATATTTCAAAGTGCTGTGTGATTGTCAAACATCAATCTTTCATTTGCTGTATGGAATATGCGTGTGCGTTTGGGAATTCGGTGAAACATGGTAAAACTGAATCAGCAGCAGCAATGTGTCACAAGTTAATTTAACTATATTATTAGCTTAGCTAAACACATGGACTCAAGGAAGTGACCAAGAGCAGGCAATCTACAGCTGTTAATAGGACAAACTAAATAATGAGATGAACTAGGCCTACTTCACTGATGCAGCAGCTGTTTTACTCTGCCTTCTTATGGTATAGGTGCCGTTATCTATTTCACAAATCTATTTATAAAAATAACAATTTAATGGACTGCGTGACAAACACATCTATGACCACACCTCCAGTCGCAAATAAAGGTGTTGGCATAAGGAATAGTCGCTAAGGGAAGGAGAAAGGTGACGAAAATAGCAATAACGGAATTCGTTACGGCTGTGGGCCACGGGCCACGTCACGGACAGCGCATGTTACGAAGATCGGGCCCATATTATTTTCCAAATGTTTTTGTTTCTTTTTCATTTCTTTCTATTCTTCTATTCTAACGTCTTTGTTTCTCACTGATGTAATCCAAATGGTATATACAGTATGTAATGGCAAGACCAACACGGATTGGATGGCAGCTAAAAACGCCCAAATTACACCTATGCATAATGTAACGGGTCTAGGTGGTGTTTAAGGGAAATAGGATGGTAACGAAATTATCAACTTTAGCATGGGAACGCGTCTTCCCCAATGCTAGATGCTCTAATTGCCTATAAAGGGAGATGAGATGAAATTGGAGCCTGTAGTCTGTGATCTTATTTATCCTCTGTGAGTCTGATGTTGTCTTCAGTCCTGTTTCATGGAACGGAAGCACAGCTGATCCAATGAGGTGTTTGCACTAACTGACAAGTTTACAATTACATGATATTATAAAGTTATAAAATAAAATGTTTAAATGTAAGTGAAGATTGTGCAGAATCCCAGTCTATTCCTACAAGTACATAATAGTAAAACAAGATTAAATGAAATATTCTTTCATTTTAAATGAATTGCACAGACTTATTTGTGCTTTCTGTAAAAATGTCTTCTCATGCCTATGAAACATTTGAATTTAATAGTGTCATCCTATCCTCTCAGGGAAGCCAAAAATAATATATTATTACACAACAACAACACCAACTTTGATGAGGTACTACTATTGCTTGTTTTCAGAATTTAAGGTTTTCTCAATTATCAGGGAAAGTTGTATTTTTAATATCCTGAAAAATTAACAAGTGGTTTCACACAACAGTAGATATAGGGCTCCAATTGTGTGTGTGTGTGTGTGTGTGTGTACAGCAGTATGATGTATGTACAGCAGTATGATGTAATGATTCACTCATGACTATGAGTAATGATTCACTCATGACTAGTTTCAGCGTCTTGTTTCCCCATTGTTTTCCGATTGGAAAATCCTTCTAATTGTAGGCTACCCTATGCCTATCGACAATATACCTTGCAGGTAAACAAAAGACACCTGATAATCATTTGAATATGTGATGGCCATGACAAAGACCAAAACAGACATGCACATCCAACCCATTCTGACCAGTGAATAGTTGAAACAAGAATAATAAACAGCTCACACCCTGATGGTTCAAATGCCAAAATGATGCCTTTATTGCACTATAGTCTAATATCTGATGGCTGACCATGGGCCACTTCCCCGTAGCTGAAACTCGCGGCCAAGACGTGTGAAAAGCCAGTTACAGCACAATTGAATTCTGATAAAATCCTCAGGCGGGCTGCAGTCCCCCCAGAGTCTCCCCCTCCAGTGCCTCCGAGTACAGTATTTTCTAAATACTTGAGTTACTTGACTTGTTTTATACATGTTATAACAGTGTTGGCCACAACCTATTTTCTTAATCTTCAACAAATATTCTGAATATGTGAGTCATGACTCATGACTTCAGGGTGGCCTTGAGGCAGCGAGAGAGCAAGGCCTATATTGTGTTATGTCTATATTAGTCTGCCAATTGTGGTCTAGGAGGGTCAGTAACAGTATGGTATTAGGCTACGTGGGTACAATAAAATGGTTATGATAAAACTGAGACTTGCACACGTACCAAGCAACATGTCAGGTGTGTAGAAGTCCAAAGGCCAATGACCCCAAGGACACCCCTCAAGGACCCATGGTCTGAATGTCTG
This sequence comes from Benthosema pterotum, assembly GCA_039105355.1. Lineage (NCBI taxonomy): Eukaryota > Metazoa > Chordata > Actinopteri > Myctophiformes > Myctophidae > Benthosema > Benthosema pterotum. Next base: position 24,752,073 of record CM076968.1, on the reverse strand, counting down.
TGACCGCACTTTGAGAACCACACTGATATAGGTAGCATGGGTTATAGGCAGGGAAGAATTATCCAATGGGCACATTGGGCTCAGGCCCAGGGGTGGCCTGAGCTAGGGGGGTCCCTGAGCTTGATTGTCCTTGTAATCGCTAAGAGACTCAAGCTCAGGGCCCCCCAAGAAGGGGTAACAGTGAATAACAGTGGTGCACACGCCCACACGGCCCTTGTCACTGTTATTAACAATGTGTTTATTCATTTTGCGTCACTAAAATAACCTCAAAAGTCCCAAAATGATACAATGCATTAGTGCAAGTGTTTAAACATTTTGCATTTATTTGGCATAGTTATTTTTCCATGATTATCATTTTCAAGCAATATGCTGTAAATCCTGCTGAAATTCCGGTGCACCACACCAGAAAGAAAAATGCTCCTGTGTAGCGGGGCCCTTTGACTGACGGCGGCACAGGGGCCCATATTTTCTTGATATGGCTATTGGGTAACAGTTAAATCAAACCAATTTATTTAATCCATAATAAAAAAAAGAAAAATAATGCATGACATGAAATGAAACTATTTATTGGCCTCCCTCTCATTTTTCTTCTCCCAAAATAGTGTAGGCTACGGGCTACTTAGATACAGTCGGCACGGTGGCACGGTGGCACGGTGGCAGAGTGGTTAAGATCACTGCCTCACAGTAAGAGGGTACTGGGTTCGATTCCCGGTCTCGGAAGGTGCTGGGTTCGATTCCCAGTACGACCTGTGGGAGTTTGCATGTTCTCCCCGTGACCGCGTGGGTTTCCTCCGGGCACTCCGGTTTCCTCCCACCTGAATGAAACATGCAGTGTAAATGAGTTATGATTGTGCGTGAATGCTTGGTGTTGGTCGGAGGGGCCGTTGCGCACAGATTGGTTGCCACGCTTCTGTCAGTCTGCCCCAGGGCAGCTGTGGCTACAACGTAGTTACCATCACCGGTATGTATGGGTGATAGGGTGTGAATGTAAAGCGCTTTGGGTATCTTGAAAGGCGCTATATAAGTCTAAGTATTATTATTATTATACAGTGTTGGGACATGTGCACTACGTAATTTAATATATTACATAATATATTACCAAAATGCAGTAACTTGTAATATAAATATACTACTTAACATAAAAATTCTAATATATTATACTTTTCTTTCTGCGTTACTGCATTACTTTCAATATTACTTTCTGTTTGCTTACTTTCGTTGCAAGTGTTCTTGTGAAATTATCTTTAAGAAGTTAAATAAGTAGGCTACTTATTTTCTATAATTTGTCATCAAATTATTTGTTTTTTCAAGTTGATTTCATATTTGTCCAGATAGCCAAGTGCACTTGCTTTATTGTAGGTATGCCACTGGCCTACGCAATATTTGATTAATAGTGATACTAAATATTTAATTATGTAGGCCTATTTTGTAAAAAGTTTTTTAAGTAATATGTAATAGTAATATTAATATATTAAACTTGCTCAGACAGTAATATTGTAATATAATATATTGCTTTAAAATGAAGGTAATAATTAATAAGTAATATATTAACAAGGTAAAGTAATATTCCCAACACTGCTTAGATATAGCCAGCTCTTAAGAAACAAAACCTAGTTTGAGTAGCCTACATTTTCTTGATTTACTACTACTAGTCTATAGGGCCTAGACTAGTTGATAGTAAACGAAACCTAGGAGCCTAGACTCCAGACTACTAAGTTTCGTTTACTATGAGCGACAACGCTCGTAGATAAGAACAGCTAATAAGCAGCCTCGAAGCGGGTGCACAACGTCCACTTGCCTGCAGGTTTCAGTGTGTGGGCGGCGGCATAGACAGCTGTGTTGCAACTGTAGCCTACAGTGTGGCTACGGAGTCGAGGCGGCCGGGACCTATGATCACTCAGTCTATTTAGGCTACTTGCGTCCTCAGCGAGTATATGGCTAAGCAGTTTTGCTGAATAAGTCAAGACTTACGATCCAAGATGAAAACGAAATTTTCCGAGATCTGCAAAATTGGATTAGACTTCTTTGAGTTTTTGGAAGAGACTGATCGAGCAGAAGTCAAACATAGGAGTAAACTAAAAGAAATCTATAATCTCGAGTTCAGGTGAGTTTTTGGTTTGGTTTCAGATAAGCAGTTGAAATCTACAGAATATATTCTTGGTAGAGTCCGTCCCTGTTAACTAGGGCTATGCATGCTCTTATTATTTCAGAAATGTGGAAGGTCGAAGAGGTCCAAACTTTTGGAATGTTCTCAATGTTCTGGAACTGTCATGCAAAGTCGAGATCACCTATATGAGAGGGAAAGAAACAGTTCGTTTCACTCCCCAGGTGAGTATTTCTCGGCGCAACTTTTCACTGTATAAAATAAAATGATCTATATAGCACGTCTCTCCTGTTCCCATCATCCGTCGACTCGGCTGCCGCTGCACTATGCTCGGCTACAGCTGCTGCTGCACCCATAGATGTTGATGTTGACAGTCGTACCTTTTGCCCTGGACTTTTCACTACAATCAACAGTAAAACCCGCAGATCTCCCAACATGACTGCCCACTTGCCACAAATGTTAGTGAGCACAGCGCAGTAATTGTGCACTTATTGTCCATCTGTTTATTCGAAGAAGCGTTTTATTAGGTTTAGTTATAACCACTCGTTTACTTCCTGTTTATACTGAATGTAATTCCATCTTTCACCGAATACGCCCCCACTACTAGAAGATGTGACAACTTTATTGTCACATCACGGGTTTACAAGTGACAGTCTCAGTTAAACACCGTATATTGGGTGAAATACTATGCAGCTGTATGTAATGCAGTCTGCACTTAACGTTAGAAAAATGAGATCTGCAACAAGGTCTTTTCCCCTCCATTGCGCTGTAAAAATACAAAGCTTTATTATTTTATTATTATTTACTCAAATAGGTGAATCATCACTTTTAGGGGGCATAGGGCAAGAGGTTCATATGAACATGAAAATTCTTACGGAAATTGGAATGGCATTTAACATTATGTTGATGTTATTGACCTAATACAGGTGACAGCCATATATGAGGACCAGTGGCATTCACGCAGGAGTCAGCAGCGATTAGCTCCCCAGAATGGACCATCAGGGCAAACACAGAGAGCTGACATTGGTGAACAGAAGACTGGGGTTCAAGCCAAAAGGCCCCTGCCCCGAAAGAGATTTGTCAATTATATTCTGAACAAGCTCAATACGAACATGTAAGATAACAAAGGAAAATTGCTTGTACACTAGTCATACAGACACAGTATGCCAGTATGTAATGTCATTTGTGTTCTTACTTCATTTTGTGGCTACTACAGAGATCTTAGTTTCTGAAATTATTAGTCATGTGACACTTGTAGCCACGATGTTGTTGACGAGGTTGTGTAAAATCGCTTACATTTCATGAGTGTTGTTAGGCCAGGTTTCACCTGACAAAAAATCTTGTATACAATTTCACCAGGTTGCAACCTGGTCGTTGCTTGGTATTGGATCTCACTGTCTCTCTACAATTTTGCTCATGTGACTTTTAAGTCTTTCAAAGTGACACTCATGAATTTAGTTTACATTTAGTATATTTACATAGAATCATGAATGTAATATTTACATGGAAGTGAATAATCATGCCAGTATCTGCCAGTAGGATATCATGTCATGTTGTATCCACAGGGCTGAGTTCATCTCGGACAAACATGGCATATGCATCACCTCAGATCATGATTTGGAGAACGGCAAGATTCTAGGTGTTGAAGGAGTAGTACATTATGGAGGCATGTATGAGGTGTGTGTCCATCCATCGTTTCAACTATTGATTATATAGTGATGATTGTTGTATTGAGTACTGTTATGAGGGGGACAAATGAGATATATTTAACACATTGTTTAATCAACTAAATTCGTTAATCTGGTTAACCACTTAAAGTACCAAAACCGTGGATTTTAAACGTGTTGCATGCAATGTGTTCCATTATGATACATTGTACATCTGTTGTTTGTGTTACGGTATTTGTGAAAACATTTTCGCCTGTAATGCTCAAAATGGGGAAGGCAGGTTCATAGGAATACACAAGCGCTAATCCCAAAACACACTTGCCCTGTATCAAATCCGGCAACCTTGGAACATTCACCACAAGGTATTCCTAGACATAACCTCAGTTGTCACTGGATAAGAGTTTCTCTGCAGTCCCATGCTTTTAGCAAATGTTTATCCAAATAACAAATAATGTAATGCAGATGCACAGGTTCATTTGGTTTAATTTTACGCTCTCAATTGGTTACCAACTATCCATCATTGAGCTACTGTACATGGGGATCACCTTTGAGTGCTACTCAAATACTGGAGTATTTAATTAAAATCAGCAAGATAATCATATGATTACCTTGCTGATTTTAATTAAATACTCCAGTATTTGTGTATTTAATGACTTTTTTGAGTGACTTTTTTCTTCTTGCTGTAACAGCATGTGGTCCATCTGTATGTGGAGAACACAGGGACAGAACCAGTCTTTTTCACCTACTACAGTCCTCTACAATGGCTAAAATGTTTCTCTCTGGAGGATAAATATAGAGTGACCCGTGCCAACCCATTGGAACTGAAACCAGGTGAATTTATTAAGCTGCAAAGAAAACAAGTTATGGTTTCTTGATCTTAATCACTGAAATATAATTCTGTTATACATAATTAACCAGGGTACTGCACTTGGTTCCCTCTACATCAAATGCCAAAAAAGAATCTCAACACAACGCATCTCAATGCAATGTGTCGTGAGCTTGTACATTGATGTTTGACAGGTTTTCACCTATTTATGCTATAAATAGGTGTTAGGGTTCATAAGGTTTATTTGATGTATTTCTGTCCCCAGGTGCTAAATACAAAATCAAAGTGCTCTTCCGTACCAGCTTAGTAGGTTATTATCCAGCAACTTTCGCCTTTGAGTTCAAACGAGACCTGCCATCCGCCACTGTCTTTCACATTGTCCGCATTATGGAAGCCAAATGCATTACATCTTTTGGAAAGGAGCTGGGCCCCGTAGCACCTTACAAACCTTGCATCATCCCTGCCATCAAATTTGAAAATCAGTCGACAAGCACTATTGTGGATGGCCTGCCACCTGAGAAGTATGCTACAGTATATATACTTACAGTATGTTGTTGACTAGAAGCTAGAATGTTGACTAACAGTGATGCATTGATTAAATTGTCTCATTACAGTTTGTCAGTGTTGCGCCTCAAAATGGAAGTCGGGCTGAAAAAGTATGAGGTTCCAAAATATATGACTCAGCTGATCATGTCTCTGAAGAACCCGAAATCTGTCCGTGGTGAAAGGTAAATGTAACATAGTTTGGATTATCAACACATAATGTATTCCACTATTAAATAAGCAAAAGTGGGAAACATGTACATGTTTTATCTTCTACATACAATGAAGATAGATTTTGGCTCTGTTAACTGTTGGTAGTAAATCATTGGCCACTACGGCAAGTAACATCCAACTCCTTGATTCAGACTATAGAGAAGACTATACTGCCCAGCCTACCAAGTCAATACAATTTTCCAACGGTCCAATTAGCCTTCATGATTTTGGGAGATAAACAATTACCTCAAGAACATAATTTACAATGAATGTAATATCACTTGGCTGACCAGTTGAAACTAGCCTCGGCCCCCAGGCTTACAGTACATCTACGCGGCGAATTGAAAGCCTGGGGACAAATTACCCCAGAGAGTATCAAAAGGTGGGACTTCCGGTTTATTAACTTCCACCGGAAGTTGCCAAACTTCCCCCTGGAAGTTGCCATTTTTCATCCAATCGTGGTGCAGTGCTCCCGAAAATGTATATCCCCCGTGAAAACATTTTATTTCTCCCTTTGTGTTTGCAAAGCCCTTGTAAAGGTTTAAAAGATGGATGAACAAGTCAAGACAGTAGTGAGGACTGAACATGGTTGTTTCTGTAAACACAGCAACTTAACAGCAACAGCAACCGATCGTCGATAGAATATGAGGCGTAGTTAGCACCCAGGGTGAGTTGAAACACTTTTACAGTAAACCCAATACCATGGGGGAAAAACAATTCCCATAGTTACTGCACTGTATAACAGTAGAAACATCTTGTGTCTGGCATCTTGTCAACAGCTTTTCCTTTTCATAAGGGCTGGTATAGAGAACTTTAAGGAACTATGCTACCTATGTAATTATCCGAACACATGCTGTTATTATAACCTGTGTGAAATGTGTGACAAATGAAGTTGAAGTTGTAAATTATTTGAAACACTACATTGCATTCTTTGTAGAAAGTGCTTGCTTGAGAGTCCATTGAGCGAGGAGAACTATTGCGAGAAGTTCCAGCTGATGCTGTTTCTAGAGGAGATGCAAGCAATGTACGACATCAGGAGATACGCTATCCCCAAAGATGATGGAGAACTTGCCTCCATGGTCAGAGATGAAGTCAACAAAAGACTTCTTGTTTTGGAGGTTAGTTTGAGTCGCATGCACATACATGTGCGCACGCACACATACACACACGCACGCACACACACACACACACACACACACATTCATTCATCCTCATGTTGCTGTAGGTTGAAGGTGTGTCTGAGAACCGTCCATCTGTGCTTCGTGGGGACCAACTGCTTGTCACACCAAAAGGGGAAGAAGTGCAGTACAGAGGCTATGTCCATAGTGTGGAGCTGGACCAAGTCAAACTGGGTTTCAGCTCGCGGTAAGCTCAATATATAGCAATGAATAACAAATGTAACAACGCAGAGTATAATACAATACATTTTACACTCCATCAGAATGACTATACCTGGATTTGTTAGTCTTTGCTGAATATTTTGTAACTTTCTTGTTGTAGTATAACCTGCTAATCCTACTGTAGCTTAATCTATTTTTCTGCCCGCTCATGCAGTTTATTGTGAATCTACTGCAGGTTGGTGGATCAGTTTGCAGCAGGCATGAAGTTCAGTGTGGAGTTCATAATCAACCGTCTCATTATGCGTGTCCAGCACAGAGCATTGGAGTTTGTGTCTGAATACAGGTTGGGAAAGGTGCTGTTTCCCACCCTAGGGAGGCAACAGCAACTAGAGCTACCCACACTGAGGTTAGTCATCCAGTCATTCTATCCACATTGATGAGTCATTAATCACATGAACAGTATTCTGGGGCGAAGAGATTGACTGAAATATCTCTGCAGTGACATTGGAGCATGTGTTCCAGAAGAGATTTCCCCATTAATCTTTCTCATAGTTTCTCAAAATATATATAAAAAAAAAAAAAATATATATATATATATATATATATATATATATATATATATATATATATATATATATATATATATATATATATATATATATATATATATATATATATATATATAAAGACGATTATGCCACAGACAACGCCAAATCACGGAAAACAAACACAATGTTTTGGACCAAACAAAGAATAAAAAATAAAAAAAACAACAATAAAAAGTGTAACCTCTCTTTGGCTGAAAATATTGCAATGGTTGTCATGATTTGTCACAAGTTGGAGTTGGAAAGTCTATGAGGAAAATTATGGGGGAAACTCTTCAGGAACAGGCACTCTGACGTCACTGCAGAGCCCTATAGAGCATCATTTGTATATATTCATTGTGTTCACTAGGCCTAGTGCTGCAGCCGCTCCAGATAAACGAATGGTTCTGCCTTTATCTCTGTAGGCTTTTTGACAGACTTCTGGAGAATAATCCTGAGCAGTACGCAGCCGTGCAACACATAGTAGCAGGGTCTTCGAAACCTGCCCCATATCTGCTGTTTGGACCACCTGGAACAGGTATATTTGATTTTATTATATATAGGTTATTATAGGTATATACTGTATACCTATATGTTATATGTATACTGTATGTACTGTATGTTTTTTCTGAAAACATTGGTAGGATTTTGAAGGCATTTATAGAACTGACCTCAGGTCTAAATGGTTTTACGCAAGTCTTCGCTACAGAGAAGCCGGGTGGCATTCCCCTATCAAATTATCAAATCTCCTTACCTAAATGTGCTGCTGTTTGTGTTTGTCAGGCAAAACAGTGACCGTGGTCGAGGCCATCAAGCAGATAGCAAAAACCCAGAGTTCCTGCCACATCCTGGCCTGTGCTCCGTCCAACAGTGCCACCGACCTCCTTTGTAAGAAGATCATAGAGCATGTGGATGAGCACACTGTGTTCCGCTTGTACGCCAGCAGCCGGGAACCTAAACAGGTTCCCGATGTTCTACGGGTCAGTAGCTTAATCCTTGAGTAAAATAATACGTTGTATGTTAACAGTGCATATCAAAGATTTGCACAATATTCATGACTTTTCAAAAATAGCAGATACTGTATGCAGATGGTGGCAGAAAGTGACATGCTGTTAGCTTGTACATCTGCTATTTTAGCAAGCATGAAAGAGATATACTTCCCATCAAGGTCAGGGGTTTTCAACCGGTGGTCCGGGGACCACCAGTGGTCCTTGAGAGGGTTCCAGGTGGTCCCCAGCTAAGTTGTTTAACCAGATGTAACTCTTGAGAACGTAAAAATGAAACCAAATGGACCCTGGCGGGTCCATTTGGTTTCATTTTTACACTCTCAAGAGTTAAAATATTCATCATCTGAATTAGCCCATAAGTCTGCACAACTAGAAGATGGACAAAAGCAAGAGAAATCTTTAGTTTTGGGGTCTGTGGGGCTAAAATATCCTCAAATGGTGGTCCGTGGCTCAAATCCTGAATAAATGGTGGTCCCTCGGATGAAAAAGGTTGAAAACCCCTGCCATAGGTAGTAGTGGGAGAGCATTTGTTGCAGTTTTCAACTTTGCTCGCTCTGCTCACCCAAGTAAAGCTAACATGTTTCTAACATTTCTCATAGAAGTATTTTGTATGCATGTTGTTCCTGTGCATGTGTTTCTGTAGGGTTGCTCTAACCTACAAGGAGAAACATATGTGTATCCCCCTAAAGAGGAGCTGATGAAGTACAAGATCATAGTCACCACTTTGATCACTGCTGGAAGGTAGCTAAATGCTAGATGCTAATATTTATTTGTTTGTTTGAATGATTGATTGGTTGACATTTTTTATTAACTGCTCCTTGAGGGTGGTTTTGAAGGAGGGTTACAGTTTATGTCCCCTATAAGACAGTTAAGAGCCAGGTGGCACCCATTTACAAAAATCTACAAATTGTGGGTCCTGTGACGGTGCCATTTCATTATTCCAACGTCCCATTGTTATCACCTCCCATTGTTCCCAATGTACTAACCCTATCTCTAACCCTCACCCTCTCCACCACGAGCATGTTGCAGCATGGGCACACAGCTTAGGACTTATGATCTATGGGACTTCAGATCTTAGATCAGTCCCATTTGTAGGTCCCTAATTACTCAGCATCATTATACAGGTACATTTTTTTCTAAGGTATTGATAGGACATTCTGTGTTCTCTCTCCATTTGTATAGGCTGGTTACAGGAGGGATTCCCCCAGGCCACTACACACATATATTTGTGGATGAAGCTGGGCACGCTGTGGAGACTGAATGCTTAATCCCATTGGCAGGTAAAAGGGAATACAATTGTCATGGCAAATGTTTTAGGTTGTATTTATGTGGAATCCATTCATTTATGATCCATGGAACACAGGGTTACTCCATGCTGAGTCTGGTCAGGTGGTGCTGGCAGGAGACCACAAACAACTTGGACCCATCCTCAGATCTCCACTGGCAATCAAATATGGCATGGGTAGGTGTTGCCTCTTCTCTCACACACACACACACACACACACACACACACACACACACACTGGACCCCAAAATATGGTGGCCTGGTCCCATTTTCTACTGATGCCAGAATGGCTACACAATTATTACAACATGTTCCCATTGCAGGAACAGAAATCAAGACAAGGTAATAGATATGTTGAACCTAAAATGATTTATGCAAATGTAAAGGGAAAGCAGAAGGCTGGGCTGTTTACCACACTCACAGGCACAATAAGATTGCTAATGGTGTGTGATTGCATTATTATATTATTGCTGCAGAATGCATTGCAAACACATGAGTGGGGCACAGATGCAGTAATGCAGACACACACATGTGACAAAACCACAGGGAAGCCAGGAAAGATGACTTGATTTGATAGAAATTATTACGTATTCTGATAATTATGTATTCCAATCAACGGCATTGATCATGTTTAATGCATGAATATAACTAAATGACATGTGTACAACATCTTGTGATCCTACATCCCATCATCAGATGCATGTACATGACAATTACTTTTGTTTCTGGTGTGATTGCCATAACCTGTTGGACAGGTGTTGACCTACTGTGATAAATACTGACTTCATACGTGATGACACACACACACACACACACTCGCGCGTGTGCACACACACACACACACACACACACACACACACACACGCGCGCACACACACACACACACACACACACACACACACACACACACACACACACTGCTGATGTTTGATCTGTGGAGATAAAAGTTCTTCTCATTTGCAGATGTCTCCTTGTTGGAGCGTCTGATGAAGAATTTCCCACTGTACCAGAAGGATCAAGAGAAGTTTGACAATCGTTTTGTCACCAAACTGTTGAAAAACTACAGGTGTTGTAGTGTTTAGTATATTTTAGACTTTGTATTTTATTTTATTTTGTTTTATTTTATTGACATCCTACACATGTCACACAAAAGTAGTAAAAAACTATCTACAGGTCTTTTTGCTATTTTGGATTTTAAAGCAGTAGCAGTTTAGGACATGTAACAGTGATGTGCTTTATGGTTTGCTGTGTCAGGTCCCATCCTGCCATCCTGAAGATTCCCAATGAGATGTTCTATGATGGAGAGCTCCAGGCGTGTGCTGATGAGATTCTATGCAACTCCTACTGTGGGTGGCCATACCTGCCCCAAAGGGTAATTTACTTTTGTATACACATACTGGCAGCGAGCACAAGAAATGTTTAGGCAAGCATGTATTTGGTCCAATTTTGAGTAAATGGTGATACCTCAGCTGCATTTATTAGGTTTTACTGAGGTTAACTCCACCTCGCTGCTGGAAACTGCTGCTGCACTGTGTTTGGTTAAAACGCTGCCTCACCCCCCACAACCGCCTCCCCCACACACTAACACCGCCTTATCCTGAGCCCGACAAATTTTTTGACAACATGATTTGTTGACAACAATAAAGTTCTGGACCATTTGCAGGGCAAAGCAAGTGTCTGTCTGCAGGGAAACAGCTGCAGCATCAAAGTAGAAGCTCCCACTGATCAGCCTCGCAGTTAGTGAGTCAGTGAGATTAGATCCTCACAGACACAGTAATAGTTCCTCATAGACACAGTATTCCCAAACAATAATAATGCAACTAGTGTCTTTCTTGCAACAGTTTGTGTCAGACACAGCAGGCTCTTGCAGTTAAATGCATATTAATTTGGGGGTCCTTGAGTAAGCACAACCATGCCAGACGTTTGCTTTTCATACTTATTGAGGCAAAAGAAACCCAAAGATTTGTCAACATTGTGCCTTCTACGTTGTAGACAAAAAAGGGGAAAAAATACGTGTTGTTTCTGAGAATCGGACATTTATGTAGCTAGTACAGTATGTAGTAGCTAGTATGTAGCTTTTGGTTGAGGAATTGATGATTTACTGGATTATATGTTTTTGAGCGTGACAATGTTTCAAACTGGATGTTACATGGAGGGCATTGGAGGCTACAGTCAATGGATGATTATTGGACGTCACATTGTTTCCAGTAAGAGGCTACACCGTGTGTCAAGTTGCTGTCTGCAAAACTGTAAAGGAGATAAGGACTCTTTGCTCCTTATCATCGCTTACCGAGACCAATGGTCAGTCGCCGCTGCTGCTCTCCACTCCCTCATGTATTTGGGGCAAACGTACTATAGGTACCAATCCACAGACAAAATGTTTAGTGTGGTAGCGTAATTTTCAGAAATCTATAGTTATAGTATATAGTTATTGCACAGTGATAAATCCCCCGCCCCCCAGAACTTCCATTCATAATGACTGTCGCTTTCAGAAAGTAATTTCCAAGTGAAAATGCAATGCATCAGCAAGCAGTCTTTCCTACAACATCTATAAAGTCGGCTTCATTGTTTCTCAGAACTTCCCGGTGATCTTCCATGGGGTGACAGGCATTGATGAGCGCGAGAAGAGCAGTCCTTCCTTCTTCAATGTAACAGAGGTGGAGGTGCTGATGGACTACCTGAAGAAGCTCTTTGAGACACAGGGCAAGAAGGGCCGCGCTACCATCTCACCCCATGAGATAGGTATCATTGCCCCCTACAGGAAACAGGTGGGAATACACTTCTATTGCCATGCAACTTCATGCACAGGGAGAATTAGATATTTAAGGTTTTATACAGTATATTATAAATATTATTTTCTGGGAACACTGTTTACATACTGTAGGTGCAGAAAATCCGAAAGGGCCTTCAGAAGGTGGAAAAGGACCTTAAAGTGAAGAACATGAAACACCTAAAGGTACACTCGGCTGGTTCACTATTTACACTACAGGTTATAAGCAAAAAAATAGTATCAGCAATGTGATATTCTGTGTGTGTGTGTGTGTGGGTGTGTGTGTGTGTGTGTGTGTGTGTGTGTGTGTGTGTGTGTGTGTGTGTGTGTGTGTGTGTTAGGTTGGTTCAGTGGAGGAGTTCCAAGGCCAGGAGAGGAGGGTGATTCTGGTGTCTGCAGTTCGCAGCAGCCGCAAATATGCAGACTTTGATCAACAGTTCTCGCTGGGCTTTGTGAAGAATGAGAAGGTATGACTTACCGGTATAAATCAAATACAAGTGCACGTTTGCCCTGCATGTGTGCCGGGCGTGTACGCACACTGGTCCAGTAGAATCTTGATACACGTCTTCTCTTCCTTGGTCAGAGGTTCAATGTGGCGTTAACTCGAGCCAAGGCCCTGCTGATAGTGGTGGGAAACCCCATAGTGCTGAGGTCAGACCCTACGTGGGAGAGGTGGGTACCAGTCCACTAGTACACAATGTCACCAGTTCCATAAATCAGTGATTCTCAAATGTCTTATGGACCTTTCAAACGAGGAGCAATAAATGCACACATTTTTAGTTTTACCTGGCTCAACATCAGCTCTGCTCCAGGTGCGCGACAATGCAAGCGTAAAGAAAAGCTAAACTGAATTCAGGTCTGGTGAATTACGGGACCATGCTCACGAATATGCTTGCGTTATCGCACCGCATCTTCTCAGCACAAAAACACAGGTATCATTGGAAATAAATTAGAGGCGTGTTTTAATGCTCCTTGTCTAAAAGATCCTTAAATGTCATTGATCCCTCAAGTGATGAATGTTTTTGGCGACGGATGTACATCCTCCTTATCAACTAATATTCCTAACTCCCGCCCCATAAAATATAATAGATTTATGTTGATAAATTGTTTCAATTATTACATTTTTTCAAAATATAAAATCTATAAGCTCATATATCCCTCAGGTTTCTCCAGTACTGTAAAGATGAAGGAGGCTACACTGGTGTCCCTGACACAGAGGACAGCGAGCAGGTCGAGACCAGATTGGTCCAACTCTTCGCCCATTTGGAGGTTACAGGTGAGACACACACACAGCATAAACACGTGTACGCAAGCGACAACCGTTACCCAATGTATTGGTCTTTTAAATGATGCTTAGACAGTATTGTGGCTAGGACCTATAGGTACTGTGACCTGTGTCCTGTGTCTGAGCACGGATTTAAGTAGCATATTCTCACTATTGGGCGTCACTGTTGCACCACAACAGTGACAGCCAGACTTCAGACAGGTCTTTATCTTACTGTAATGTCCCCCTCCCTTTCTATATGTTGTTTCCCCTTAGTGGAGACTGAAGAGAGTGAAGTTCAGCAGCAGGTGGAACCAGAGTGGAGGAATGACATGTGAGCTGGCAGAGACTGGAGGCTTTCTTTTTAAAATTTGGAAGCATCTCAATGTTTGAAACATTTGGAATGTATGTATGTTTTTCTTTCTTTCTTTTTCTTCTCTACCGGGGTTTTTTGCATGGAACAAAACATTGTGAGATAGGGGTCCTCTGTGGCCAAAGATATAGGTTATTAATTTTGAGATGCTGGGCAAAAAGAATGAAAGAGATGCTTTCCCTCATTGAAGAGTATAAGAAGAACCTATTACCGTAGGCTCTCCAGGTCTGAATAGGATCAAGACACTCATCTACAATACATGATTGTCTAAATGGGTTCAGATACTCACCCACATGAGTGTGGGGGGAAAAGACTGTCCTTCGGGTTCTTGTTTTCGAGTCTTTGTTGAGGTCATGCGGGACTGCTTGCACCTGGTGAATAAAAACAACAAATTGTTGTTGGAAGAGAACCATATTTTTAAAGACAATCATACACAATCAAATTATGTCTGAGTAGACATGATTGAACATTTTCAGCAGAAACACAATGAACCATAGTAAAACATGTTGTTTTACTATGGTAAACTTGTTATACTAAAGAAGGTTGCCATATCCATGTCTAATTATTTCAGTGTCTAAATATTGCTGCACAAAAGTGTTGTAAAATTAAATGAATATTATCCTGATAATGAAATGAAATGAATGAATGAAATTTTGGTGGAGAATAGATGTACTGTATATGGTTGCTGTTGGGAGGAATTCTCCTCGCTCCATCTTTGAGTTTACCTGTGTGTTGTGTCAAAAATGTTGAATCAATGGAAAGTAGTAAAAAGTAATTTTAACACAACCACTTAACTCCATTGGACCCTCAAACTGTCTGCTAAAGAAATTAACTACACCAACTATCCCTCCTCTCATGGAAGCCATTAAAATATATTACACAACAGCAACTTTGATGAGGCACTATTTTGTTTCTATCTATTCCTAACATCCTTGTTGCTTACTGATGAGATGATCTTTGACCAAATAGTATGTAGATATCTGTGATCTTATTTATACTCTATGGTGTCTGATGTTGTGTTCCTTGCTGTTTAATGGAACGGAAGCAACAGCTGACCCAATAAGGTCTTTTCATCAAATGACAGGTTTACAATTACATAATATTAATTTCGCCTGATGTTTAAATGTAAGTTAAGATTGTGCAGAATTCCAGTCTATACCTACATACAGTAATAGTAAAACAAAATTAAATGAGTTGAGATAGTCTTTCATTTTAAATGAATTGGATCAACTTAATGTGAACAGATTATTTGACTGACTGCCATCACATTAGAACATTTAAAATTTAAAGGTAACGGTAATTCATTTTTGAAATTCCATCAGTCGGAAACACCATGCTAGCTGTGTCTTGTCTTATACAGCAGGCCAGGCTATTGCTACGAAACTCTTTATGCAATCTTTATATATTTGTAATGTAATTTATTTTGTGATTGATCCATACAGTGCCTTTCAGGAGTTTAGTGGTTCTCTGAAGGTATTTATGAATAAATGGAAGTTGAGTTTCCAATTAACTCAGTGGTTGACTGTGTGTCTGTCTGTCTGTCTGTCTGTGTGTGTGTGTGTGTGTGTGTGTGTGTGTGTGTGTGTGTGTGTGTGTGTGTGTGTGTGTGTGTGTGCGTGTGCGTGTGCGTGTGCGTGTGCGTGCGTGTGTGTGTCTCATCACGTAGTCAATTGTATTTATTACAGAAGGTCAACACCAGTCCAACAGGTTATGGCAATCACACCAGAAACGAAAGTAAATGTCACTCTGGCACCACGTCGGATGTGTGGACACTAGACATGGACAATGTAGTAGATTTACTAGATTATGTAACCCATCAAAGTGAATCTTAGTGAAAGGTTTCTTAAATTATCCCACCAAGAACTTTAGTATTAATGACAGAATATCCTAACATGTTCCTACAACAACCTACTATTCTGAGTACTTGTTTTTTGTGTATAGGCTACTGTATATATCAGTTTCCCATTTTCCCAAATCATTGACATTTTCCAAACCATTGTGACATGACATTAGTACACACTAGTATGTTACTGGTTATTATTTATTTATTTATTTTCCTTTTGAGTGAGTCAAAAACCAAAATGGATCCCAGGTCCGACCCACGTTTTGTTTGGGAAACACTGCTTTAAGTACCTGCAGAGGAATTATTTGGTCTTGTCAGTTTCATTTTCCAGACAACCTACAGGAAGAATGTCATTCAATATATCAGATCAAGACATACACTGTGTGTAGGCGTTACCTGGCAGCCAGTTTACTGGATATAAACCACTTCCCCTTGTTAGTCCAAGGCTAGTCTACTACTAATCTACTACTTTAAGGTTGGTTCCAGAGGGCTTCTATACTATATTACACTTATATATTTTATATATTTTTTTATTTTATTTTTAAATTTTTATTTATTATTATTTTCCATCAAAAAGATGGGGAGGAAAATCACAGTGAAACAGATGCAGAATATTGGGCAAGACTTCATCCAGCACCTGGACGAAACTGGACGTGGACACATTGCTGACAGAAAGCAGCTGACTGAGATCTACAACACCGAATTTAGAAGCAGGTAAATGAATCAAGCAATGTGGCATAACTGTTTACAAAACTATTTTTCTATCTGTTGTATTGTATTTGTGACATTTGCTTTGGCAATGTAAACATTTGTTCTCTCATGCCAATAAAGCTTAATTTAATTTAATTTAACATACCTTTTCAATTTCACTATAACGTTACATCCAGTTAATCAGCCGGTTAATCATTATAGTCTATTTTAATATAACATTCTTTATGTAAGCAGTTTTCTTATTTTTATTGTCTACTGAGTGTACACATCTTGGTTCAACACTGGGGATTTAAATCATTTTAAACTATAGTGCATTAAGTTGGATTTGATATTATTGTTTGGTATGTCCTTCTCTCCTTGAAGGGACCATGGGGCCAAGGACCCTAACCTCGGCAGTATCATCTTTAGTTTATCAAGGATCGAGGAAGCCTTGATATGTGGACCCAATTTAATATTTAATCCCAAGGTACACACACACACACACACACACACACACACACACATCCCTTTGTTCACGATACGGCTCTATGCATCTGAATGAAAGTTTTATTCTATTTGTAAAACTACAATTCCCAGGAGGAAGTGCTGCATATAGGGTGTGTACACAGGTGTGCTGATGAAGCTGATGAAGGGAAGGGGATGTAAAGTTTATTTCCCCCAGCCATCTATTCTGAAGGCTCAGGTGAAGGACACAGAAATAAAGTGGAGGGCGTAGCACTGGGCCCAAGTGTGTGGACATCCTCCCCTTGTGCTAATAGATTTATAGTTCAGGAGCTTACTAGAATCCTTAAGCTGGGTGAGAACCATGCTGTCTCTTATTGATCTTTAATGGATTTATTGACAATATTTGTTTTTTTACTACCCAACAGAAATGGCACATATTCAATATTTCATGGCATTCAATTCAGCTGATTCAACCGGTTTTGTCTTGACAATAGGCTATTGTTTAGGTTAAACCCCTGGTCAACCATTTGACACACCTTAGCATTGGAATTTGTTGATCAAACAATATATTATTTGCCCCCAATGTGGTGTTACAGGTTAGCTGAGTCTAGGAGAGTTGCAACACAAGCCATAAATATATCTCCAACACACAGACATTTTATGAGCTACTTCCTGTCTATACACTCCGTGGAGGTAATGATTTTCTTGGTGGTTGAGTTTGAAAGATCTCGCTTTCGATGCAGCCTCCTGCCGCCGCCTGCATCAGGTGCAACTACACACAGATTGGTGTACACTACACAGATCCACTGAGTGAATTTAAACATGCGCTCCCAAACTCCAGCATTTTGAAGAGATGATCACCTGCACGGAAATATGTTGACAGAAAATAGCTCTGAAAGTAGCGTCCACTGCTCATCTTACTGGCCCATGGGAAGTGAACACTATTCACTGCCCATATACACTCCATATTTACCTAGAAATCTTGCTCACTGCATTTGCAATAACATGTCTATTGTGACACATGCTGTGCCCCATTAGGTTTGCTTCAAGCAAGCACATGAATTAATTATTATTAATATTAGTGTCCAGAAAGACCAGTGAACTGCAGCACTACCCAGGTGTCCACTCTAAGTCCAGAAAGACCAGTGAACTGCAGCCCTGCCCCGGTGCCGACTCCCAGTACTGGAGCCACGAACCGCAGCCCTGCTCTAGTGTCCTCCCCCAATAGTGGACCAGTGAACCGCAGCCCTACTGCTCAGGTGTCCAGTGCACAGGTGCCCACCCTGAGTCCAGCAAGACCAGCGATTATTATTAATATTAAGATTGATTTTTTTGTTTGTTTGTTTTGTTTGTTTAATTCAGGAGAGAATGTTACATCAGGATCAATGGCACCTGCCAGGATTCACGCACATGGCCATGTCTACAATGAACCCGAGACCAGTGAACTGCAGCTCTGCCAAGGTGTCCACCCTGAGTCCAGAAAGCCCAGTGAACTGCAGCCCTGCCCAGGTGTCCACTCTAAGTCCAGAAAGACCAGTGAACTGCAGCACTACCCAGGTGTCCGCTCTAAGTCCAGAAAGACCAGTGAACTGCAGCCCTGCCCAGGTGCCGACTCCCAGTACTGGAGCCGCGAACCGCAGCCCTGCTCTAGTGTCCACCCCCAATAGTGGACCAGTGAACCGCAGCCCTACTGCTCAGGTGTCCAGTGCACAGGTGCCCACCCTGAGTCCAGCAAGACCAGCGAACTGCAGCCCTGCCCAGATGTCCTCTGCTGAGCCGCTGGAAAGCTCAGCCAGTCGTGATGGTGATGCAGAGTCTGAGGTTCTAGCCCGCAGGAAGCTGGCTCGGCTCCTAGTGGACAGACTCGCTGCTGACAAGTGAGGCTGTGGTGGGATCCTTTAGGAGTTTTTTTATGCCTCCCTTTTAATAATTCCTATATGTTATGTCTATATCATTTTGCCCTTTTTGATAAATACAAATTCAATCATACATACAGTGTATATGTTATGTCTATATCATTTTGCCATTTTTGATAAATACAAATTCAATCATATATACAGTGTTTCAAATACGCAAGTAGTTCTCAAAGTAATGTCCAGGAGTCGTCTGGGTTACTTGAGGTTGTTCAGAATTGACAGTGAGTGGAACCATAGGACAATATCATAATATCTACTGTATATAATACTGATATATTGCTCAGCCCTGTCCCTGTCACCGATCTCTCAACTGTTCAGGACTCAGTTCATCTCTGATCGTTGCGGTGTCACCATCACATCAGATCATGAGCTGAAGGATGGAACAGTTCGCTTCTATGTCGACGGTGTGCATGAGGTAAAGTCTGGCAAAAGTACAGTAAAAGTACAAGAACAGTGTGTGTGCTACTGCTAAGGCCTTGTAGTGACTCGTTGAACTACACTTAAAAGTTGTTTAGCAATGATTACTTTGATTACAGTATGTAGCCCGACTCTACATTGAGAACTCTGGCTCCAGCCCTGTGTACTTCACCTACTATTCTGCACTACATCGCATCAGCTACTTTATCCTCAAAGATGAACAGAATGTATCCCGAACCAATCCACTTGAGCTTGGACCAGGTAAGGGGCGCGCACACACACACATACGCACACAGTGTTCACTAACAAAATATTGGGTCAGACGTCACTGCAACACAATATTCCCAACATCCTGATTCCAAAATAGACATTTTAATTTGTTAGTGTTGTGTTTTCTCCTCTGTGTTGGCCTCAGGCGCTAGCTATGAGATCCAGGTCCTTTTCCACTCCAGCCAGGTGGGCTTCTACCCAGCTACCCTGGCCTTTGAGTTCAAGGCGGACCTGCTGCCCTCCTCCACGTCCTTCCACATTGTGCGCTTCATAGAGGCCCAGCACTCTACCTCTCTAGCCAAAGAACTGGCCCCAACATCCCCCTACAAGCCACACTCCATGGCTGGCCTGACTGCAGAGCAGCGGTGTCCCATTGAGGATGGCCTGCGTCCAGACTGGTATACTTCTGTAATATTGATCTTTAGCAGAGCCAGAAGTGGTGCCGGATTGTTTGGTCCGATCTCGATGTTTGGAGAATCCTAGCCATTGTTTTGATCAATATTGTGTGAAAAAAAATGTAATGCAAGTTTGAAAGTGAATCTGAACACATAAGCTACACAATTGCAGATCATGTAATCGTCAGGGTCTGTGGATTATCTGTCAAATAATCAACAGAATCTTCTTCTTTTCTTGTTTCTCATTGCTGTCCTTTCCTTCTGTTTCCCAGTCCTTCCGGGAGTCTTGAACACGTGGTCGCTCTGACTAACTACAGGATACCACAATATGTGAGGGATCTGACACTCATGGACAAACACCCCAGCCTCACCTCTCTCAGAAAAGAAGTTCTGGATGCTCGGTAAGTTTAGAACCGGAATCTGAGAGTGGCTTTACTGTACATTATTAGTTTGGCTTGCACAAGTTCATTTCACAATTGAGTCCAAGCGTTGTTGTGTCCAAGATGCCCTGCACATCACTCTGTATGCATAAATGTTTACAGCACACTTCAAGAATGCATAATTAACATGGTGTTTTGTACACAGAAATTCCACAGCACATCCTCCCACTCTTGTGACCCTTGCTCTCTCTCTCTCACTTACATACAGTAGTTACAAGTTCCTGCTCTTTCTCAAGTGAGAGTCAATGAGGCAAAGTGTACAGAGCAGGAGTGCCACTGTAGAATGGTCTAGCTGATTGACAATAAAACAATATTAATAAAAGTAAAACATTAACTATACATATTTAAAATATCACAAGATGCTAGACGTTTGTTATTCATAGTACATTAGTCCCAAGACAGTATTTCATACCACTCGTAGTGGCACAACCAAAATGTGTGGTCATCATAGTATGCAGATGAGGATGTTTACCTGAGACTCATTGTACATTGCATCTTAGCACTCAGCTTTACCCAATGTACTGCAACTGGAATTTCTTTTAGGATAAATAAAGTATTTTAACTGAAGTATTTTAAGTAATCACAATATTTGCAGGTCCTGTTTCAACTCTGAAACGGGTTTATGACAATATTTCACATTTGTATCAACGATTTGCACATCACTGTACTGTACCTTCCCCAAACTATCGGATATTAGGCTAAACCATTCCTAAAACAACTCGATCTGTATCGGCATGAAATAAAAAAAAATCCTATGATCCCTTCTTAGGGCCATGCTGGAGAGTCCACTGAGCCGACAGAACTACACCCAGAAGTTCCAGTTGCTTCTATATCTGGAAGAGCTTCAAATGACGGTGGACATGAAGAAATTCAACATGGCAGAAACTCCCATGATCAGAGACCAGCACGACCAGAAACTCATCACTCTTGCTGTGTGTATTCACGCTGATTGATCGATTGCTTAAAACAATCTGCGATTACGGTAGTACAATAATGGTTGAATGGATATCACAAAAGGCCTAGAGGGTTGCGTCATTAAGAGATTTAGATGTACAATACGTAGGCCTAAATAAATGATCTAGACATAATCTGTAACCTCAATGTACTGGGAGTCCAATTAATTTTAAAGCCAAACATGCATTGTGGAAGTAGTGATGAAAGCGTTTATTACTGTAACAATTTGTGGGTCCTTGGATTACAAAAGTTTCACATGCATACTCGTCTGTCCCTTCAGGTTCCAGGGGTGTCTGAGAACCGTCCGTCCCTGCTGCGTGGAGACCACCTGCTGGTGAAGCCTTGGGGCGGAGCAGGCGGTGCTGGTGCTGGTGCTGGGGGGGAGGTGGTGAAGTACCGTGGCTACATCCACCGTGTGGAGCAGGAGCAGGTGAAACTGGGCTTCAGCACCAAGTAAGATCCAAGAGGAACTCAAGAACGTTGCAATGTCCTGAAATTGTCACTGTCGGGTGTCAGCTTTGCGTCCCTAAACCATTACTTTTCACAGTTTTCAGGATATTGTAGACATTTTGCTTAACTGGCAACATCGCTGTGAGCTTGTAGATCACATGTTTTCACTAATCACTTCCAGTAATTATTTTATTTCCTTAAAAACATACAGTATGTATAAGGTAATGCTTTAGTGGTTAAACAATCTATAGAATAATGCCCAAGAAAATTATGTGTAGTTGCGACCTTAATTCCCTTGCATGTCTGGCTTGTCTTTTCTCTCCAGGCTGCTAGCCACCCTGGTGGACGGCATGAAGTTCAGCGTGGAGTTCACAGTCAACCGTATGACCATGCGCCTTCAGCACAGAGCCATGGACCTGGTGTCTCAACACAGCCTGTTGGAGGTGTTGTTTCCCACTGCGCACACCCCCTCACAACAGCAACTACAACTGCCCACACTCAGGTCTGTTGCATTTTGATTTCAGATTCTTCCTATAGCCTTCTTTCTTCACCGTCAACAAATCATATATAATATGTATGAAAAGAAACATGGTTGCACACCACAGTCAAAAGGATAAAATGCAGGAAACGGCAATATACTGTAAATGCTTAAATATACCCATACAACAAAAATAAAACTTTAGTATAAGATCAATTTGTGTTGTTCTGGTTGAAAAGAATTGACTTCCCATTGCCTCTGTTAGTCTGTATGACAGACAGTTGGAAGACAATCCGGAGCAGTATGCAGCCGTACAACACATTGTGGCACAGTCTTCTAAACCGGCTCCCTACCTGGTGTTTGGACCACCTGGTACAGGTAATTTTCCACCAAAAGAACTTTATTTCTAGGTTCCTTTCCCTTTATTTTTTTATGATGGTTATGCCATGTACATCTTCAAACCTAAAAACGGCCACGTCCACTTTTGTAACTTCCCACTTCAGGGTCAAAAGAACCATTTTTCGGTTCCATTTCGAACCAGCTTTTGAGGAACTCATCTAAAACAATTAATTTGGTTACAAATCATGCTTGGGGGGGGGGGGGGGGGGGGGGGGGGAGAACCAGACCGGTTCAACCCTGGTGAAATGGGGCCTGTGTGTGAGATTATGAGTTATTTTTTATTTAGTATTAATTGAATTCAACTGAATTACTTTGGTTTTGGCTTCATTTTGTCTTGGTTGTTGTGATATTATGAGGAATGCATTGATTTATTACAGAATGTGTTTTGTCAGGCAAAACAGTGACCGTGGTCGAGGCCATCAAGCAGATAGAGAAGACCCAGAGTTCCTGCCACATCCTGGCCTGTGCTCCGTCCAACAGCGCCACCGACCTCCTCTGTCAGAAGATCGTGGAGCATGTGGACAAGCACATGGTGTTCCGCATGTATGCCAGCAGCCGGGACCCAAGAGACATACCTGTACAACTCCTGGTCAGTACCTACTGTCAAAAAAGAGAAAGTTACCTACTGTACGCAACTGGTGGTCAGTGCAGCTTGTCAATAACTGTACAATGTACTGTACAATAAAACCGGCAATATTCTGTTACAGATTAAAGTCCTGTATTTACTTGAGTGAAAGCGCAAAGCTATTGGCATCAAAACACATGTAAAAACACTAAAAGCAAAATAACTCCTGCAAAACCTGCAATTTCACAAGTTCTCAAAAATGTAAAACATTTTGCAAAACAAGGATATTGTAATATTGTTACGTGATGCTGGATATATATTTAAGATTTCATTTTAATTCTATTCTTTTGCTCCTAAGACATGGGTAGCAGAATTATAGTTGCCAGTAGAGGGCAATATCACTCTACACTGGAACTGTAAACATAGTTGAAGTATATACTGTAGGCAGGGTTTAAGTGATTAATCACTTTTCATTTGAACATGGATTCTGTAACTTAGAGGGAGGCATCTTTGTATTTCCCCAGTAGAGACGTTCTAATGCAATATAAGTCCATTTCATTTGAACAGGGATGCTGTAACCTAGAGGGGGACAGCTTTGTGTTTCCCAGTACAGACCCTCTGATGAAGTATAAGATTGTGGTGACCACGTTGCTGACTGCTGGGCGGTAAACCAATACTAAATTATATTTACAATGAATATTTCTTACTCACAGTTGGTGAAACCAGAATGATTTTTGTGCCAGCAACACTTCACTTGCTAATTAGGTGTAATATGCACTGTCCTTTAATCATTCAACTCTGCTTTAATGTTAATGACATCCGTCTCTGTAGACTGGTGACGGGAGGCGTTCCCCCAGGACATTTCACTCACATATTTGTGGATGAAGCAGGTCAAGCTATGGAGACAGAGTGCATCCTCCCTCTGGCAGGTTAGGAGGGAATTGTTGGGGACATTTTGATTTAGTTTAGTCAGTCTTTTGAATATAAATCCATTTAGTTGAAAAAAAAAAATGCATTTTGGCGGGCCTTGATTGCATTGTAATGATTTTATACTGTACTTTTACTGTGAAAATAGCCAATCTACAAGTCCGCAGCGCATTGCAGCTTGTAGATCTGCACAACCAAACATAAGGACTTTGTTCTATTGGATCTCGTCTAGACTAGGCCCTCCCTGACATTTTAGTCAATAGTAATTTTATTTGCTGATGAAATATTCATCATATTTAGTTTTAGTGATATGTAGCTTAGTTTATATTGATTTTATTTGTTTTTGAAAGAGTAGTCTAACAACCACTTTTCTTCACTTTTCTTATGTTTTTCTTTTCAGTTACTGATATACTTGTGGGGACCTTTTATAGACATGCACATGTTGCAGCCAATGTATTCACAATTCACATTGATGTGTTTGTTCCATGTGTTTAGGTCTGCTCCAGACGACGTCTACTCAGTTGGTACTGGCTGGAGACCCAAACCAGCTGGGGCCTATTGTTCGATCTCCCTTGGCAATAAAGCATGGCATGAGTAAATAAAACACACACCTGCACACTATGTCAGAGTGTACAAATATTAAATGCACACTGGCATCAAGTTATGGTTAGGAAAAAAACTGGTCAGGTACCCTACACTACATCTCTAGTACAACATAGGTCTAGTATGCAATGGATGTCATAGTGGATTTACATGGATAACGTGGACAGGTTGATGTAGACCATTCATTTAGACAATTTTGTAGTCCAAAGATACACAGACTATGTGTTGACTTATGGTATCATTGCAGACTTATCCCTGTTGGAACGTCTGATGAAGCATGTGGATTTGTACCTCAAGGATGAGAAAGGAGAATTCGCCAAACGATTTGTCACCAAACTGCTGAGGAACTACAGGCATGTTCATTTCAAATTATTTTTTAAAAGATTTCCAACTCACCTGTACGCCTGCAGGTCTAAAAGTCTATTGGTCTTGTAGCCTGCATGTAGGCTCATTTTTGCTCTCTGTCCTACACTGTATATTCTCAGTCTTGGTCTATAATCTTTGTATGTACTGTTTTCCAGGTCCCACCCTGCCATTCTGAACATCCCCAATGAACTCTTCTATGACGGAGAGCTCCAGGTTTTTGCGAATGAGAATATCCGCAACACCTACTGTAGTTGGGAACATCTGCCCAAGATGGTAACTTCTTTCTTGCCTTCTCCCTGTACACAAGACGTACATACAAAACAGGACATGGATTGATGAGATATTTCTTCTATACATCTGTTCTTCCTACCATCTTATTTCAGGACTTTCCCGTGATCTTCCATGGAGTGACGGGTATTGACGAGCGCGAGGCCAACAGTCCTTCGTTCTTCAACGTAGCAGAGGTGCAGATGTTGATGGACTACCTGAAGAAAATCCTTGAGACGCAGGGCAAGAATGGCCTGTCCAAGATTGAGCCAAAAGACATTGGCATTGTTGCCCCTTACAGAAAACAGGTCTGTGGCACACTATATTCTAGTGTTTAATACCAAATACTGGTCCATTTAATATCCACATAATTACATAATGTTGTCAGTAGAGAGGTTACTACTAAGACACCAGAATTTAACCCAATATTATTTATATACATAAAGGTGGAGAAAATTCGCAAGGCCCTCAAGTCAGTGGAGAACTCCCTGAACATAATAAACATGAAGGACCTGAAGGTATGGAGGCATCAGCTTTATATTAAAAACGATATACTGTATATGACTTTTCAGAAACCACTCCTTTTGAATCGTGTGTGTTTTCTATCAGGTTGGTTCAGTAGAGGAGTTCCAAGGCCAGGAGAGGAAGGTGATTTTGGTGTCAACAGTACGCAGCAGCCGCAAATATGTTGAGCTTGATCAGCAGTTCAGCCTGGGCTTTGTGAAGAATGTGAAGGTACGGCATAAAACCTGACATGACTCCACTCTTACGGTCCGCCTGACCCTATGTAAATGAACCCCTATGAATCAATGCCTTCTTATTTAACAGAGGTTTAACGTGACCGTGACCCGAGCCAAAGCACTTCTGATTGTGGTGGGAAACCCCAGAGTGCTTAAAACGGATCCAACCTGGGCCAGGTGAGCATTGAGCATTGCACCTTTAAATCTAACTACTACCAGTATACATTATTGTGACATTTGACACATACTGTAGGTTTTTATTGACCGCTAAAACGTTTAGGTAATTCATAGAGGATCACAGGTCACAACTCACTGACTCATGAGCTTGTAAGTCTGCTTTTTTTCAGCCAATGTTTGCTCTTAAGAGTGGGATCTCAACAACAAGCGTTAGTTCTGTTTCTTTTCTCTCTTGGTTCTTTTTCCCTGCTCTAGGTTTATTCAGTACTGCAGTGACGAGGGAGGATATGCTGGTTTTCCTCACACAGAGGACGAGGAGGAGGTGGTGAGCAGATTGGCCGACCTTTACCTCCACATGCAGCCTAAAGGTGAGAAACGAGAGCACCAGAAAAGGGGTGAATCCTAACCAACCTGTACTTTTAAAGTACATTATTAACCTTTTGTGGCAACCATAGTTTTTCATATGATGTATCCCTTTCCACAGAGTGCCCGGGCAGACACACAGGTAGTGGTTAGATGTTAGAGAGGTTAGTAATCAGAAGGCCACTGGTTTACTCCCTGTCTGCCCAGTATATACAGTATGTTGAGGTCTTTCTGAGGTTGACCACCAATTAACACCCCCCACCTGGGCTCCCAGTATCACCGGAGCAGTTTGCCGAACCAGAAACGTGGTCCAACCAGGAATAGTCTCACAACTGTACATAGACTTTTCCTTATGCAGTAATGTATCTGTTTATTTTTGACCCATTGTTCACTCCTTCCTTCCTTCTCCCTGTCCTCTCTTATTGTGAATGGCGCCCTCCAGCGGGGACTGAGGAGAGTTTTGTTCAGCTGCAGGCAGCCCCAAGGTGGAGGAATGAACACTGAAAGAGACTACACTTAGGACCTGTTCCAGTATAAGGATATTATCCTGCTCTTCTACAGAGCTGCTAGGCTGGACTCATCCATATTTAGAAACAAGACATTTTCCATGCACGTCTTGTTTAAAGACTGCTACTATGTGAACTAGGCTTATGTACTTTCTTATGAATATGAAACTGAAGTAATTATTTATATCTCGGGACAATTCCATAGTTTTTTATAACATCATGTACGTGTCATTGAATGATTTGAATCTCCTTGAATGCAGAGATATTTATAGACTTATATTTTGAAATTGCAACCTAACTTATTAATGCCCTAAAGATTCTGGGATGAAATGAAACATACTGTATTTATTAACCGAAAATATTATATTTAAAGATGCAATTTAACAATGTGTGCTTCAGGCCTCAGCCAACCTCTACCCATGGCGAATTATAACAATAACAGACCTTAGAAATCACACAAACGCTCAAGGCATCTCTAAGACCCTGAATAGAGCTTGAATAAACATCTTTGTCATACAGTAGCTAATAATGGAAATTGTCCTCAACTAACTTACTTGGTGGGATAAAAATAAAATCAAAGTCAAGCTCATTGTTCCGTTTTCCACACCATGTGTACTATGTAGTGTTATTGTACACTTTATGTCATAAGGTTGTGTGAAACTGTGAGGCTCTCTTCCTGTCTATTGTACAGTATGCTTTGTGTACGTTTGAGTGAAGGCTTATGTCCTCGTACTCAGGAAACACCATTTGCACCTTGCATCTTTTTATAGGTTTATTAAAACACAGACAGTGCAGTACTCTCTGTGCCGTCCAGTCAGTTTTGTGAACTGACTACAGTCAAATGTATTTAAATAAACAATACAGCATATTTTGGACCCCTGGCTTCCTATGTATTTGCACAGCTCTGTTCATTTTCATTTCATGCTCTTTTTCACTCAAACTAGGGTGGTAGATTGAAATGACCTTGCAGGCATAGTTATGCACAGATAAAATGTAATTTAGATTAGATGTAAAGTTATCTGTATACCTGGCATCCATACGCATGGCGTGTGTATCGGTGTTCAGATTTGTTTTATATTGCACCATTTTTAGACTGACAGTAGGTTCTTGTATTAGCTATTTAACTTCTAACTTAACTTCTATTATCGAAATACTATTTCAACATTAGAAATACATTATCTGTAAATGGAAGTATTTGTGTTTATATTCAGCAAATTAAAAAATATATAAAATATCTGTTTGATTATAAAGATGCATGTGAATGGATGTTTTTCTCTTAGTTGTAACTTTGTTCTCCTTTGGACTGTACCCCAGACGAGTGTTATAACTACTGTTGGGTGGGGGGTGGGGGTGCAGTTTCGCGCTGTATTCAGCTCATCTGCAGACACGTCTGGTTTCAATCCCCTGAGTCAAAACTAAACTTGGAGAAGGAGCATTCTGTTTTGTTTTGCACCGAATAATCACATGTCTGTGGAAAAAAAAGATGTCTGGGTCTGCTTGCTTACGTATACCTTACACTGTGGCGTAAGCCATCGACAGTGGACGACGTGTTTGGGTCACTGGTGTTCTTTCCTATCTGCGGTGTCTCCCTGATGATCTTGAAGTGAGGTGTTTTGGGGCCTGCCTCTGTTTCCCTTGAGGGTTCCAAGTCAGCCTGTGTGTCTGGTGGTTACGATGCAGGACCCTAACTATAAAGCAATTCTTGAGTGTGATACTGGTCTGACCAAAGTAGCCTACTGTAACTGTACTGTATTATATACCCACATTAATGCAGTCAATATAAGCCATTTTAGCAGTTACTCTATAAAGTATATTTTACTTTGTTGGGATGTTAATAGGGGTGGATGCTACTAATTAGGACAGTGAACAATTTTATGTGTTGAGGCCCATGCATGGGTCAGGGTAGATATCATGTGGTAAATGGCAGATTTGTATGGTGGGCCTAGTACACACACACCCAGGTCTCCATGTCTGAGTACTGTATGTAAGCTAAGCCAGATGGTACATACAGTAGCACATATATAAATAGCGTGAGAGAGACGTACAGAAACAGAGAGCAGGGTCAACAGTAAAAAATCCATGAGATATGGAGTTCTCTGTGAACTGCTGTACTTGAGAACACATATCTCTCCCTAGCATACAGAAATAGCATCAGTACTCCATGGGTATTTGCTTCCTTTTATCTGAAACTATGTGGGTATTACCATGGAAACGGCAGAGAACTGCCCAAAGTTCTGTCAAAGAGCCAGTCCACAAAAAAGTCATATTCAAATTTGATGTGGCAGCCCTGTGGATATAGGCTACTTTAGCTAAGACGTATGAAAGACATTTTTCTCCTTTTTTGCCTTGAGAAGGTTTTCAAGATTTTAATGTAGGGATTCTTAAAATAACTAGATTGCTTAACTTGCGCCTGCTCCACCCACACAAATAATGATTGGTATAGAGTGCACATTATTGTTCTGCTATGAGAGTATCCCATAGAACACACACACACACACACACACACACACACACACACACACACACACACACACACACACACACACACACACACACACACACACACACACACACACACACACACACACACCAAACACCAAACACTTTAATCTAAGCGTTTACCAAACTCTTTTCAAGGTTCAGGCTTGCTAGATGCAGATCAGTCTCTCAGCCCCTCCCCTGTAAGGAGTGGTGTAGCAATGCAGAAGCAGGGTCTCAAGACAGTGTCTGCCCTGGATGTGGGGACAGAGCCGTGATGACTTGCTGCCCAATATATCAGCCAGGCGGCCACTGAATGGTGATAGTGGTTTGATAGACCTAGACAGTGACACACTGGACTGTCCCGCTACAGCAGAGCTGAAGGTTTAAAGACATTATGACAGAAGACCATACAACGCATACCACACCATAAAAGAAGAGTACAACGAGTAATGCACTCTTGAGTGCTAACGTGTACATTGCACACAAGTAGGCCATGGCAAAGTACATGTTGCTTGGCTGGTTTAGTTGATTATATAATGGTGATGTAATCTAAGTATTGTCATGAGTATTATCTCCTGGAGGTGTCGGGTACTTGCCTTCTGCTTGCTCTACTCACACACAAGTAAGGCATGGCCTACTTGTGTGCAAGTTAGCACGTCACATTACTGTAGAGTTCTAGTCTAGTTCTAGATGTGACACAACTTTGTCGTCAACTAATCTAGCCAATCGAAGTCAGTTACCAGCGACCCGATCGACAAACCATGGACTATGTGGATATTAAATACTAATACATACGATTTAAGTGATTTCCTAGGTACAATAGTAATTATTAATACAGTATTAACCAGTAAGATGCCTGTGTGGCAGACTGTTGGACGAGCAGTGAGCACTGGCGCTTTGGCATGGAGGGTCAGATCATATAAGGAGCATGACTTCAGTGTACAGGGTTTGATGAGGTCAAATCAACATCTGGAATGTCAGAACAGGTCAGCTCCATAGTGTGAAGTGTATTACCTCCTGGAGGTGTCAGGGTATACTTGCTCTCTGGTCACTTGCTCTGCTCATGCAAAAGTAGGAAATGGCCTACTTGTGCACAATATCTAAGTTGGCGCTCTACTGTAGATCTAGTTCTTTTCAACCAATCTCTTGCTGTAAATCTCTCAAAACCCAACCCTAACGTCCCCGTCGTGGGAGGAAACAGGTAAAGCTGGCCAATAGGGAAATGGTAAAACATGGGCCAATCACCCATGTAGTGGATTCAAATGATTACAGAAACATTGATGACTCTTGCTGTAAATCCTGCTGAAATATATGGATATTATGTGAACATTGCAGGCCTATATGTCATAATTGATATCATGTGTCGGGAAGAAAAATGCTCCGGTGTAGGGGGTGGCGGCCCAGGGGCCCATAATTTTTAGAGCCTCCTACAGTATGTGTATTGCATGGATGGGAGAGAGTAGGAGTATTTCCTACATCTCAGGCAATTTCAAATATTGTAGCCTATGTGTTGCATCTGCTATTTTTTCTGTTATTTGAAAACTGAAATCAGAGGTTCTGGAAAGTGAGTAGTCTACTTTCTTACTATTATTATTTTGGATTCAGGACAGATTATTTCTATGTTGCAGTATTGACACACACACACACACACACACACACACACACACACACACACACACACACACACACACACACACAGGGGCAGGGGAGGCCCCCCTCCCCTACTTATATAATGATGTCATTATTTTCTAACCGTAAAGGGGCAGGGACCTCCGTTCTTTGTAACGGTCGAAAAACGTCCCCGCAGCCAATAGCATGCCGCTGCTCCGGTGTGAAATCGACGTTGTGTGGGAGGTTCTTTTTTTCTATAGTGTGTGCCAGCGGCGTTCAGTTCAGGGTTGCCATGTACGTATACTATAAGCTAATTGGGCTAGTTTTCTGAAAAGTTGATTGTAAATGTTGGTACACTAGGACTAGGTACTTACTGGATGTGCTTTTATTTATTTATTATTATTATTATTATTATAGATCAAAATGTGTTCACAGTAATGAGGACTGTGTACATTTTAAACGAAAACACAAGTCAATACAACAACTGTTACTGTGAATGACACCGTAATTAAGCATTACGCTTGTTTACAACATTGCCCTCCATTTTCAATTAATCCGAACAGATATGTCTATATAAAACAAAAACAAAAAGGGGATTTTCAAATAAAGGAAATATAAAGGGGAAAGCATATACAGTAAGGGGAAAGGGTGGTGGGGAGATCAGACTTTATTTACAGGAGCCAGTTTCTAATCACAGCTCTCCCTAGGTGCCCCTTGAGAACTGTTTTGACGGCGTTAAGAGATTCACATGTCTTAATGGCTGTTGGTAGGGTGTTGCACATTTTGGTGACATATAGTGACAAATAGTAGCCTCAGCCTGATCAGTGTGTTTTGGGAAGACCTTAGGGCCTGTCTGAGACCAGCAGTGCAAATTTAAAGCATCTCTCCTCTCTTCCCTGAACAGCAACAAGTTGCAGTCACAAGCTGATGCCATGTCCTTTACATACAGTACATATTACAAGGGCGACATCATCACTTTAGGGATGTTATTTCTTATTTGTGCTTGCTTCCTAATATTGTTCAAATCAGACAGTGTTTCTCAAATATTTTCACGTCAATGACCCCATGTGAAATGATTTTATGTCATGAACCCTACAAGATCTGCAGGATTGTTAAAATGTAAAATAACAATAACAATAAAATATAGCTGCAAGCAGCAATAAAACGGGATCAAGCAAGCAGCAATAAGGAGTAAGAACAATACGCACAAATAAGCCATAGAAACATGGGAGCCTGAACTTCAGAAATACATCAGGTAATTATGGGAGCAGGGCAGGGTTTTTGATTCCTGCCCTGACTGACTCACAATCTGGTGTGACTGAGTGAATGATTGGTGAGCTGTGAGTGAGTGGTGAACTGAGCTATGAACTGTCATTAGTGACAACATGGCCGAATAGTGACAGTCAAACAGCCTTGCCCAGCCATGAAGCCCATAGGGCAGGTGCCTATCTCCTGTTTCTGTAGCATGAGGCAGCTTGATGTACAAGTACACCCTCTGGACATGACGCTAGTATGACACAGGGTCTTACCCCCAATCCAACCCTTGATGCTGAGTGCCAAGCAGGGAGGCATTGGATCCCGTTTTTAGAGCCTTTGGTATGACCCGGCCGGGAATCGAACCCCGGCCTCCCAGTCTCAGGGCGGACACTCTAACCACAAGGCCACTGAGTTGCTGAATGAGTAAATGATTGGTGAGCTGTGAGTGAGTGGTGAACTGAGCTGTGAACTGTCATTAGTGACAACATGGCCGAATAGTGACAAAACACAACATGGCCGAATGGTGACAACCACCATTACATTGAGTTTTACCCTGGGTTACACATAGAACCATGAACTTAGATGTAGAAGACCACATGAGATTGTGCATGATTGACTCATATTACTAGGTGTCCGTGCCGGGATTTGAACCCAGGAACTCTCATTTCCAAGTCATGCGCTCTACCAATGAGGCTACCCAACAGACACAAGACATACTGGAAACAACACACACATTCAGTGGACTGCTTGGTAAATGGTAAATGGTGCATTTATATAGCGCCTTTATCCAAGGCGCTTTACATAGATTGTGCATCACATTCACCCATTCACACACACATTCATACACTGATGGCAGTGGGACAGGGACACATCGACACTAACTCTGCAGGAGCCCGGGATCGAACCGGCAACATTGTGGTTACCATCCGGTTACTCTACCTCTGAGCCACTACCGCTCCTTAAATATGCACAAATAAGCCATAGAAACATGGAAGAAATACATCATGTGATTGTGGAAACACAGCAGGGTTTTTGGAGACTCAGACTTTGTATTGTCAGCAGTGGGACTTGAACCCTCAATCTTGTGTTCCGAAGTCAGGCACCCTACCGACTGAGCTATCCAGGCACAATGATTTGCTTAGTTGTTGTCATCAATGAAACAACCCAACAACACGCCACCAAGCAGTAAGCAATATGAACAATATGCACAATTCAGCAGTCCGAGGGTGGAGCTTAGTGGTCAAAGTGACAAATGGAAACAAGTTCCACATGCTTATTCCTCTCACACAATCTGGCACAATGTACTTGCTCCAGTGTTGCCAGAGAGAAACAAGCAGAAGAAGACTCTTCACAAACGAGCAACTTTCATTGGCTTATAAAAACGTCATTTTTTGATGAAAACAAATTTGCTTCTGAAGTTTTGTCCGGATGGGGCCAAAGTTCTCATGTAGCAGGTGTCATGCAAATTGATCAAAAATCCAGGCATAAAATCAGGCATGAGCATTTTTCAAACTGCTTAAAATGGCAGACACTCTGGGGGTGGAGCTTACCAGTCGAAATTACAGATGTGTTCCACATGAATCAAGGAACGTGTAGAAACAAGTCCCATGATTTTAAGCCAAACGAAGCCTGAGTTATGCTTGTTCAAATGTTTCAGTTTCAAAGAATTGCTATAGCGCCCCCATTTGAGCGATTGGAGCAAGACTGGTTTTAGTGTTATTTGGCATCCCCCTCTACCAAACTGTAAAATCTCATAAACAGATTACTTTGCATGTGTAGATTAGGGATAATAGAAGAATTTTCACAAACAAGCAATTTTCATTGGCTCGTAAAAACATCATTTTTTTCACTGAAAACAAAATTCACACTCATTTCATGTTTGTATGGCTTCAAAGTTCATATGTAGGTCATTGTTATGCATTTTGATCAAAGATTGTAGGAGAAGAGACATTTTAACTGTTTTACATATGATTAAAGATGGCGGCTCATCTAAAGGTCAGAGGTCAAAAGTCAGAATACAAAAGTTGTTTGACATAAGCAGACGCATAAGTGAATATAAGTTACA
Organism: Benthosema pterotum; assembly: GCA_039105355.1. NCBI lineage: Eukaryota > Metazoa > Chordata > Actinopteri > Myctophiformes > Myctophidae > Benthosema > Benthosema pterotum. The sequence continues at coordinate 24,717,452 of CM076968.1, read as the reverse complement.
TTTCTGTGAGTCGAGCAGTTCATGAGTTATGAGTGTTTAAAGTTTGCAATTTCAGTTGAGTGCTATAGCGCCACCATTTGACCAGTGGTCACAGGCTTCGCATCATCACCGTTTGGCATCACCCTCTACCAGATTACCAATTTTCGCGAAAACCGACTGCACGGTTCAGCCAGAACAGCTATTTCTGGCGGAAGAAGGAGAAGGAGAAGGAAAAAAGAGACAGAAACAAGAAGGGATCAAGTCCACTTCGTGGACTGCTTGATCCCTTAATAAATAACATAAAAACAACAACAATGCATGTATGTATGTAATCAGAAGACTGCAGCATGGGCATGGACATCCAAAACAGGATCAAGCAGGCCTCAACGTCCTTGGGTCGGAAAGGGTCTTTTGCAACAGCACACAAAATTTTCAGTTTACCAGGCCATTTGCCTCTCCACACTTCTGTATGGTGTTTCACAGTGTTTTATGGTGTTTCATCTGAAAGGTGACCTGGCGAGGCCGTGTATCGCACACCGAAGAACTCCAGAGGACCAGCTGCAGAAGCGTAGAGGCTATACCATCCTGCAACACCAACTACGATGGCTGGGTCACATCATCAGGATGCCAGCTTGCCTCGCAAGGCATTATATGGCCAAATTCACCAAGGCCATTGGTATTGCAACGGTACTGCATTTTAAAAGGCGGGCTTTTTTAGTAAAAAAAAAAAAAACAAAAAAAAAACAGAAAAAACAGCCTACAGTGCCTTCAAATGTTTAAAACATTTGGGGACTGTGCAAGGCAGACGTGTCCACCATCCTGAGTTTAAAAGTAGACCGCATCCCAACAGTCCAGATGAAATGGCACAAAAAAATTGGACCGGAACAACAAGACCAATAAAAATCTAATAAATACACACTATATAAAACTCCATACATACATGCCAAGAGTACATACCAAGAATGAAAAACTTTTTTTGGTACATTTTAGACAATTTCAGGAGCTATTGTTTTCAACTCTCTCGCACAAAACCTGGCAACTCTCAACAGAGTCCCCAAAGCAAGCAAAGCAAAGCCAATACATCCTGATTAGAGCTCGCTGCAATAAGGGAAGGGCGACACTAGGCTGGCTCCGGACTGGAGGATCCGAGAAAAGACAAGACGGAGGAGTTCTTTTTTTAGGGAATTTGAAAGCACAGGCTGGGAGAGGTAAGAGAAAGAAACATAATCGTATATGTGTTCACTGTTGTTAGTGTTGTTTGTTTAGTTTTTGGCCGATTTCGAAATGTAAACGGTAGATTTCGACTTCAGTGAGTTTTGAGCGTTGAAGGAAAAAGTAGGTGGTGTCAGTCTTTTCTGAAGGGAGGCATGTCGCTGTTAGCGCTGGATTGATATGATCAACAAGCTCGCGGCGAGTTGAGACTTGTTACTTTGTGTTGCTCGAAAGTATCGTGGCCATCAATTAACAGTGAATTACACTACTAGTGTTCTCTGTTCTGGACTGGTTTGATCGTTGTTGTTGTTGTTGTGTCGAAAATCGGAGGAGGACACACCTGTTTCCTTCCTTTCCAACTACCTCGGCGTGTTCCGCCGTTACACAAATCTTTTTGGGTCATGTTTATCTTTTAGTGCTCCACCACCAACCGCGCATCTGATCCACAAACTCAACCGGTTGGTGTGAGCAAGTGAACATTGTTTCTATGGTTGGCTTACGTTGTTTAGAGACCCACTTCTTCACGTTCTCGCGACCAACGTACGATGACGATAACGTCACCCTCTGCCCTACCTTTTAGTTGTTGTGAAAAGTTTCTCGTCATTCTCGGGGAGAGAGAGAGAGAGGGAACCTGTTTGGCCAGTGGGAGTGAGAATCGATCGGCATTCGAAGCATTTTCTTCTGGAGGGGAAACCAGAGACTTGAGGAATGCGATCAAGTAAAGACTCGCAATGCTTGTAGTGTGATAATGATTATAGGCTACAACATCTTTCCCTTTAAAAAAAATAATAATAATTTTGTTGTTGTAAAAGAAAATATCCTTTCATTCTTTGCTTGCTTGTTTTGTTGCTAAACGGCTGCTAAAACATTTTCCCTTTTCTGCCCCGAGGACATTCCTTTCTCCTCGGAGTCACCACACCCTTTTGATCCGCTGTGGCAACAAGACCATCATGTTCCATAAACTCTTTATTTCCCCCCTTCCTTCTTCCTTTCCGTGGCACATGGGCTGCCTCTCGCACGAAATAACGCCAAGTAATCGGCGAGAAAAAAAACCTTCCGACTTGTGCGGAATACTCGCCCGTTTCAGTTGTTAGTACGCCGTAATACACTGGCCTGGGTGTTAACAACAACAATACATGGCAGCAGCCTCCTCCTGCCTTCCTTTGGCTCTGCTCTTCTCGTCCACTGTCGAGTGTCAGGGAGGAGGATTGCTCACATTCTCCCACATCCTCTCTTCGTGTGTGTGTGTGTGTGTGTGTGTGTGTGTGTGCGCGCGCGCGCTTGTGTGTATGTGTGTGTGTGTGTGTGTGTGGTCTGTGTATGTATGATGTCATTGTGAAGGAACAGCTGACTGCTGACCATGCAAGAATTCACACAGGTAGTGAGTGGACTTGGACAGAATGCCAGCCATGGGCATGGTCATTATCTCTTGCATGACAACACAGTCAACACTAGGGTTGGGATCATCCAGAACCGTGAACCTGTTGGGATCCATTAACATGCACTATAGGAATAGTTAAAGGGAACCGTTAAAGGAATCGAACTGTTAAGAGGGCCCAGAATTGTTAAACCCCTAAAGGCACACACTAGTTGACAAAATGTAAGAAATCAAAAAAATAAAGACAACCATAATGTATCTGTGACCTACAAATAGGTCCTGACCCACTGTTTAAGAAACAGTGGTCTAGATCACATATGTCAAAGTCAAGGCCCGCGGGCCAGATCCGGCCCGCGGAATGATTCAATCCAGCCCCAGGCTTGTAGAGCAAAAGAGTCTGAGTCTATCAAAAAAAAAAGTAAGTCTCTAGCACGTTCCTATCAAAAGTTATGATCGTTTAAAGAAATGCTTTTGAGCTCTCTTCTGAACGGCATGGAATGCATGATGTCCAGCAGGGGGAGTCGTTTTACCAGGCTAGGCTGCTGGCGCTGCAAAGTGAGAACTTTACTTCAGCAGTACAAGGGTGTGTAACCGAGAACTATACTTCAGCAGTACAAGGGTGTATAACCGAGAACTATACTTCAGCAGTACAAGGGGAGAACTATACTTCAGCAGTACAAGGGTGTGTAACCGAGAGAACTATACTTCAGCAGTACAAGGGTGTGTAACCGAGAGAACTATACTTCAGCAGTACTAGGGTGTGTAACCGAGAGAACTATACTTCAGCAGTACAAGGGTGTGTAACTGAGAACTATACTTCAGCAGTACAAGGGTGGATAAGCGAGAACTATACATAGTTAACTACACATAATTACTTAAATTTAGTATTTGAAATTTAAATGCTATTTTTGTATGGTTTATTGATGCTCTGTAAATAAAAATCTTTCATAGGAAATGTCTTCCAAGGCTACAAGTATAAAACCAATAATGAAAGTCATTAGTATATATTAATATGTATTCTTAATAATAAATATAACTTGTGTGATATACTGTAGTGTAGAAGTAACGGCTGTGTATGTAAACATGCGTGTGCCGTGCATGCTTGCGGTCTGCGACTGGTTGCACTGCGGCGCTCCGGCCCCCATGAAGTCACATTACGTCCAATGTGGCCCCCACCCCAAATGACTTTGACACCACTGGTCTAGATCATCAATGTCATGGTCACGTCACATGGAAAAGAGACTGAGGTATCATCCCATGAGTCAAAGCTGTGAGCTTTTTTCCCCATGACACACAAAATTGTATTGTTAATTGGGTGTAGCTTATGCATATTCACTGTGTAGGCAATCTGCATAGTGGCTTTTTATTTGTATATAATTATAAATGATCAAAGTCTACCTAGGTGGGTAAAGGCAAAATGGCTTGCAAGCTTAGAAAATGTATGTGATTCTGTAATCCAGGTAGCACTTAAGTACTTTCACCTGTGGGTCCCAAGTTGGCTTAGCAGATCTAAAACCGTCACAATATTTGGAAAAAAGTTAGAAAATATAAATTAGGGCACCAGCAAAGACAAAAGACAACACTGCTGCATTCACAGACACAAACAAAAGATTCAAAGCTACACACTGTAGGAGTTCCAGACAATGTAATATATTTGGTAGTCTTCATATCACTATTATTGATTCGATAGCGTATTGCTTGCTCGGAGATTTTAAGTTGTAATTGGCGCTGGTGTCAGCGGCGGTTGAGGAGGAGTGTGGCACCCTAAGGATACAGAACATTACCTCCCTGATGGTGACATCATCACACTGCAACACAGAGAGAGAAGGAGAGAGAGAGAGGATGGGATTAGACAGAGACAGACCTAGAACAGTACTAGCCTGGAGGAGAGGAGGCAGAACAGAAGGAGAGAGGGAGGGTGACAAAGAAAGGAAGGGTGATGGTGGAGGTGGGGGTACAATCAGGTCAGCCTTTTCAGCGAATTAGCAAGGCGGGTGTGGGAGTGAATCTGTGTGTTTTTAACAGTCTTTGTAGAACACTTGGGGAAGAGACGTGCAGTCATAATTTCTTCCCTCAAATCATGATTAGCTAACTCCACAGGTTCCTCCCACGACTACTTTGTCCACTTCGGGCTATTTCTCCACTGTGGAATATTTATCAGACCTTCAGTGATGTGCTTTAGTGCTGCACAAAGATCATGATAAAATTTGCAAGAATCATGCAGCGCTACTTGGCAGTCATATTCATGTTTTTGCAACAAGAGAGAAGAGAAGTTTAAGTCAAGCACTCTGGTGACTGTTTAAAGTCACAATAGTTGACTCCAGGAGTCCAGGTGGCACATTTTGAGTAATGTTCTGCAGACTAAAGACATGAAATATTGTCATGGGCGGACGGACGATGAGAATCATGTGAGATCCGTGATCTCAATTCTTGCAGAGGAAAATGGAGATTCACATTTGAGCAAGGATCGTGCAGCACTAATGTGGTTGATTTCCCCTCTCCACATCTGCTTCAATTCTCTCTCTTATGCCTTCCATTCCTTCTCTTTTCCTACTCCCGTCCCTTCGTCTCTGCCTCTCTTGCATCCTGCGTCGCTCCATCTCTGTCTGTCTGTTTGAACTGTGGTGAAAGCTCGAGGGTGGATGAATGGATAAATCTCTGTGATATTTTTTCTTCTCTCCTCTCTCTGAACCAGGCTGAGCTCTGTGATAAATTGGGCCGGGGGAGTCTCGATGGCTCTGTCCTATTTCAAGCGTCTGCTTGGGTCCGTGGCTCAGCCTGCTGCACCCATTTCATCTCCCTCACTATGCCCCTATAGCATGCAGCCTACTGCCAGCCAGCCCCAGGCTAACTGTAGAGCTTAGGCCAGAAAGGTCTAAGCCTCAATCCCATATAGCTAGACTTTTGGACATGTTTGAAATATATTGTTTTGGAAGCCCAAATATGCGGCAGTGTTTCTCACTCTCAGCAGTACCTTTGACCCCAAAATGACCTGGGTCTGTCTAGTTTAAAAAGTGAGTTATCACATTATCAGTGTTTTATAGATAACATGGACAGGATCTAAATATAAGACCTGATACATGGTTGAATTTAGAGCTGATCCGATTTTCACACCAAATGACGCAGTGGTCGTTGATTTACTTGATCTGGAGAAACCGTTCTTTTATACCATTTTTAAGTGGTATGAAAATCCTTCAGATGTAGTAATACCATTTTGTCCATCTTTATGACAGGTCTACATTCCTCCCTTCCTCCTCACACACAGGAGCAGTTTTGATGTGGGTCTTGACAAAGTGTACATGCTGTACCTTAGGGACTCGTACATCTGTGTCACATCTCACATGCAATAGCAATTTGTATGTTGGAAATAATGTTGGAAATTTTCCCCTTACGGACAAGATCGGTATCGTGTGTTTGTAACAAAAATAATCTTTGATTAGGGTCAATCCAAAAAACCTGATGGGAGCAGCTATGGCTGCATTCATACTAAAGCTGTTTTGTTGTAATGCAAGTCAATTACAAGAATATATTTGATTGTAAAAATCTTGTTTGTGGGTCATAAGTGAAAATACCTTGCCTATATTTGGAGTTGGCATGATCGGCAAAGATTCTGGTATAATTGAAAAAATGACCATAATTTGCTGGATTTTTCCATTTTCTTGAGACCTTTTGACATGAATGAATGGAATCACTATTTAGTCTTTTGCTCTTGGGTTGTACAAGTACATTCAAGGCATGCATGATTTGACAATATTGCCTGAATATGTTTGCAGCAAAAGACAAAAAAAGCAGGCTTGGAGGGACTAGCGCTTGCCAGTTTGCAGCAGTGACATCTACGTTGTATAAAGAGTTTTAAGATTGCTCTGACGTGTGACGCCACCAGTGAATAACTCGTTGTAAGCCTTTGCGGTGGTCGAAGTACATCCTCCGCCGGCAAAACGCAGCTTTTGGCGTCTTGTTAACAACGTGAAGGAGAGAAGCATCGCCATGGAAACCAGAGAAGCCAGTGGATGGGGAGCGCCCCATCGGCGTCAGGCGGTTTCTTAACTACTTTGGGTTTCCTTGCCGACTGCGCAGAGCACGCCTACTTCCTCGTGGTGTGAAAGTCGCAGGGAGGGTGATCTTACACTACCCATTGATCAGGCCAGGTCGGCCAGAGTTTAGCACTCACCGCAGCGTGCATGTATATGGTATAATATTCAAATATTACAGTTGAGACGTATAAACACCTGTGTGAGGAGAAATCAAGCTTCCTCTAGCATCATGTTAAACTTGTGTTGTGTTCACCCGCATACCACACAGCACTCATTTACACACAAATCGTTATGGTGTGTGGGAAGATTTAATGTCTTCATGCATAATCTGACCACCACAACACACTGCTAACGCCTGTATGCTTATTGACCAGTGGGTGGGTACCTTTTTTATCTTCCCCCTCTATCCGCCTTTAATATTCCAATCTACAAACTCACATTGCGATGTGTTATGAGCTTGACGATCAGGCTATTTGTGCCCTAGGAATGTTAGGATCTGTGTGGTTAACAAGTATGTGATTGGAAAATGTGAACGGAAGCAAGAGGGGGGGTAGGAGGAGATAAGGCTGATTGGGACCTGGGGGTCTTGTGTATTTAGGGGATAAGGGTGTTAAAGTGGGTGAGACATTCCACAGCGCTTACGTCCAACCACGGCTCACCCACCACACAGAGAGTTAATGTTGCCTGTGAACTTTCTGTGACCCTTTGTTTGGTCTTCGTCATCATTGTCTTCGCCAGGAGGCAAACAATAAGGGTGAATACTTATGTTTTCGCCCATGTCTGACTGTCTGTGTGTGTTTGCTTGTGTCCCTGACTGTGTTTACACTGCCTGACCCACCGATCGGCATCAAACTTTGCATGGCCGCAATACACCAGTAGAGACTGACCTCATATCTATGTGCTGTTCCGTTTCACGTGTCACTATGGTGAAGCACAACATCGGGTTTAAGTAGTTTATCAGACTTGTGATTTAGTCAATCAACATTTCACTGGGTGACAAATAAACTGCATTGATTCTTGAAAGCAATCGACAGAATCGCTAAGAAAATAATCCAGTATTTGCAGCCCTCACTTTCACCGAGTGTACAACATACAACAGGATATCAGAGTTACTAATAAAGGTCAATTTGTTTTCCTCTTGGAAGAGTTTGCGGTTTCTCAGAGACGTGGGGGGGGTTTGGGTGGGTTAAGTAGATTATTCGTTCTTTTCCTCAACACAATCACAGTGTGTATGTTGTACTGTAATCCCTACTGCCGGCTAATTTACCAGGAGGCATGCCCCCAAAATGCCGAGAGGGAGGGAGAGAGGTAACGTAGTTATGTAACTTTATAATGTTGGTTGGTTGGAAGCCTACTAATCTAGCCAGTGTCCTGTCCTTACTGTAGGGTTAACATTCAAATACAAATATACAGTATACACATCACTATAAAAATTCACTGTGAATTTTTAGGCCATTTCCTTGGTGTTGAATGGAAAAGAGGCGGGCGGCCTTCTACGAGTAGAGGTTGCTGGGGGACTCTGTGCCACTAAGTATAGGGTTCATATGGTTAATGTCATGTCAGCTGAGTAAGCACTGTGTGGTTGCCTGTTGGTTGATGTTGTTTAAATCTTTCTGGTGTTTGACATTGGCAATTGGCAGCCTTTTCAGGCCATGTGTTGCCAGTTGGGTGTTGTGGGCAGGGCCATGTTAACATCTGAATAACCCTTTAGGCAAAGCTTGATTTTCGGGCCCCTTATTTTATGACTTTTGAGTATTAAACTGTTTTACAGCTGCCTAATATCAGACAGACAATGTTACAGATTAGTCATTATAAATTGTCATTGCATCATGTGAAATGTGACACAGGTGTGTGCCTACAGCCACCTACAAGTAACAGCATGTTCACTTTGTTCAGCATAAACTGTAGTATTATAATGACATTGATATATACACCGCCTGGCGCAAGTTTGTATTTCTTTATTTATTTGCATGGGTGCTTTTTCGGGCATACAATGACATGAGCATACATAAGCATTCGCCTACCTACAGTACCTATTTGCTACATGCCCTTATTGTTAGACCTTTCTGTGACTCTTGATATACAATTTCTTTACAGTACTAGATCAAGAACCAGTGTAAGTGAAAGCCATCATACAATAAAAATGTGTATATCCTGTGCTTAGTGTAATGAAAAGGGTCTGACTCCTCAAATACATGATTTGTTTGGATACTTTGTGGTCACCCATGCATGTGAATAGAAGTGGGTTGAATCTTTTGGGAACGGGTAGAGCTCCTTCTTCCTTTTTACTAGTCTTCCTCAAACTCCATAAAGCTTTTGTGTGTTAATGCAGGTGACCACCTCTCCCCCTTGTCCAGTGGACAAGAATGGCCACTGGCTAATGTGTTACTACTCCGGCACGGGACGGGCGCCAGACCTGCCTGTGAGAAAAGAGCACTAGTTGCTGAGAGAGGAATGAGAACTTTGCCCTTTTTGCAACCTCACTTGGGGACTAACATTATGCAAGGCAGGCCAGTTTATCTGAAAACACACATACACACACACACACACACACACACACACACACACTAGTTTAGTCACATGGGAATGGGAAGGTCAGAGAGTGTGTGTGTGTGAGAGAGAATCTGATGGCTCACCATTCAGCCTGCACTGCAGTCTCCATTGCTTTGTGAATGTGATGTGTGAGTCATGTAACCCTGGGTTTGACACGACTCGCTTGTCATTCAGCTGGTTCGTTTCATTTCTGGCTGTCTCATACAGTACATTGACGGAGATATGAGCCATTTCATACCAAGCCAACACATGCTTTGGAATCATAGTTATTCATTTAGTCTTGCCACCTATGATCTATTACTGTATATGTTTGTGGCAGCGCATATAACCCTTCCTCCTTTGTTAGGCTGACTCACAGACACTGCAAAAGAAACCAGCGTCATCGGGATAATTAATAATTGCTTGAAAAATACTACCAAGGTTAGTGTACAGTTGGTTTGAAAGTAAGCCAATGTTAAAACGCATCTGTCCATGGCGTTAATTGCATTGGGGAGTGTTGTAGGCCAGGGGGTTTCAACTTCATTTGATCTCTTAATTAGGTGAGGTTAATGTAATATTTATGTTTTCATATTAATTTTCTCAACATTTGAGCAAAAACCTTGAGGTGGGCGTGAACACAATCCGTGGCATTGTATCATTGGTATCCGCAAACTGACCTTAAGGTTTCGCCAAGCGCCGCGCTTTCGGCTACGCAGGTTCCTGCTCGACATTAACGTTGCTCACATGCCAGTGCTACTATCCCTTAGCAAACACTTGTTGGAATGAGGAGGTGAAATCTTTACAGTGTCTGATACTGACTGAAAAGGGACCTGGGAGAGGAAGGAACCAAAAAAACTGGACGCATTGTATTCCTCCTTGTACATAGTTTGCCAGTATAGTTTGAAATGACTACAAGGAGCAGAAACCAAACCACAGGAAGAAGTAAAATATGGAATGGGGGAAAAATAGAGGCTAAGACTATGCAAGCTAGTGTTGCATAGTCTGTCGGGTTGCTCGTGGTCTGTCGGGACAGTCTCATTAGAGACTTTTAATATCCCGCCGATGTGCAGCGTACGACACCACCCGTGAATGATTCGGTGCTTGACATATAATCCTCGTGGTGGTCGGAACCTGTCCTCTGATGGCAAAACGCAGCTTTTGATGTCTTGTTAACAAGGTGGGCTGTAGAGGAGGGTCACCATGGAAACCAGAGATGTCAGCGCCGCATACTTTCTTAACTATGTTGGACTTCTGTGGCGGAGCACCCCCACTTCCTCGTTGTGTCGAAGTCACAGGGAGGGCTGTCCTAAACTGGCTATTCAATGGCAGGTATTCTAATGAAATGTCATCGCTCACTCGCATCACTTCCTGCATTTGTGCATGCCCAAATATGAGTTGTGACACACACACATACATACACACACACACACACACACACACACACTACCTGGCTTACGTAGTTATCTGGCTCACTGCGGATGCAATAACAAAATATTAGTTTGTTTTGGGTGAGGGCCTGTGAGGCAAATCTCATCAATTGGTGGTCTGTGGCTCAATTGCAGAATAAATAATGGGCGTTGATATGAGAAGGGTTGAAAACCACTGCTGTAATGGAACGAACACAGATACACACATACAGGCCAGAAGGGGCCCTCATCATCACACTACAAAGTACATCTATTCCTGCACTTTTTATTAGGCAGCACCGTGAGCCAGCCAGCCATCATCAGCAACCAGCCGCATTACTGTAGTGTCGGGAGAAATAAAACACAACTCCATTTTGTGAAGCTATCTCTTACTGCAAATGGAAAGGCTTGTACCATAGCAGTAGCAGTCACGTGTGTGTCCTCACTCCTAAGGCAGTGGCAGTATGATGTATGGAGTTAAGCAGCAGCCTGCTATCACAGAGAACAGGTGGCTTTCTCCAGAGACGTACGTGTGTGTGTGTGTGTGTGTGTGTGTGTGTGTGTGTGTGTGTGTGTGTGTGTGTGTGTGTGTGTGTGTGTGTGTGTGTGTGTGTGTGTGTGTGTGTGTGTGTGTGTGTGTGTGTGTGTGTGTGTGTGTGTGTGTGTGTGTGTGTGTGTGTGTGTGTGTGTGTGTGTGTGTGTGTGTGTGTGTGTGTGTCTCCAACTAAAGAAATATGTGAAGGATAAGGAATAACACAGTTGGTAGTTATTACAGTGTACCATAGCGAATGCCTAGGTGGCTAATACAAGCTGCAAACATTACTTGGCCCGAGGATAATATAAGATAACAATATAAACACTCATTTAGCTCTCACTCATAATTCACATTGTTGGCCTCAGTACTAAACTGTCCTTCTGCATGTGCTGCATTCTATTGTCTAGTGTAGTATACTATAGTGAATGAATGGAAGGGCTGGTATACAAAACGTACATCCGTTGTATCTGGCAGTGTTCCTTATCATACAGAGTTAAAGCAGACGCGTTGTGCAGAATGTACCAACCCTTCCAGGAGACGTATTTTTCTTTGCTAGATAATGCAGTTGTAACAACACCACACCCGCAAGTAATGACCTTTGCTCTAAACGGCCGGAAATCGATTTCATTTCTTAACGTTTTATTTAGGTAATATGTCTCTGAGCTGTGTTCAAATGAAGTAGGAAAGAAATAAAATATTTATTTGTTATAAAAATCATTGCAGAATACCTAAACTACTGCTACCTATAATTATATGCATATTGCATAACACAGGTTGTTCTACAATGTTAAGAGATGCTTGAATGTTCAATAGTGAAGCTACATGCCAAAAATAACACTAATTATGTGGACATTCTCCAAAAAAATATAATAATTGTAATTGGGTTATTGGGTGAAGAGCTGCCTTTTGTAGAGGCATAACAGTGGGCCAGGATTGGTCAAGAAGATTTAACATGTTTAAACACTTTGGAAGTTGCTAGTACATCAGAACTTTCACAACAGGCCTGAAAACTAAAGCCTGGGCCTAACTAGGACCTAACTGACCCGAGGCTGACCTGATTAGAGAGTACAAATGTGAACCAAATGAACCCTAACAGGTTAATTTTGTTCCAATTGTACGCTCTCAGAAAAATATTGAAAATGGGTGGAATTCCCCTTTAATCAATTTCTTACTTAAAGGAAACAAATCCATTACACATTAATTAAATACATTGAAATGACTGCCAATGCCTTTTGTTCTTCATGTTTATCAGTCTGTTTTTGTGTTTTTAAGGACATGAATGGCATAATAAAGTTAGTCACATGTACTTTATCAGTTATACTATTATATTTTGTTTTTTATAGTTTGCATTTTACATGCTGGCATTTGGACTGAAAGGGAAACACTTGTTAGAGGAGCAAGCTGCACTGCCCTGAACACATGGCCTCAAACATATGACGCCTAAAGGGAGTGGTTTTGGCACAGATGACTGCATTAGGAAATTAATTCATGCTTCCAGGAGGTGTCCTACTAGTCAGAATTGTGTTTCAGTTGCTTTGTAATTTACTTTCAGTTTCAGTTGACAAATGAATTTGTCTCAGATTCTGTGGACAGGGGTCAAAGGACCTCAGTCTGTGCCATTTCAGAACCCTTTATCTGCAAGAAAGTGTGTGTATGTGTCTACTATTTTTCTTCATTCGTTTTCAGGGCACTTGGTCAACAATGGCAGAGAACTGAAAATGAATTTTAGTTTAAATTTGTGTCTTTAAGGCCAGGCTGGGGAGAAGTGTTCATTTATTTGACAAATTAAATGGAAACTAAGCTATGATGACGTAAAACTGGTTGCTTACACATTTTCAAAATGTAATGTAAAATCAGCCATTACGCCAAGGCCTGCTATATTATTATTAATTTTTGCCAACAAAATAATTTAGCCAATCATCTTATAGTCTAACTGAGACTATGACTACAACTAAAGCAACATTTGTTGTCAAAATTAACACTTCTGTGCTTTAGACACTGAGGCTGCTGGCAGCCAGCCAAACGGTTGTCTCATCACCTACTGCCTCCTCTCCATTATTGTCAGCTCACCGTAGATAGCTGTATTGATCCGTGTGTGTCCATCCATATCTCTTTTCACTTGCCAGCCCAGGTTGCATTCGGACACGCCTGACCTTTCAGGGATGCAAGCAGAACGCGTTGGGGGAGAGAATTGTGCAGCACTGTCTGTCACCAACCAAACCTGTAGGACGGTGCTGTAAAATATTAGGCCAAGGTGATGCAGCAGCAGCAGCAGCTAGGAGCACATTCTCTTTTCCGAGGTGCTGGTATATGAGAGAGCATGCGTAGGCAGCTGTACAGTATGTAGAGCATTGCATCCTGTGTGTGGATGTAGGTGGAAGGGGGGGGCTTGCAATGTTCCCAGGACTCTACTGTGCTGCCTTTTTCCCACTCCTTTATCCTTTTCCAGGACACCACCGAACCCTCAGCATTTCATGGCTCTGTTTTCCAACTAGCCCACACAGGACAGGACACAGCCCAGGAAAGGGAAGAGGGTGCGGCTCTCCCAACAGAACTTGGAATCACCTCTTCTCTCCTTCCCTTCCTCCCCTCTGAATACCAGTACCTCAGTCTCTCTCCCTCTCTCTGGTTTCTCTCTGACCCCACTTATTGCCCCCTCCTCTATTTCATGAATTGCCATGCTACAACCATGCTTTTTCCAAGAGTTGGCTCGTGACTCGAATGTGTGGGAGTTTGTTCCTATTTTGCCCATGCTGCGTTCTCTTTGTCGGAGATGAGACCGACTAATTGATGCCAACAATTGAGTTGTTTTGATCATGAATTCATGGCATGTAATTATGAATTGCTGTGCTCCACCATGAGCGGTTCAACTAAAGAATGAATGTGAATAGCAGGCAGCCTGTGGTGCAGGAGGTAGAGCTGAGAGGCCTCTTGGGAAATGGAAAGTTCCCAGTTTGTTTCCCAGCTCTTCTTAGCTACGTTGATGCCAAAATGTACTTGAGTAAAACGCTGAACTGCTGTGCATTTTGACATTGAATGTACGTTGGACATTATTTGTACTGATTTCATTGTACTGTATTTTGTATGTATTGGTACAAGAAAAGGCCTAAGCTGTGCTTCACAATAAAAATATTTGAAATGAGTAAGAGACAGTGAGTCGCTGACTCCCGAGTTCCTGCAAATTTTGCATTTAGTGTTGCACAATTAGTGCTGCTCAAATGTGTTTCTTAATTTTCTTCCACAAATGGAGATCACAATTCTCACAAGGTTCTAATTCTTGTCATATTATTTTGATTCAGTCGCTGCTGAACATCACTACAGTCAAAATGTGGCAACACGATTCTCACATGATTCTATTTTTTTTTTTGTCTTTGGTCAACATCAAAGTGTTTGGCTTAAACCTCTTGAAGTGACTTGTTATTTGTAGCAATCCTTTATTGTGCAGCACTAGTTTCCTCCTCCACTTTTGTTTCGGTTTGGGACCTTTTTTGTGAAATGGCAGATGTAACGCACTATTTCTATCGTTTAATAAAGACGCCTCATCGTTGAAAGTTTTCCATTCTGTTTGGCAGATGGCAGCCATCAGGAAGAAGTTGGTGATCGTGGGTGACGGCGCATGCGGAAAGACCTGCCTCCTCATCGTCTTCAGTAAGGACCAGTTCCCCGAGGTCTATGTCCCCACAGTGTTCGAAAACTACATCGCTGACATTGAGGTGGACAGCAAACAGGTAACGTCATGAAGGACACAGGCGCACACACAGCGACACACGTGATCTGCCCTCATGGGACTTAACCACATGAACCGTAGCGTCCTTATTCTGGGACGAAGACATTTGGTGTAGAACAGTAGCATACCTATAAAAAACTTATAGTAACAGGAGGCTACTGGTATGATATCCCTCAGACCAGTGGGTCTCAAACCTTTTCCACATCGGGAAGATTTTCACAGTGTAAAGTTAAAGGACCACCTCACCACTTTTAAACGTATTTTCATATAATAAGTCCTCAATAATGTACAGTACATGGCAAAATACAAATATCTTTTTTTCTACTCGGATTGTGTCTCACAGGAGGGTTGTGGGCAGTCCAGAAACCCGTCTTCCAGTTGTATTTTATCACGTGAGGACCTATTGTATGAAGATTTGTGAAAGTGGTGAAGTGTTCCTTTTTAATAAAGTGTAAACATGGCCAGTTGTGTTTTTTTTTCATCCCACCCAAAGGGTTGAATAGCAACTACTTGCCAAAGTCAAGGACCCAGTGGTCCAGGCGCATGTGTTCAAGTCCCGTTCCTACCTTTACTGTATATCTCTCCCTCTTTCCTGTGCATCTTCACTTTATTCTCTACATCAACGCCAGAAAGGCCAAAAAACAAAGCTTTTTTTTTTTTTTTTTTTTTTAACAAGGCTGAGTATGGGAATTCTTTTTTAGTTTAAACCATCCATTTTGCCCTCTCTTCTATCATTGTTTGGAGGGAGATGCGTGGGCAGCGCAGACAGGAAGTCCTCTTGTCTATCGAGGCTGGCAAGGAAGTGCAGACCTTGCAGTCAACAACAGGAAATGGAACGTCACAGACTTCCTTCCTGTGCAGGCTCCCTGCCCACCTTTGTACAATACGCTATGAGTAATGCCCCGTTTCCTGGCCCTGTTTCCTGTACTGTGATACGTTGGATCAGTTCACTTCCTCAAATCTGAGGGTTTTATTTTGTGCATGGCTCTAGCACTGCTTTAACCACTTAAGCCCTATTGTTGACCGGAGACCCCCGGGGATCTATACTGATGAGCCCAGTGATGAAAGTTAAATTATGGCTGAGTTATTGGCTGACTCCTGGGAGACCCCCAGTGGTGAGGAAAGGACAGAGTTGTAGAGTTGATTGATTATAGAGGTACTTCTCCTCTGACTTACCACAACTGATGCCAGTCAGTTGGATGGATTACATAGTACGGACGCATGCTGCACAGCGAAAATAACCACATAAAGATCCCCACTGAGATTTGTTTCTACATTGAAGTTCAAATTCAAATGCAACTCTGTCTGGCAAGGAGCTTATCTCCACGAATGGGTGTGGCTTATGAAGGTCGAAATACTGTTGAGGCTTCAGAACGGTCTCTGGAAACAACAGTTTAGGCTCATGGGAACAAGATCCAATCAGAAACGACGAGTGACGTCAGGGGAATTCGAGTCAAGCAGGCACTCGCCAGACTCGTTTGCCAGCAATATTCACAAGTTGAATGTTGCAACGGTAAATGAGGCTGGTTCCAGGCTAAGATTCTGGTTGTTCTTGGAACCAAAAAATATTGAGATGAGATTATTCTTTATTATTCCTTCCTTTATTATTCTTTATTATTCCCTTGCTGACAACAAGTTTAGAAATACATTTAGGGTTAGGGCATAGATGTATTAGGATTACGTTGTGTATAGGTTTAGGTTTGAGCATAATTCAGTTCTGTCGGATGTATGCCCGGGGCGAGTTGGTAAAAGGTTGACTCTTTTGGTATTCCTTCACATGGTTTCACAAATCACGCATTATGTGGCTATGTAACATTTTTGCAGCCGTGAGATTTATCTTTAATCCTTGAGAGTGGCACCAGGCCACCATAGAAGTGGATTTGCCTTGCCATGCCCTGTCTGCTACAATCACGTTCCCAGACAGGAAATGTGGGCACACAGCTCAATCTCTGTAATGTGGGAAACCATTCTACAAGGGCCTTCTAAACCAGTAGTACTCACGCTAAAAATCTGAAATTGAACGGATACTTTCCTGGTTTTAATGGTTTAAACCGAATAAAAGGGTGACGCCAGGCAGTGGCTGTAGTGTGCACTCCTTCCGTTTACTGACACATGCAAGTTTAATCAGGATGTTTTACCTGTTAAACAGGATAGAAGACCCATAAGTGTAGCAACTATAGTGCAAGATGAGTAGGCCTGACTAAACATCACTCACAGCCACTAAATGTCAAGCATTTATATGACTTAACTCAACCCACTACCACCAGTCAGCGTCAGTCACCACCCAACTCCACCTACCAGCATCTGTTTTTATGTACCATTGGGAGATTATATCCTGACATTATATCCTGACCAAAGTCTTTGCACACCCATCCATCAGCAATGCATAAAATCCAACTTATTGCCCTTTGTCTTGAGTGAAATGCATGCTATCATTTTCTTCATGGAACGGCTTGCTGTGCATGCGTGTATCCAGTTACTGTGTGTCAACCTGTGTAGTACAGCAGCAAAGAGACTGCATTCAGACATTTATACCATCAGCCTTGGCAGCTTACAGGCCACATGATGAGAAAAGTGACATATCTGGGCTACTGTATGTAAGACATTCCTGCAGAGCACATTCCCAGACTGAATGCGTGTTGCGTTTTCCTGCAGTACAGGTTTTGTTTGGGAGAGTATCTGTTCCATCTATAGATCAGCTCACATAGAGTCCTCTGAGGAGGTGTTGCTTCCGGTTTCATTAACCATCAGGAAGAAGGACATATCTTGCTCTGAGGGAATTAGTTTTAACAGGTCTGGTTGTCAATGTTCAACAATCCCTTCATTCCTTTTCTTTCTCCCTCTTCCGCATTCAGTTGTATCTGTGTCTTTGCTCTTACCTGTTACGATCCAAAGCTGATTCTACTGTAAATGACTTCTAAATCTTTTGAGTTTCAGTGGTTCCAAACTTTTCCATGTCAAGAATTCCTCAAAATGTATTTGACCACCGACTTCCCACAACAATATTACACAATATTGTGTTTTCAGGGACTGCCAGAAGTATAGATTTGAGTAAAAAAAAAAGTTTGCTTAAAAATATATATAGAATTGTCAAAGATTTGGGCAAATTTTCACGATTCTTCAAAACCAGCACATCTACGAACTTGCAGCACGGCAGTGACTTGCTGTGAGCTTGTATATCTGCTATATTTTGATATCAACACTACAATCTGGTTAAATAACAAGCAAGGAATAACAAGGAGGGAGTGAATTGCCTCAATATATTATCTATCCTTTTTAATTCTAAAGGGCTTTATATGTTAATTAGATATGTTGTGCTTTTTTGAGGGACATAGCCTCTCTATTCCCAGCTTTGTGTGTCTGTGTACAAGAGAATGTGCTGAGGACAGAATGTACTGACGTGTGATAGGAATGGACCTCACTTCACACAAGTGTGATTTTGATCTTCTCAGGTGGAGCTGGCACTTTGGGACACAGCAGGCCAAGAGGACTACGACAGACTGAGGCCTCTCTCCTATCCCGACACAGATGTGATTCTGATGTGTTTTTCCATAGACAGCCCTGATAGTTTAGGTAAGGTTCGACATACTTGGCTGCTAACAATGTTAATAATGGAACTTTATTTAGATAGGACCTTTCATGACATGAAATGCAGCGCTTTACAGAGCAATATACAGGAAAAAAACAAAAGCATAAAACTATCAGTGAATAAAGCAATACAGGGAGGACATGAATAACAACTTTAAAAGCTCAACTAAAAGCAAGAGTTTAGAACTAGGTCTTGAGCTGTGTTTTAAAAAAACAGCGGCCTGCCAAAGGTATAGTGGGAGTTTGTGCCACGCCGTCGGTCCATACAAGCAGAAAGCTGCTTCACCGTGTTTAAGTTGCCATTTTTAGGCACATGGAGCAGCCAGCAGTGGAAGACCTGAGAGGGTGTTTGAGCTGATATGTGCTCTACATGTATTCTGCAAAACCATTGTGATCTACCTTTTGGGCACCCCTGGTCTATAGATATACTATTATAGCAGTAGTTACGGCAAGACGATTATAACACAGTGAATAGTTCAGTATTCAGTAAAGAATAAGCGAGTACAGTATAATAATCTTCTGCACTTATTAAGTACAGGTATGTGGGCCATAGGTCCACCCTGGCTTTAAAAATAGTTCTGACTTGGCCCGCCTGACCACCTCTTGGCAAGGTGTTTTGTTTTTAAAGCCCAGACCTGGTCACCTCTTTTACAAGAATTTTAAAAGGGCTGTCCCAGAGCAAGAAGAAATGTTGATCATTCCACAGCTCCACTGGAGAGCTACATGTCAAGACCTGTTCAGGTTGTGTGTACATGCAACATTTACTGGAGGCTTTGCTCACCTGCATATTTTTCAACTCTTTTAAAACACTGTAGATATTGTAGTAAAATGCAGATGCAAAAACTAGCGCGGCATATATGCTACAGGCCTTTAATTTCCACACAAAGTTGAGATGAGTAAGATGAGACAAACAACGTAAACGCAATTCAAAAGAAATGGTTGACAAAAACCTTATGCGAAAAAGAGAAAAAAACATTAGAAATGGCTGATCTACAAGCCCATTGTGACAGGCCTATCTGTGTAGTCTTATCCAGTCATGAACACATTATTTGGACTTGGTGAGGATGGGACATTGGGGCTGTTTGTGCTTCAATAGACAAACAACAACCGCAGTTGTCTAGTCCCAGTGCAGCGTTAAGCACAAGGTGTGGTGACCACGATCCAAGTCAGTCCACCATGCGGTGGAAGTCAGTGGAATGTAATTGTGGAAGAAGCCACAGATGAGACGTCTTGCATAGCACTGCTTTAACCACTTAGATACGCCCTGTATATACTTTGTTATATGACGGATGGCTAAAATAGTGCTGACATAACAAGCTCAACTCTTTACATTGCCATATACAGTTTATTGAGATTTTTTTATTTTATTTTGCCGTGCCTAAAATAGGGCTTCCAGGCTGAACTGAAAGTGCAACATGAATTAATGTACACAAGACTGCACTGGTTAAACACAATAGATTTCCTGCAGCTATACAAAAAGATGACCTGATAGCATTCACATGATGGCAGATTACATTGTAATCAGGGTTGTAATAAGGGAGGTGATGGCAGAGGGTAGCGTGGAGAAGTAAGGTGGCGATTTATGACAGAATCATAGATTTTCATCCTGTAAGAGTCAACATCCGGTGAGAAGGAAGAATAGTTTTAGCACAAAGTGATCCTCGGAGCATCCCCAGGGCAATAAATACTGCAAGAGGGTTGGTGACCTACCTCTACAAAACTTAATTTACAGCAGATAGATAAAACAAAATTATAACTCTTAGATGACCTTGTATTCTACTGTCCCTGTTTGCTTGTGTGTATATAGATGGCTCAATGGCGGTAGTACTTTGTATTACTGGCAGTGCAAATTTATTTTGACGCTTAGTGTTCTACATAATAACTAAAAGAGGCCAATGTCGTTTGACTGCGGCAAACCCTCTTTTCATGCGGTGGCTTCTTTATCTGCATAGAGACACAGACAATGTCATAGAATAGATTTCTACACTGGCTCTGACATTTTCTGTAAGCCAAGGGGCACATATCTGCATGTATTGTTGGCTAGGCTTGCGGTATCCTACAAATCTTTAAATAAGTTGTTCCTGTTGGCTGACATGATGTACAATGCAGCCCCCTTCTGAAAAAGCCACTGCCACAGGGCACTCTCCCATACGGGTTTGATTCGGTTGTACCACAGCTAACATTCCAAACTGTACTATCTCAGTGTGCCATCTCATTCCAGTGAAAACAAGAACTCTGGTCTTCACCAGCACTGGGCTAGACCCAGAATCAGCCCTGGGGTCAATGGCCTCTCGAGTGTTTATAAATGTCTCCACACTGTGACAAGGGGAAGGACTCTCCCGGTACTCCTTCTAGGGCAGAAATGGTGGCGTGTGCGTGTGTGCGTGTGTGCGTGTGTGTGTGTGCGTGTGTGCGTGTGTGCGTGTGTGCGTGTGCGTGTGTGCGTGTGTGCGTGTGTGCGTGTGTGCTGTGTGCGTGTGTGCGTGTGTGCGTGTGTGCGTGTGTGTGTGTGTGTGGCAACAGCAGCAGCAGAATTGGACTTGAATGGAACCACTGACGTGTCTTTCTGTTTCTTGTAGAGAACATTCCAGAGAAATGGACGCCCGAAGTGAAGCATTTCTGTCCCAATGTTCCTATCATCTTGGTGGGGAATAAGAAGGACCTGAGGAATGATGAACACACGCGCAGAGAGCTGGCCAAGATGAAACAGGTGTGTGTTTTATCTTCATATTAGCTTTATCAGCAGCACCCAGTAAAACATGTCTCCTTTATAACCGGTGACTTATGAACGTTTTAGCTCCACAGATAAATATTGTGGAACTAGCCCCCTCCACACACATGCCTGCCGACACACCCACATTTCACGTGGGGATTCTACTAGGGTCCTGGCCCACAGGTTGAGAAACACTGCTCTAAACCACTCATTTGTATTTGTTGTTTAGGAGCCAGTGAAGCCAGAGGAAGGCAGAGACATGGCCAACCGCATCAGTGCCTTCGGTTACCTGGAGTGCTCGGCCAAGACGAAGGACGGCGTACGGGAGGTATTCGAAATGGCCACCAGGGCGGCGTTGCAGGTGCGCAAGCGCAAGAAGAGGGGCGTCTGCCTGCTGCTCTGAAGAGGAGAAACTTGGCCGAACCAAACCGCCAATCAGCAACTGAGGGAAGACCTCCCCGCAGCGCGACCTTTATGGAGAAAAACCTTTAAAACCATCCAATGGCTTTCTTGGACTATATTTACACCACAAACACAGATCTGCCGCACACAGGCAAATAAGAGACTGACACACCTGTTTAAAAGCAAAACAAATCAGCCTTTTTTTCTTTTACTTTTCTCTTTTCTTCTACTACTCGTCACACACATTGTTCCTGCTTTGTTCTTCCATTCGCTGCTGTTTTTTGTTTGTTTGTTTGTTTCTTCACCAGAGTGTTTGTGTGAGGAGCCTGTCTCCCTCAGTTTCCCCCTCCTGTATGTATGTATGAATGTATGTTTGTATTTATATGTGCATATATAATAGATATATACTTTACATATATATCAGTCATCCTGCCACTGCCTCTGTGATGATTGTTTACAGAGAAGGACCAAGAAGCTCACAGCGCGTGCACACACACACACACACACACACACATTAACCAATAAAGACCCTGAGGCCCATTTACGATTGCCTTCTAAATCAGTATCTCCCAGCCTACAGCCACCCTCAAAAGGCACACTGTTTCCTCACAAAGTGTTCGTTTAGATTTGGCTTGTGTTGGATTTGAAACTAAAATCTTCATATGGAACCCCTCCTGTGCCCATTGTGTCTCCACACATCATCTTCAGTCCTCGTGCTCTGGTCATTTGCCACAATTTAACTTTCTCGCCCCCAAGATTTGCAGTGTGCTGAATCGACAGAGCTCCCCACATCTTTTTTTCCCCTTCTCTTCACTAACATCAAAGACTGTACATCTAGGTTCAACTCAGATTGGATGTATATTCATTCACTGAAACCTACTTGGGCTCAGACAGTAAGGGCTGTTTATAGAATGCACCTTGCTCTGTCTCTCTGCTATGGGCGAAAGGATAGGCTGGCACCGCACACAGTGGCCTATTGTCAAAAACAATACTCGCAGTCAGCCACACACACACTGGCCCAGACAGACATGCCACGAACCAGGCCACACAGCGCCTCCCATAACGCACCCACTGAATTCTGCACGGCTCGTTCAGACCCATTATGCAGTTATGCGATGTTACTTTGTTTTTCATTAATTGAAAGGGGAGTGCACATCATGTGGTTTGCTGGACATAGTCCTCACTGCGCTCGCCAACATTGCCACTCTGGCAGGCGGACGGTTTTGAGGCGGCTTATTATCCAGCGGGATATACTGTACAAGGATCTGCGCAGCTTGATTGACAAACGCACCTACTATCAATGTGCCAACTCTTAAACCATGGATCAGTAGATACCTTGGCTGTTTGAACTGCCATGTTGATTTTATACACCAGCCAACCAGCTGTATTATAAACTTGTGAAACATGTAGACAGTGAAATGTAAAGGTAGGTGGGATAATTCAAGACCTCTGAAGTTTGAGATGGATCCCACGTTATCAACTCTAAAGCTCCCCTTTGGGTTTCACAACCGGTTTGCTAATGTAAAAGCAAGGATTGGTGAGCTGTGAGTCTTAACAGCTACTTCCTGACATCAGGCTTGATGTAAATGGATAGAGAGCATGTTGGGAGTGCACATCAACGCTGTTCAGTATCCTCCACACTAACACTAGAGCTCATGGTAGATCACTGGGTAAGTGTGTGTAGATTGTGTCAATGTTAAGCTCCAAGAATGGCAATGCTGCATACACTTGTCCAGTTCTATCAGGCGCCTTGAGATCATGGATCAGAGGGCAATGTTGCTCTGGCAAATTCCCAGTCAGTAAGCCCATCTCATTTTTAACAGTAATGCCCAAGAACATGCTAAAGACCTTTAAAGTCAAGTCGGGAGAAAAAGCTGATTGTGATGACGCTTTACAAACAGGACAGGGGTGTGGTGTTTAATGTCTGGGTAAGACAAACATGTTAATAAAATATTTTTGAAATGCTACATAACCCCAATATGTCTTTGCTTGTTTATTTACAATTTAGCAGTTACTCTTAATCCAGAGCATTTTAACATTCTTTCACAGTGGACATATTCAACCTTTGCTTCTGCGGTCCCTGGAACAATATATTTTGAGATTGGCATCCGTGACCAATTTTTCAAAATTCTGAGGGTCCTTGACATGAGAACCACTGATATAGAAATGTGTATTTCTGGCGGGAAAAAAAAGATTTAGAAGACATTTGAAAAATTAAATTTGTGTGAAACATGCAATAGTGAATGGAAAACGGGTATACAGTAATTTTGGACAAATTCATGGACATTGTATTTGAATGCATAATGGACAAAACTGCACTTTGGCATGCCATGAACACAATATGCATCTCCTGCGTGCCCAAAATTAAAAATAGGGACCCAGCCCTTAGTTTAGTTTTGATCACTTACATTATAATTTGATTT
This sequence comes from Benthosema pterotum, assembly GCA_039105355.1. Taxonomy (NCBI): domain Eukaryota; kingdom Metazoa; phylum Chordata; class Actinopteri; order Myctophiformes; family Myctophidae; genus Benthosema; species Benthosema pterotum. The sequence continues at coordinate 24,693,523 of CM076968.1, read as the reverse complement.
CTGTAAAACGTCTAACAGGAGGAGGGAGGCCATGTGAGCTTAGACATGTCCAAGGGGATGTTTTACTCATGAGAGAAGAGGTGGACTATATGGCCTTAGTTCACCTCTTGTTCTCCCCTGCAAGCATGTACTCGAAGTGTGGACACAGCGACATCTTGTGGTATCATATGGTCAGTACTGGGGCAAAACATCCCCTTTCATCCCAATATACTTATGTAGTATCTGGGAAAGAAAAATACTGTCTCCAGTCCAGACATATTACATGTATGCCTAGATAGAGTAAGGAAGCATAACTATTAACCAATAATAATTGGGAACACGTTTTGTCTGGAATATTCACCCAAAAATGAAAGTGAAACAAATGTCCCCCACAACCTTTGTCCAGGTTCAGGGAGATTGTCAGCACATGGTATTCGTCACAGCTTTCTTCAAAACATCTTAGGTTGCTATTTAGAGTTTCACAAAGGGCAAAGGATGACCATGTACGGTATGTTTCATGAGTTGTAACTCATGCAACATACCGTTTTTGGTGAAATATTACCTAGTTCTGGTCAATTTGGGGGGTACTTAAACTTAACCATTTTTGTTTTGTGTCTCACAAAATATATACAGTAGGCCTATATATACCGTATACGGTAGGCCTATAGTGGACAAAGTGAGTATAACATTACAGAGGACCAAATATTAAAGTAGGTTGAAAAGTGATGAAGTGATCCTTTAAGGTGAAGCCAGAGATGGGAAGAAACATACCATAATACATTTAGTGCATAGCACACACTCCCACTAGAAGGCTCTGACTCTCCATATCTGTGTTTTAGAACTGTCTAAAATGGTCTAAATATAGTTAACCTATATTACACTCCTAGTGTCATCATTTGGCTTCAGAAGACATTCATGTGAAGTCTACCTTTTGTTTCAAATGTCATCAGATTGAGAAGATAATTATATCATTTCCATTGTTGGGTGAATTATTAATTTAATCTTTCAACATATGGCCAGGCATTATGCATTATGGATTATTTTGTACTGTTGATTCTCCCCCCATAAAAGTATTTTGTATATCAAATTCTTGTAGAACAGGTTCCACTGCTGCCCTGGGTAACGAAACTGTGCTTGGAGGATTCCTATAAGAATTTTGGGAAAATCCTATTGGATATTCTATAAGAAAATATCCAACAGGATTTGTTGCTGTGCTCTGAATCCAATAGGATTTTTGACTAAGGTACAAATTTTATTTGGGAATGTAGGCCTCTTTCTATTGTTTTTAATTTGAGTTTCTGCTAGATGTGACAGACTGCCATTTGTAAACATTAAGATAAGATTAAAGCATGTTTACAAGTGGATTGGGTGAGTGTTTTTCTGAACTGCCCACAGCATGAGCCTGAGTAGGAAAATCATGATTTATCATTGTTACTTCTTGAGGAACTATTATAAAATACAGTAACTTTGTTGAAGTGGTCCTTTAATTTACAGGAGGTCTACACAATGTTTGCTTGCTATTTCCCCCAAAACACAGCATTGTTGAATTCCAGTTATTGATTATATGTTGAGAGTAAATGACTATTGATCATCTGTGCACTAAATTGGACTGTACGCGTCACTGGCTCTATTTTACACCTACTGTATGATGCATATTATTGCTGCCAGAGTTTTCTCTTGAAAATGCGTCATCTGCAGTAACATGTTTGGGAAAAATCAATGCATTCATCTTATTGACATTCAACCTGTATTACTTGTATAAAGCATAATGTTTTGTGCATCATTTGCATTATGCAAGTAAAACTGTGGCCAAATATAACATCCCTGTGTTGCTAAAATTGTATTGTAGGCCTATATGTAGAAATAACACTTGTCATAACATATGTATAGACGTAGCCTACAGTATTGTTGTTACTGCAGGGCAAATTAGTATTAGAATATGATTATAAAAAATCAATAATCATCAAAGCAATAATCATTTTATAGCATTGGAAATATATTTTAATTTGTATAATTGGATTTTTTTTAATCATTTTTTGTAAAAAAAAATAAAATAAAAATAAATATAATAATAATAATAATAATAATAAGGTAATAATAATAAGGGTAATAATAATAATAATAATAATAATAATAATAATAATAATTCAATCCAAAAATGCATGCTGTCCAGTTGAGTGGACAGGTCCGAATCTCCTTTAAATAAATAAATAAATAAATAAATAAATAAATAAATAAATAAATAAATAAATAAATTGTTGTTATTTACATGTCTAAAGACACTTTAGACATGTAACACTTTAGACACACTTACTGAGGTTATCATAATTTATGCATCAAAGGGTTAAGGTTATGCCCAATTTGTTTGCGCGCCGAGTCGTTCACCGGAAGTAGCAGATCTACACGTTGCATTACGAGCAGACTGCGAGGCGTTGTGAGTTTATAGATCTACCATTTCCCAGAGTGACAGGCGCGATTCGCGCGAAATGAAATCATGTCATGACAACTTCCTTCTAAAGTTCCCATCGATTCCTCATCATCTTCCAAAAACCACCGAGCGGAGCAGCGAGACAGTAGGCCTGCCACATACTAGCAAGTTACAGGTAAATGTATAATTGACTTGGCCATTCTTCTTGTAATTAATTATTATTGTATGTATCCTCAGATATGGATCCTACTACCGACAGTCTGGTTTACAACCCGTTTCCTTTCAAGGCCCATTATTCCATTATTTATTCAGCATTTGAGCCATGTATGGGCACGAACCACCATTTGATGACAGCTAGCCTCGACATTAGTCCGACTCGGATTCAAAACTATAGAATATTTTGTTTACGATTTGTCTACATTTCCATGTCTTTGCCAAAGTGTGCCAACATAACAATTCTTCTACATTCTCAAATTGTGTAGTTAGACACTTCTTGTAAATGCAGATGTGGAATAGCAATGTAAGTTTTGTAACGCTTAAGAAGGTTCCAAGTGGTTTCATTTTACAATCTCAAATGTTAAAAAGGGTCCACTTGGTTACTTCAACTCTCCATCAGACCAGAAGAGGTTGTTGAAAAACACGTGGTGGGGGTTAGCCGGCCTCCTTGTTGTTAGGATAGGCTTATAAAACGTAACGTGGTTGCACACTTTATCATGGAGATTTACCCTGATTGTCCTAAATTCGTTATACAACGAACGATGTGTACTATAATCTAGACATGAGCTTGTAGATCTGCTATTTTCGGGAGCGACAACCAGGTGCAGATCCTACAAGCACGTTCTCACACCCGCGTACGTGCACATCCACCCACACACGACATTCATTTTTTGTTCCTCGTCAATCCGTGTTTCCTTCTTGGTCTGCCTGTCTTCTCCACAGATCATCAGTTCAAATCCAAAGACGCAGAAATGTTAGAAACATAAAACTAAACCTAGATCGGTTGCACGCATCCGTGTAACCATGTACGTCTAACTGATGGTAGGCCTCAACTTCACAAACACAACACTAGAGGGAGCTCGAGCTTTCTGAACGTCAACCACATAGCCCTATCCTTTTTATTGGCAAAAACAGTGGGATTCCAGGTGGTCCCCAGATAAATGATGGTTTCATTTTGCTCCCAAGGGTTAAATTATTGTTAAACATCTGAATTATTCCATTTATGAATTAGAAAATGTACAACAATTGTTTTTTTGATCATTTCCCTCTAAATGTGGGCAAAAATATCTTTGTTTTGGGTCTGACAGACTAAACTTCAGCAAATGGTGGTCTATGGCTCAAATGCTGAATAAATATTGGGCCTTGGTATGAAAATGGTTGAAAACCCCTATAATAGATAGTAGATACATTCATGAATCCACTTGCGGTTGTCAGTATCTGGTCAAATTGTTTTTACGTAAATTCATAGAGGTTTCTTGGGACCCTACCATTAACATCCTATATCAGGCAAAAATGCCTGATATGCTTTAAGTAGCATGTGACATGTCAAACTATTAATTTATTAATTAATTTAGTTATGTAGCATATGTATTATTCATGATTGTATAATTCTGAATTCATTTCAAGCATTTGTTTCGTACAAATGCCCACACACCTTGGGCTAAAAGACACTGGCATATGTGATAGAGGTCAGAACAAATGTGATGAGGTCAGAATAAATGTGATGAGCTCATGTCATTTTGGGCGCATTTTGGCAAGTGACCTGACTGTGTAGCTCAAGTGGGGTATTTTATGCAAAACTAATGGAATGGATTCGGAATAATGAAAATGATGAAACACATTTTCTAACTAATTTGATATATCACAATGCTACTTAAAGCAAAAAGACAGTTTGACATTTCTGCCAAGGGAAGTTAAGGGTAGAATCACATGAAGCCCCTATAAAATAAACTGCTCAATACTGACAACTGGACAGCAAGTGGATTCATGAACTATGAATGTACTGTATATAGTGTGGCTGTTCTGTTGAATATGAAGGCTATTACTGACATACTCTCTTTTTTCTTTTCTTTTTTTGACAGGTCATGTTTCTTGGTAGTTACTGAGGACAAAATGGAAGAGTATTACAGGTACAGTAGCTATTGATTTGATTGTGTATTTCTCAGTGACAATGCAAGTGTTCCGCACAGTAGATGAAATGAATGAAATGAAGGGACTCTGAGATTAAACTCCATTGTTTTACACATTAACATTTCCATATAAATGTATTTCCATAAAAAAAAGTATTTCCGTAAAATAAAATAAAATTAATGATAATAATGAATAAAAAAATCTCATAATGCATCACAATGAAAGGCTAGTGAGCTTGTAGATCTACTCTTTTCAGCTAATGTTCCCCTCAGAATATGGATGGCAGTGTTGAAGTGGTTAATGATGTAAAATAGTATCCTATAGTGAATGATGGTCAGTCTGTACTAATTCTGAGGACCTCCTAGTGGTACCTGACCATCCTGGAAACTGCCACCATATCGCAACCATATTCTCTTGTAACTTCGCTTATTCGAGTCTGACATTGTTTTAAAAATGAATTAAACGTTTTTGGGAATGTTACCTTGTTGCCAACATAAGTGAGTGCTGTAGATGTAGAATAAAGTAAAACAGCATCAGTAAAATATAATCCTGACCTAATGTTCCACCAGAATCAGTGGAGAAAGAAAACAAAGCAATGCATTCCAACCTTTATTTATTGGTATAAGCATGCAGCGTAGACAAACACATGGCCACATGCATGATAAATATTTGTTTTGTTTGGCGGTGATGAGTTTCAACAGGACTTGTGTAACTTATTTTTGTATTGGTGATACCAGGCATTGACACCTGGTCATTAAAGCAATCTACAGTATTATAACTGTGCGTCCCATTAGTCTGAAATGAAAGTATGAAACCCTTGCAAAAAGCACTCTAAAACATATCTGGGCATTATGCGGCCCGGGGGCCAAATGCGGCCCTTTGGCTGACTCTGACTGGCCCGGGGACCACCAGTGGTCCTTGAGAGAGTTCCCAAGTTAAATAGGGAAAGTTGGTTAACCAGGCGTAACTCTTTGAAAGCGTATAAATGAAACCAAATGGACCCTTGCGGGTCCATTTGGTTTCATTTTTACACTCTCAAAGTCTACACATTCAAGTCAGAGAATGTAAAAGAATGGTCATTTTTGTTTTGTTTCCCAAATCCAGACTGGAATTGTGGACAAAAACAAAAGAAATCTTGAAGAAAGTTTTGGGATCTGTGGGGCTAAAATGTCATCAAATGGTGGTCCGTGGCTCAAATACTGAATAAATAGTGGGCCCTGGTGTCAAAATGGTTAGTCTTGCTCTTACTTTTATCTTGAAATTAAATTAATATTACGCAGACTTTAGTTCAGCCTTTATTCTTGGCCCTCCACAATATTTTACGTATCTCATTTGGCCCCTTGGGGAAAATAATTGCCCACCCCTGCTCTAAAATGTACTAAAGTGCACTGTTGCATTGACAACTTAACTGCAAAAGTGTAGTTTATACTCTGTGGGACAGCAGTGTGACATGTGAAAAGAGTGAGTGTAGTGAACTAGAAAACCCCAAACCAGAGTAGACATTCTGATGTTTAAATCTCTATAGCACTTTTGCTTTTACTATTTGAAATGTAATCGTCACATACAGTATATGAGGCATGCTTTACATCCACAGTAAAATAACTTGAATTTATTAATTTCTTTTATAGAAACATCAAAGATGGAAAAGAGGCCAAAAGGAAGGGAGATCTGCCCGGAGCGCGGCAATTATTCAGGCAGGCATACAACATCCTTCCTAGCCAGGAACTTGAAGACAGAATAAAGAAAATTGAGCTCATGATGATTGGAATTTGCGAAGGATCTGAGAGTGAAGGGTCCCAGGGTGAAGAGGAGAGTGAAGACGAGTCATTTGTGGGCATCAGCGGTCTGCTGTTGTTCAGTGACTTGCACAACAAACTGTATGAACACCAGCGAGAGGGTGTGGCGTTTCTTTACAATTTGAACCAAGATGGCAAAAAAGGTGGCATCCTGGCCGACGACATGGGCCTTGGGAAAACCATCCAGATCGTCTCCTTCCTGTCAGGCATGTATGATGCAGATCTAGTCAAACACACACTCCTCCTTGTGCCGATGAACCTCATCCCGAACTGGACCAAGGAGTTTGCCACATGGACTCCCGGGTTGAGAGTGAAGTTGTTCCATGGTCCAAATCAAGCCCGAATGAGAAACTTGGAAAACGTCCAGAGTCAAGGGGGTGTGCTCATCACCACTTACCAAACACTGATAAACAACTGGCAGCTGGTGGGGTCTTACCGCGGCCTTGAGTTCAAGTGGGACTACATGATCCTTGACGAGGCACATATGATAAAGAACACGTCAACAAAATCTGCCAAAAGCGCCTATGCTATACCCGCACAGAACCGTATCCTCCTCACAGGGACCCCCGTGCAGAACAACCTGCAAGAGATGTGGGCTCTGTTTGATTTTGCTTGCCAAGGCACTCTCCTCGGTACGTACAAAACATTCCAAGCAGAGTATGAGAACCCCATCACGCTGGCCAGGGAGAAGGACGCCACTCCAGGAGAGAAAGCCCTGGGATCCAGGATGTCTGAAAACCTAATGGCTATCATTCAACCATACTTTCTTCGGAGGACCAAAGCAGAGGTGCAGAAACGAGAAGCCATTAATGAAACCAACAGAGAATGTGTGGAGGCCAGCCCTATCACAAGTAATCCAACCAAAGCTGGAATGGCAGTCATGCCAAAAATGACAAGGAAGAATGACCTGATTGTGTGGACATATCTGAGTACAGTTCAGGAGGACCTATACCGCAAGTTCCTCTCACTGGACCACATCAGACATTACAACGTTATCAGGTCACCTCTCATTGAACTCACTGTAATGAAAAAGCTGTGTGACCACCCAAGGCTGTTCCCTACTGCAGCTCTTACTCCGCTAGACCTGAAGGATGAGACATTGGAGAGCCAACAGGCGCTTTACATGAGCATGTGTGCAGCAGGTACAAGTAGCATGAACAGCATCGATGACATACCTGATGAAACACTGATCTTAGAGTCCGGGAAGATGGTGTTTCTCATCGAACTCCTCGGAAGGCTCAGAGAAGAAGGTCACCGCACCCTTGTCTTTGCACGCTTCAGAAAGATACTGGATATCATCGAGCGAGTCCTGGGCAACAGAGGCTTCAAGGTTTGCATACCTACCGGTATATATTTGGGTGTTATATTTTATGTTGTTTGCTTGCTCATAGATAGAATGAGTGGTATACATTTGTAATTTTCTGTTACTGTAAAAATGGATTACACAAAAGTATGTTAATATTATTTAGACATTGTGTTAATTAGATAGAAGCTAGGTATATCTTAGTTACTAATTTCTTGACCACTTATCCTATTGTAAGGTTTTGAGGCTTGATGGCAGAGTCAAGGTTGCAGAGAGGGATGGACTCATCTCTACATTCCAGACGGACAGATCCTACTCTGTCCTCCTGCTGACAACCCAAGTGGGTGGAGTTGGGCTCAACCTGACCGCTGCAGACCGGGTGGTGATCTTCGACCCCAGCTGGAACCCTGCTACTGATAACCAGGCAGTGGATCGTGCTTACCGCATTGGACAAACTGAAAATGTGGTCGTCTACAGGCTCATCACATGTGGTACATTTAGTGATGGGATGAATCTAGATGTTATTATCCTATTTATTGTGTAAAAACAACAACAACATACAAGTAATCCTATTGTAGAGATTTTAATTCTAAATTTCTAAATTTTAATTTGAAATTGTCTTCTACCATATAACCAATGACAAAGGTTATAGGGACATCTTTGGACATCCTATGATTGTCATAGATACTAGATATTTTCAGGAAGTAATCTAATAATGGAAGACAGAATGGTAAAGGGAAAACGTCATTAAAATTCTGAGATTTCTTACATACAGCACCTTCAAAACGCCTCTAACTATCAAATGACAAGTGGTTGTCATTTTAACTCATTTAGACCATGGTCAAAATACTGACCTACATTTTCTGAAAAACATTATATTAAACTATCATGCAAACATGTTCAAGAAATTGATCACAATTGTGACATGTCCTTTTCATATCATCTCATCCCTAGGTACAGTGGAGGAGAAAATCTACAGGCGGCAGGTGTTCAAAGACTCACTGATTAGACAGACAACCGGTGACAAAAAAAACCCTTTCAGGTTTGTTGTGGAAATGTCTTTTTGTGACAGTTATACTTGTAATTTAAACTGAGAGGGTCAACACTCAAATGTTGCACATATCCACAAGAAGTTAGACCAGGGGTGGGCAATTATTTTTTCCTAAGGGGCTAAATGAGATACATAAAATATTGTGGAGGGGCAAGACTAAAGGCTGAACTAAAGACTGCGTAATATTAATTTAATTTCAAGATAAAGGTAAGCGTAAGACCATCCATTTTGACACCAGGGCCCTCTATTTATTCAAAATTTGAGGCACAGAGGACCACCATTTGATGACATTGTATCCCCACAGACCAAAAACTAAAGATTTATTTTTCTTTTGTCCACAATTCCAGACTGGATTTGGGAAACAGAACAGTCAAACATAAAGATCAAAATGACCATTAATCATTTACATTCTCTAGTTGTGTAGACTTGGGCTAATTCACTTGATGAATATTTTAACTCTTGAGAGTATAAAAATGAAACCAAATGGACCGGCAAGGGTCCATTTTGGCAACAACTCCCTCACCATACAGTATCAGTCATTAGGCTATGTTTGATTGCACTGTTATTTGACTCACTCTGATGGTACTGTATGTAATCAGATTAAATTTTAACCCCCCATAGACCCATGCCTTTTCATAATAATAAGCCATCTCAAGATATTTGAGTACAGTATGGCTTACCGTCATTGCTGGCTTGCAGCAAGCCTCTGACTCTGTGTGATGCTTTGTCTGCAGCTCTGGTTTTGAGGCATATCATTTCACTGCTGAAAATATCAAGATTCCACATGGAAATAGGTGCAGAAAGCACAAGTCCAAAAGTCTTAAAATTGTTAATTGGCATTTGTAGACATTTGGAGATCCACCAGGCACAATATGTGACCCACTTTGGGTCCCAAACAATATACAAGAAAGTCTGAAAAGTAGCACTTCTAATTGTCAATATTTGCGACTATGTACTGTATATCGAATAACCCTTCTTCAAAACAGTGAAAGCAGTGACGTATGGATTCCCAAATTATAGATTGTAAAACATTGCATCCAATATATCTCCTATAGGTACTTCACCAAGGAGGAGTTGAGGGAACTCTTCATTCTGGAGGAGACACGTACTTCCAGCACCCAGCTGCAGCTGCAATCCCTCCACGCCGGACACCGAAAGACAGACCATGAGCTGGATGAACACATCACACACCTCCACTCCATGGACATATTTGGCATCTCTGACCATGACCTCATGTTCTCAAAGGACTGCCACGACGAGGACCTTGGGGATCAGTGGTCATGTGGTTTGCTGGACATAGTCCCCACTGCGCTCGCCAACACTGCCACTCTGGCAGGCAGACAGTTTTGAGGCGGCTCATTATCCAGAGGGATATACTGTACATGGATCTGCACAGCTTGTTTGACAAACGCACCTACTATCAATGTGCCAACTCTTAAACCATGGATCAGTAGATACTTTGGCTGTTTGAACTGCCATGTTGATTTTATACACCAGCCAACCAGCTGTATTATAAACTTGTGAAACATGTAGACAGTGAAATGTAAAGGTAGGTGGGATAATTCAAGACCTCTGAAGTTTGAGATGGATCCCACATTATCAACTCTAAAGCTCCCCTTTGGGTTTCACAAATGGTTTGCTAATGTAAAAGCAAGGATTGGTGAGCTGTGAGTCTTAACAGCTACTTCCTGACATCAGGCTTGATGTAAATGGATAGAGAGCATGTTGGGAGTGCACATCAACGCTGTTCAGTATCCTCCACACTAACACTAGAGCTCATGGTAGATCACTGGGTAAGTGTGTGTAGATTGTGTCAATGTTAAGCTCCAAGAATGGCAATGCTGCATACACTTGTCCAGTTCTATCAGGCGCCTTGAGATCATGGATCAGAGGGCAGTGTTGCTCTGGCAAATTCCCAGCCAGTAAGCCCATCTCATTTTTAACAGTAATGCCCAAGAACATGCTAAAGACCTTAAAGTCAAGTCGGGAGAAAAAGCTGATTGTGATGACGCTTTACAAACAGGACAGGGGTGTGGTATTTAATGTCTGGGTAACATGTTAATAAAATATTTGTGAAATGCTACATTACCCCAACATGTCTTTGCTTGTTTATTTACAATTTAGCAGTTACTCTTAATCCAGAGTATTTTAACATTCTTTCACAGTGGACATATTCAACCTTTGCTTCTGCGGTCCCTGGAACAATATATTTTGAGATTGGCATCCGTGACCAATTTTTCAAAATTCTGAGGGTCCTTGAGATGAGAACCATATAGAAATGTGTATTTCTGGTGGGGAAAAAGATTTAGAAGACATTTGAAAAAATAAATTTGTGTGAAACATGCAATAGTGAATGGAAAACGGGTATACAGTAATTTTTGGACAAATTCATGGACATTGTCTTTGAATTCATAATGGACAAAACTGCACTTTGGCATGCCATGAACACAATATGCATATCTAATATCTATGCTTAGATTATAATTTGATTTCTGTAAAACGTCTAACAGGAGGACTCTGGAGGAGGGAGGCCATGTGAGCTTAGACATGTCCAAGGGGATGTTTTACTCATGAGAGAAGAGGTGGGCTATATGGCCTTAGTTCACCTCTTGTTCTCCCCTGCAAGCATGTACTCTAAGTGTGGACACAGTGACATCTTGTGGTATCATATGGTCAGTACTGGGGCAAAACATCCCCTTTCATCCCAATATACTTCTGTTGTATCTGGGGGAAAAAATACTGTCTCCAGAGTCCAAACACATTACATGCATGCCTAGAGTAAGGAAGTATAACTATTCAACAATAATAATTGGGAACACGCTTTGTCTGGAATATTCACCCAAAAATGAAAGTGAATCAAATGTCCCCCACAACCTTTGTCCAGGTTCAGGGAGATTGTCAGCACATGGTATTCGTCACAGCTTTCTTCAAAACATGTATGAATGAATGGACCATTGTAAGCGCTTTGAGTATACACGCTGTGCATAGAAAAGCGCTATAAAAATGCAATCCATTATTATTATTATTATTATTATCTTAGGTTGCTATTTAGAGTTTCACAAAGGGCAAAGGATGACCATGTACGGTATGTTTCATGAGTTGTAACTCATGCAACATACCGTTTTTGGTGAAATATTACCTAGTTCTGGTCAATTTGGGGGGGTACTTAAACTTAACCATTTTTGTTTTGTCTCACAAAATATATACAGTAGGCCTATATATACCGTATACGGTATAGGCAAAGTGAGTAGAACATTACAGAGGACCAAATATTAAAGTGATCCTTTAAGGTGAAGCCAGAGATGAGAAGAAACATACCATAATACATTTAGTGCATACTAGCACACACTCCCACTAGAAGGCTCTGACTCTCAATATCTGTGTTTTAAAACTGTCTAAAATGGTCTAAATATAGTTAACCTATATTACACTCTTAGTGTCATCATTTGGCTTCAGAAGACATTCATGTGAAGTCTACCTTTTGTTTCAAATGTCATCCGATTGAGAAGATAATTATATAATTCCCATTGTTGGGTGAATTATTAATTTAATCTTTCAACATATGGCCAGGCACTATGCATTATGGATTATTTTATACTGTTGATTCTCCCCCCATAAAAGTATTTTGTATATCAAATTCTTGTAGAACAGTTTCCACTGCTGCGCTGGGTAACGAAACTGTGCTTGGAGGATTCCTATAAGAATTTAGGGAAAATCCTATTGGATATTCTATAAGAAAATATCCAACAGGATTTGTTGCTAAATGTGATCTGAATCCAATAGGATTTTTGACTAAGGTACAAATTATAATTTGGAAATGTAGGCCTCTTTCTATTGTTTTTAATTTGAGTTTCTGCTAGTTGTGACAGACTGCCATTTGTAAACATTAAGATTAAAGCATGTTTACAAAGCAGTTCATCAATGATAAATCATGATTTATCATTGTTACTTCTTAGTGAGGAACTATTATAAAATACAGTAACTTTGTTGAAGTGGTCCTTTAATTTACAGGTCTACACAATGTTTGCTTGCTATTTCCCCCAAAACAGCATTGTTGAATTCCAGTTATTGATTATATATTGAGAGTAAATGACTATTGATCATCTGTGCACTAAATTGGACTGTACGCGTCACTGGCTCTATTTTACACCTACTGTATGATGCATATTATTGCTGCCAGAGTTTTCTCTTGAAAATGCGTCATCTGCAGTAACATGTTTGGGAAAAATCCATCCATCTTCTTCCGCTTATCCGAGGTCGGGTCGCGGGGGCAACAGCTCCACCAGGGAGCTCCAGACTTCCCTGTCCTGAGCAACATTGGCAACCTCCTCCTGGGGGATCCCGAGGCGATCCAAAGCCAGAGAGTCGATGTAATCCCTCCATCTGGTCCTTGGTCTGCCCCGGGGTCTTCTCCCAGTGGGACGTGCCCCGAGGACCTTCCTAGGGAGGCGCTCGAGCGGCATCCTAACCAGATGCCCGAACCACCTCAGCTGGCTCCTTTCCAGGCGAAGGAGCAGCGGCTCTACTCCGAGTCTCTCCCGAGTGACTGAACTTCTCACCCTATCTCTAAGGGAGATGCCAGCCACCCGCCACCCACTTGTATCCGCGACCTCGTTCTTTCGGTCATGACCCACACTTCATGACCATAGGTGAGGGTAGGGATGAAGATAGCTCGGTAGACAGAGAGCTTTGCCTTCTGGCTCAGCTCTCTTTTCGTCACAACAGTGCGGTATAACGACTGTAATACCGCCCCTGCTGCTCCGATTCTCCGGCTGATCTCCCTCTCCATCCTCCCCTCACTCGTGAACAAGACCCCGAGATACTTAAACTCCTTCACCTGGGGTAAAAATCAATGCATTCATCTTATTAGACATTCAACCTGTATTACTTGTATAAAACATAATGTTTTGTGCATCATTTGCATTATGCAAGTAAAACTGTGGCCAAATATAACATCCCTGTGTTGCTAAAATTGTATTGTAGGCCTATATGTAGAAATAACACTTTGCCCTGAAGTATTGTTACTGCAGGGCAAATTAGTATTAGAATATGATAAAAATCAAATCATAAAAATCAAAATCAATAATCATCAAAGCAATAATCATTTTAGAGCATTGGAAATATATTTTAATTTGTATAATTGGATTTTTTTTTTAACATTTTTTGTAAAATAATAATAATAATAATTCAATCCAAAAATGCATGCTGTCCAGTTGAGTGGACAGAATCTCCTGGACAGAATCTCTAAAATAAATAAATAAATAAATAAATTCAGTTGTTATTTACATGTCTAAAGACACTTTAGACACGTAACACTTTAGACACACTACTGAGGTTATCATAATTTATGCATCAAAGGGTTAAGGTTATGCCCAATTTGTTTGCGCGCCGAGTCGCTCACCGGAAGTAGCAGATCTACACGTTGCATTGCGAGCAGACTGCGAGGCGTTGTGAGTTTATAGATCTACCATTTCCCATAGTGACCGGCGCGATTCGCGCGAAATCATGTTATGACAACTTCCCTTCTAAAGTTCCCATCGATTCCTCATCATCTTCCAAAAACCACTGAGCGGAGCAGCGAGACAGTAGGCCTGCCACATACTAGCAAGTTACAGGTAAATGTATAATTGACTTGGCCATTCTTCTTGTAATTAATTATTATTGTATGTATCCTCAGATATGGATCCTACTACCGACAGTCTGGTTTACAACCCGTTTCCTTTCAAGGCCCATTATTCCATTATTTATTCAGCATTTGAGCCATGTATGGGCACGAACCACCATTTGATGACAGCTAGCCTCGACATTAGTCCGACTCGGATTCAAAACTATAGAATATTTTGTTTACGATTTGTCTACATTTCCATGTCTTTGCCAAAGTGTGCCAACATAACAATTGTTCTACATTCTCAAATTGTGTAGTTAGACTTCTTGTGAATGAAGTAATGCAGATGTGCAACAGCAATGTAAGTTGTGTAACGCTTAGTAATAAGGTTCCAAGATCCACGTGGTTTCATTTTACAATCTCAAAAGTTAAAAAGCGTCCACTTGGTTACTTCAACTCTCCATCAGACCAGACGAGGTTGTTGAAAAACACGAGGCTAGCCGGCCTCCTTGATAGGCATATAAAACGTGACGTGGTTCCACACTTTATCATGGAGATTTACCCTGATTGTCCTAAATTCGTTATACAACGAACGATGTGTACTATAATCTAGACATGAGCTTGTAGATCTGCTATTTTCGGGAGCGACAGCCAGGTGCAGATCCTACAAGAAGCACGTTCTCACACCCGCGTCACGTGCACATCCACCCACACACGACATTCATTTTTTTGTTCCTCGTCAATCCGTGTTTCCTTCTTGGTCTGCCTGTCTTATCCACAGATCACCAGTTCAAATCCAAAGACGCAGAAATGTCAGAAACATAAAACTAACCTAGATCGGTTGCACGCATGCATGTGTTTATGTACGTCTACCTCAGGCCTACTACGAAACCTTAATCAACTTCACAAACACAACACTAGAGGGAGCTCGAGCTTTCTGAACGTCAACCACATAGCCCTATCCTTTTTATTGGCAAATACAGTGGGATTCCAGGTGGTCCCCTGATAAATGATGGTTTCATTTTGCTCCCAAGAGTTAAATTATTGTTAAACATCTGAATTATTCCATTTATGAATTAGAAAATGTACAACAATTGTTGTTTTGATCATTTCCCTCTAAATGTGGGGAAAAAACATCTTTGTTTTGGGTCTGACAGACTAAACTTCAGCAAATGGTGGTCCATGGCTCAAATGCTGAATAAATATTGGGCCTTGGTATGAAAATGGTTGAAAACCCCTATAATAGATACGGTTGTCAGTATCTGGTCAAATTGTTTTTACATAAATTCATAGAGGTTTCTTGGGACCCTACCATTAACATCCTATATCAGGCAAAAATGCCTGATATGATTTAAGTAGCATGTGACATGTCAAACTATTAATTCATTAATTCATTTAGTTATGTAGCGTATGTATTATTCATGATTGTATAATTCTGAATCCATTTCAAGCATTCGTTTCGTACAAATGCCCACACACATTGGGCTAAAAGACACTGGCATATGTGATAAGGTCAGAACAAATGTGATGAGGTCAGAATAAATGTGATGAGCTCATGTCATTTTGGGCGCATTTGGGCAAGTGACTGACTGTGTAGCTCAAGTGGGGTATTTTATGTAAAACTAGTGGAATGGATTCGGAATCATGAAAATGATGAAACACATTTTCTAACTAATTCGACATATCACATGCTACTTAAAGCAAAAGGACAGTTTGACATTTCTGCCAAGGGAAGTTAAGGGTAGAATCACATGAAGCCCCTATAAAATAAACTGCTCAATACCGACAACTGGACAGCAAGTGGATTCATGAACTATGAATGTACTGTATATAGACAACCAGAAGGCAATGTTCAGGTGGCTGTTGAAGCTCTGTTGAATATGAAGGCTATTACTGACATACTCTCTTTTTTCTTTTCTTTTTTTGACAGGTCATGTTTCTTGGTAGTTACTGAGGACAAAATGGAAGAGTATTACAGGTACAGTAGCTATTGATTTGATTGTGTATTTCTCAGTGACAATGCAAGGGTTCCGCACAGTAGACTAGGGGTTTTGAATGTTTTTCAGTCCAAAGGAAATGAAATGAAGGGACTTCTGAGATTAAACTCCATTGTTTTACACATTAACATTTCCATATAAATGTATTTCCATAAAAAAAAGTATTTCCGTAAAATAAAATAAAATTAATGATAATAATGAATAAAAAAATCTCATAATGCATCACAATGAAAGGCTAGTGAGCTTGTAGATCTACTCTTTTCAGCTAATGTTCCCCTCAGAATATGGATGGCAGTGTTGAAGTGGTTAATGATGTAAAATAGTATCCTATAGTGAATGATGGTCAGTCTGTACTAATTCTGAGGACCTCCTAGTGGTACCTGACCATCCTGGAAACTGCCACCATATCGCAACCATATTCTCTTGTAACTTCGCTTATTCGAGTCTGACATTGTTTTAAAAATGAATTAAACGTTTTTTTGGGAATGTTACCTTGTTGCCAACATAAGTGAGCGCTGTAGATGTAGAATAAAGTAAAACAGCATCAGTAAAATAAATAATCTTATAACAAATAAATAATAATATTAATTAGTTAATCATGCTGTTAATGATTCTTGTCACCACTAACTGTTGTCCTGTGGAGTTAGTCCAGTAAACAAAAGTTGAGAAAGAAAATCTCTATTTTGTCTCTCAACTGATTCTAACATCAGGTCTACCAGCCTGGATACAAAATATACACTAAATCTGCTAAATATCTGCTATAATAAATCTACCCTATATTTGCCTTAATCCAAAATGCCACCATTGACAATTTATCAGCCAATATTTCCTACTTTTCATTATGTGTTAAGTAGCATGGGACATATCAAATCTCTGAAACCATTCCATGAAAACACTTCTTAGAATATAGCCACTTACTCAACTGCAAAGGTAATGCTTGGAATGCTTAGATCATAAAAAACCTCTAGCTTGACTATTTAAAGCATAACAGAATGTAGAAAATATTACCTTTGGTTGTCAATGGTGGCATCTTGGATTTGGGTATCTGCAGTGAGCAGATTAGGGTAGATTTTGTGTCCTGACCTAATGTTCCACCAGAATCAGTGGAGAAAGAAAACAAAGCAATGCATTCCAACCTTTATTTATTGGTATAAGCATGCAGGGTAGACAAACACATGGCCACATGCATGATAAATATTTGTTTTGTTTGGCGGTGATGAGTTTCAACAGGACTTGTGTAACTTATTTTTGTATTGGTGATACCAGGCATTGACACCTGGTCATTAAAGCAATCTACAGTATTATAACTGTGCGTCCCATTAGTCTTAAATGAAAGTATGAAACCCTTGCAAAAAGCACTCTAAAATGTACTAGAGTGCACTGTTGCATTGACAACTTAACTGCAAAAGTGTAGTTTATACTCTGTGGGACAGCAGTGTGACATGTGAAAAGAGTGAGTGTAGTGAACTAGACAACCCCAAACCAGAGTAGACATTCTGATGTTTAAATCTCTATAGCACTTTTGCTTTTACTATTTGAAATGTAATCGTCACATACAGTATACGAGGCATGCTTTACATCCACAGGTAAAATAACTTGAATTTATTAATTTCTTTTATAGAAACATCAAAGATGGAAAAGAGGCCAAAAGGAAGGGAGATCTGCCCGGAGCGCGGCGATTATTCAGGCAGGCATACAACATCCTTCCTAGCCAGGAACTTGAAGACAGAATAATGAAAATTGAGCTCATGATGATTGGAATTTGCGAAGGATCTGAGAGTGAAGAGTCCCAGGGTGAAGAGGAGAGTGAAGACGAGTCATTTGTGGGCATCAGCGGTCTGCTGTTGTTCAGTGACTTGCACAACAAACTGTATGAACACCAGCGAGAGGGTGTGGCGTTTCTTTACAATTTGAACCAAGATGGCAAAAAAGGTGGCATCCTGGCCGACGACATGGGCCTTGGGAAAACCATTCAGATCGTCTCCTTCCTGTCAGGCATGTATGATGCAGATCTAGTCAAACACACACTCCTCCTTGTGCCGATGAACCTCATCCCGAACTGGACCAAGGAGTTTGCCACATGGACTCCCGGGTTGAGAGTGAAGTTGTTCCATGGTCCAAATCAAGCCCGAATGAGAAACTTGGAAAACGTCCAGAGTCAAGGGGGTGTGCTCATCACCACTTACCAAACACTGATAAACAACTGGCAGCTGGTGGGGTCTTACCGCGGCCTTGAGTTCAAGTGGGACTACATGATCCTTGACGAGGCACATATGATAAAGAACACGTCAACAAAATCTGCCAAAAGCGCCTATGCTATACCCGCACAGAACCGTATTCTCCTCACAGGGACCCCCGTGCAGAACAACCTGCGAGAGATGTGGGCTCTGTTTGATTTTGCTTGCCAAGGCACTCTCCTCGGTACGTACAAAACATTCAAAGCAGAGTATGAGAACCCCATCACGCTGGCCAGGGAGAAGGACGCCACTCCAGGAGAGAAAGCCCTGGGATCCAGGATGTCTGAAAACCTAATGGCTATCATTCAACCATACTTTCTTCGGAGGACCAAAGCAGAGGTGCAGAAACGAGAAGCCATTAATGAAACCAACAGAGAATGTGTGGAGGCCAGCCCTATCACAAGTAATCCAACCAAAGCTGGAATGGCAGTCATGCCAAAAATGACAAGGAAGAATGACCTGATTGTGTGGACATATCTGAGTACAGTTCAGGAGGACCTATACCGCAAGTTCCTCTCACTGGACCACATCAGACATTACAACGTTATCAGGTCACCTCTCATTGAACTCACTGTCCTGAAAAAGCTGTGTGACCACCCAAGGCTGTTCCCTACTGCAGCTCTTACTCCGCTAGACCTGAAGGATGAGACATTGGAGAGCCAACAGGCGCATTACATGAGCATGTGTGCAGCAGGTACAAGTAGCATGAACAGCATCGATGACATACCTGATGAAACACTGATCTTAGAATCCGGGAAGATGGTGTTTCTCATCGAACTCCTCGGAAGGCTCAGAGAAGAAGGTCACCGCACCCTTGTCTTTGCACGCTTCAGAAAGATACTGGATATCATCGAGCGAGTCCTGGGCAACAGAGGCTTCAAGGTTTGCATAACTGTATATTGACTATTTTGGGTGTTATATTGTATGTTTGATTGCTCATAGATAGAATGAGTGGTATACATTTGTAATTTTCTGTTACTGTAAAAATGGCTGATTACACAAAAGTATGTTAATATTATTTAGACATTGTGTTAATTAGATAGAAGCTAGGTATATCTTAGTTACTAATTTCTTGACCACTTATCCTATTGTAAGGTTTTGAGGCTTGATGGCAGAGTCAAGGTTGCAGAGAGGGATGGACTCATCTCTACATTCCAGACGGACAGATCCTTCTCTGTCCTCCTGCTGACAACCCAAGTGGGTGGAGTTGGGCTCAACCTGACCGCTGCAGACCGGGTGGTGATCTTCGACCCCAGCTGGAACCCTGCTACTGATAACCAGGCAGTGGATCGTGCTTACCGCATTGGACAAACTGAAAATGTGGTCGTCTACAGGCTCATCACATGTGGTACATTTAGTGATGGGATGAATCTAGATGTTATTATCCTATTTATTGTGTAAAACAACAACAACATACAAGTAATCCTATTGTAGAGATTTTAATTCTAAATTTCTAAATTTTAATTTGAAATTGTCTTCTACCATACAACCAGTGACAAAGGTTATAGGGCAGGGGTCAGCAACCTGCGGCTCAGGAGCCGCATGCGACTCCAGAACACAGCCCTAGTGGCTCAGTGGCTGTAGCATTATTACATACACACACTGGGGTGATCCGCACCAAAATAATATAAACATTTCAGTCACCCAAAACGCGTTGCGCTGTCTGACAGTTTAAGTGGAGCTTTCAATCTGAACCACCCATTTTCAAAGGTTTACTCAGTTTACTATGTCATTAATATACCTTAGAGATGTTGTGTGGACTAGAAAAGGAGTCCTGTAAAAATCCTTTATTTTTTTTTAGAAACTCCATTTCTGAAGAAAGGTTGTGTTTCACCATGTGAATGATTTTTCTTTGAGGACTTTTTTTTTCTGAGATTGTGCAAATGGAACCAAATGGACCGCCAGGGTCCATTTGGTTCCATTTGCACAATCTCAGGAAAAAAATAATAATAAAATGCGGCTCCAGACAGATTTTGAATTTAATTTTGGGTCGAAAGTGGCTCTTTCAACATCTTGGGTTGCCGACCCCTGTTATAGGGACATCTTTGGACATCTTATGATTTTCATAGATACTAGATATTTTCAGGAAGTAATCTAATAATGGTCAAATACTGACCTACATTTTCTGGAAAACATTATATTAAACTATCATGCAAACATGTTCAAGAAATTGATCACAATTGTGACATGCCCTTTTCATATCATCTCATCCCTAGGTACAGTGGAGGAGAAAATCTACAGGCGGCAGGTGTTCAAAGACTCACTGATTAGACAGACAACCGGTGACAAAAAAAACCCTTTCAGGTTTGTTGTGGAAATGTCTTTTTGTGACAGTTATACTTGTAATTTAAACTGAGAGGGTCAACACTCAAATGTTGCACATATCCACAAGAAGTTAGACCAGGGGTGGGCAATTATTTTTCCTAAGGGGCTAAATGAGATACATAAAATATTGTGGAGGGGCAAGACTAAAGGTTGAACTAAAGACTCCGTAATATTAATTTAATTTCAAGATAAAGGTAAGCGTAAGACCATCCATTTTGACACCAGGGCCCTCTATTTATTCAAATAGACATTGTATCCCCACAGACCCCATTTTGATCTTTAGATCAAAATGACCATTAATCATTTACATTCTCTAGTTGTGTAGACTTGGGCTAATTCACTTGATGAATATTTTAACTCTTGAGAGTATAAAAATGAAACCAAATGGACCCGCAACAGTGCATTTTGGCAACAACTCCCTCGCCATACAGCATCAGTCATTAGGCTATGTTTGATTGCACTGTTATTTGACTCACTCTGATGGTACTGTATGTAATCAGATTAAATTTTAACCCCCCATAGACCCATGCCTTTTCATAATAATAAGCCATCTCAAGATATTTGAGTACAGTATGGCTTACCGTCATTGCTGGCTTGCAGCAAGCCTCTGACTCTGTGTGATGCTTTGTCTGCAGCTCTGGTTTTGAGGCATATCATTTCACTGCTGAAAATATCAAGATTCCACATGAAAATAGGTGCAGAAAGCACAAGTCCAAAAGTCTTAAAATTGTTAATTGGCATTTGTAGACATTTGGAGATCCACCAGGCACAATATGTGACACACTTTGGGTCCCAAACAATATACAAGAAAGTCTGAAAAGTAGGACTTCTAATTGTCAATATTTGCGACTATGTACTGTATATCGAATAACCCTTCTTCAAAACAGTGAAAGCTGTGACATATGAATTCCCAAATTATAGATTGTAAAACATTGCATTCAATATATTTCCTATAGGTACTTCACCAAGGAGGAGTTGAGGGAACTCTTCATTCTGGAGGAGACACGTACTTCCAGCACCCAGCTGCAGCTGCAATCCCTCCACGCCGGACACCGAAAGACAGACCATGAGCTGGATGAACACATCACACACCTCCACTCCATGGACATATTTGGCATCTCTGACCATGACCTCATGTTCTCGAAGGACTGCCACGACGAGGACCTTGGGGATCAGGAGGTTCAGCGCTACATAGAGACAAAGGTTCAGAGCGCTCAGGAACTGATGAAGGCAGAGTCAGAACGACACGCCCAGCTGGTAGGTATGGGCTCAAGCATGGAAGCACTCTGGCTGAGACATATGGGCCAGGATGGAGAGAGACCAAAGAAAACAAATCCACAACCTCCTCCTCCGCCCTCCTCCTTGCCTACTGCAGGTGGTGGACCGAATCTAAGCACGCAGCTGGTGATCTTTGGAACGCTAGAGGAAGGCGTGGGCGAGAACCAGGTTGTTGGAGTGGCTGAAGATGGCGTGCCCTTCCAGTCCAGCGAGAAGGAACATGGTCATGGGCTTGACATGAAGGAGATTTATCGAAGTCTAGCTGAAAGTGTTACAGAGAACCAAACTGTTGGGATAGTTGAAGATGAAGAAGACATTGAATATGATTCACCCAGAAAGCAATCATTCCACACCAGACCTGCTGAAGCTGACCATGATTATGGACAAAGACAAAGCACACATGAGATTTATCAAACTCCAGATGAAAGCGTTGCAGAGTGTCAGACTGTTGCAAATGAGACAGTTGAGATAGCGGACGTCTCTGTTCAGGAAACGGCAACCCAGGAGAAGTCGCTGTCACAGTCACATCCCCTGTTGGATGGAAGTTTGGATGTGGACGAGTCACTTTCTGTTGGAAGAGAGAATGCAGAACTCACACATGTCTCAGTGACTGAACTGTCAGAGCACTCAACACCGAAGAAGAGGAATGCAGCTGTTTTGCTTGATGAAAGTGAGGAAGAGGAAGGTGACCACATGCTGCCAAATAGCCCGTTTGGTGACTCTATTTCTCCGAGCTTACAACAAGAAATGGCAAGCCAGGAGAAGTCCCTGTCACAGTCACATGCCCTGTTGGATGAACATTTAGATGTGGATGAGTCACTTTCTATTGGAAGGAAGAATGCAGAACTCTCACATGTGAGTGCCGACGACTCCGGTGTCTATGTGATGGATCCGCCAGTGTACTCATTTACCATACCCAAGAAGAGGAAAGCAGCTGTGTTGCTTTATGATAGTGAGGAAGAGGAAGGTGACCACATGTGTGTGCCCTTCCAGTCCGGTGAGAAGGAACAAGATCATGGGCTAGATATAAACATGAACAAGATTTATCAAACTCTGAAAGCTGAAAGTGTTACAAACAACCAGGCTGTTAGGATAGTTGAAGATGAAAACGAAGTCAAATATGATTCACTGTTGGATGGGAGTTTGGATGTGGACGAGTCACTTTCTGTTGAAAGAGAGAATGCAGAACTCACACATGCCTCCGTGATAGATACAGTAGAGCACTCATGTACAACACCCAAGAAGAGGAAAGCATCTGTGTTGCTTTGCGAAAGTGAGGAAGAGGAAGGTGACCTGGCAAGTATGAGCATGTATGGAAGCACACTGTGTCAGGATGGAGATGCAGCAAAATCAAAGAAGAAACCACAGAAAACAGATCCACATCCTCCTGCCACCTCCTCCTTGCCTACTGTGGGCGTGGAGCACAACCTGTCTGGTCCTGCTGAGGAAGAAGAACACAGTATGCAGGTGATCTATGGAACTCTAGATGAAGGTGTTGGAGAGAACCAGGTTGTTGGACTTGTTGATGAAGATGATGTATCCTTCCAGTCTGGCGAGAAGGAAAATGGTTATGGGCTTGACATGAAGGAGCTTTATCGAACTCTAGCTGGAAGTGTTACAACAAACCAGGATGTTGGGATAGTTGAAGATGAAGACGTGAAATATGATTCAACGACAAAGGAATCCCTCCACACCAGACTTGCTGAAGTAGACAGTGATCATGAGCAAAGACTAAACTTGCAAGAGATTTCTCAAACTTCAGACGAAAGTGCTGATGAAAATGAAACAGACGTCTCTGTTCAGGAGATCATGGATGCATCAATACAAGACGATGCCAGCCTTGTTCTGCTGGGGGAAACAAGCCTGTCTCTTGAGGATAACAAACTGTCTGTCCCGCAGATTCCCACTGAGAAAGTGAATGAAGAGATGTCGTTTGAAAACATCAGAGTTTATGATGAACAGGAAATGGCAACCCAGGAGAAGTCGCTGTCACAGTCACATCCCCTGTTGGATGGAAGTTTGGATGTGGACGAGTCGCTTTCTGTTGGAAGAGAGAATGCAGAACTCACACATGTCTCAGTGATGGATCTGGCAGAGCACTCATGTACAACACCCAAGAAGAGAAAAGCATCTGTGTTGCTTTGCGAAAGTGAGGAAGAGGAAGGTGACCTGGCAAGTATGAGCATGTATGGAAGCATGCTGTGTCAGGATGGAGATGCTGCAGCAAAATCAAAGAAGAAACCACAGAAAACAAATCCACATCCTCCTGCCACCTCCTCCTTGCCTACTGTGGGCGTGGAGCACAACCTGTCTGGTCCTGCTGAGGAAGAAGAACACACTATGCAGGCCAGCCCTATCACAAGTAATCCAACAAAAGCTGGAATGGCAGTCATGCCAAAAATGACAAGGAAGAATGACCTGATTGTGTGGACATATCTGAGTACAGTTCAGGAGGACCTATACCGCAAGTTCCTCTCACTGGACCACATCAGACATTACAACGTTATCAGGTCACCTCTCATTGAACTCACTGTCCTGAAAAAGCTGTGTGACCACCCAAGGCTGTTCCCTACTGCAGCTCTTACTCTGCTAGACCTGAAGGATGAGACATTGGAGAGCCAACAGGCGCTTTACATGAGCATGTGTGCAGCAGGTACAAGTAGCATGAACAGCATCGATGACATACCTGATGAAACACTGATCTTAGAGTCCGGGAAGATGGTGTTTCTCATCGAACTCCTCGGAAGGCTCAGAGAAGAAGGTCACCGCACCCTTGTCTTTGCACGCTTCAGAAAGATACTGGATATCATCGAGCGAGTCCTGGGCAACAGAGGCTTCAAGGTTTGCATAACTGTATATTGACTATTTTGGGTGTTATATTTTATGTTTGCTTGCTCATAGATAGAATGAGTGGTATACATTTGTAATTTTCTGTTACTGTAAAAATGGCTGATTACACAAAAGGATGTTAATATTATTTAGACATTGTGTTAATTAGATAGAAGCTAGGTATATCTTAGTTACTAATTTCTTGACCACTTATCCTATTGTAAGGTTTTGAGGCTTGATGGCAGAGTCAAGATCGCAGAGAGGGATGGACTCATCTCTACATTCCAGACGGACAGATCCTACTCTGTCCTCCTGCTGACAACCCAAGTGGGTGGAGTTGGGCTCAACCTGACCGCTGCAGACCGGGTGGTGATCTTCGACCCCAGCTGGAACCCTGCTACTGATAACCAGGCAGTGGATCGTGCTTACCGCATTGGACAAACTGAAAATGTGGTCGTCTACAGGCTCATCACATGTGGTACATTTAGTGAATCTAGATGTTATTATCCTATTTATTGTGTAAAAACAACAACAACAACATACAAGTAATCCTATTGTAGAGATTTTAATTCTAAATTTTAATTTGAAATTGTCTTCTACCATACAACCAAGGACAAAGGTTATAGGGACATCTTTTTTTTCATAGATAAATAACAACAACATACAAGTAATCCTATTGTAGAGATTTTAATTCTAAATTTCTAAATTTTAATTTGAAATTGTCTTCTACCATACAACCAATGACAAAGGTTATAGGCTATAGGGACATCTTTGGACATCTTATGACTTTCATAGATACTAGATATTTTCAGGAAGTAATCTAATAATGGTCAAATACTGACCTACCTTTTCATATTATCTCATCCCTAGGTACAGTGGAGGAGAAAATCTACAGGCGGCAGGTGATCAAAGACTCACTGATTAGACAGACAACCGGTGACAAAAAAAACCCTTTCAGGTTTGTTGTGGAAATGTCTTTTTGTGACAGTTATACTTGTAATTTAAACTGAGAGGGTCAACACTCAAATGTTGCACATATCCACAAGACGTTAGACCAGGGGTGGGCAATTATTTTTCCTGAGGGGCTAAATGAGATACATAAAATATTGTGGAGGGGCAAGACTAAAGGCTGAACTAAAGACTGCGTAATATTAATTTAATTTCAAGATAAAGGTAAGCGTAAGACCATCCATTTTGACACCAGGGCCCTCTATTTATTCAAAATTTGAGGCACAGAGGACCACCATTTGATGACATTGTATCCCCACAGACCCCAAAACTAAAGATTTATTTTGCTTTTGTCCACAATTCCAGGCTGGATTTGGGAAACAGAACAGTCAAACATAAAGATCAAAATGACCATTAATCATTTACATTCTCTAGTTGTGTAGACTTGGGCTAATTCACTTGATGAATATTTTAACTCTTGGGAGTATAAAAATGAAACCAAATGGACCCGCAAGGGTGCATTTTGGCAACAACTCCCTCGCCATACTGTATCAGTCATTAGGCTATGTTTGATTGCACTGTTATTTGACTCACTCTGATGGTACTGTATGTAATCAGATTAAATTTTAACCCCCCATAGACCCATGCCTTTTCATAATAATAAGCCATCTCAAGATATTTGAGTACAGTATGGCTTACCGTCATTGCTGGCTTGCAGCAAGCCTCCGACTCTGTGTGATGCTTTGTCTGCAGCTCTGGTTTTGAGGCATATCATTTCACTGCTGAAAATATCAAGATTCCACATGGGAATAGGTGCAGAAAGCACAAGTCCAAAAGTCTTAAAATTGTTAATTGGCATTTGTAGACATTTGGAGAGCCACCAGGCACAATATGTGACCCACTTTGGGTCCCAAACAATATACAAGAAAGTCTGAAAAGTAGGACTTCTAATTGTCAATATTTGCGACTATGTACTGTATATTGAATAACCCTTCTTCAAAACAGTGAAAGCAGTGACGTATGAATTCCCAAATTATAGATTGTAAAACATTGCATTCAATATATCTCCTATAGGTACTTCACCAAGGAGGAGTTGAGGGAACTCTTCATTCTGGAGGAGACACGTACTTCCAGCACCCAGCTGCAGCTGCAATCCCTCCACACCGGACACCGAAAGACAGACCATGAGCTGGATGAACACATCACACACCTCCACTCCATGGACATATTTGGCATCTCTGACCATGACCTCATGTTCTCGAAGGACTGCCACGACGAGGACCTTGGGGATCAGGAGGTTCAGCGCTACATAGAGACAAAGGTTCAGAGCGCTCAGGAACTGATGAAGGCAGAGTCAGAACGACACGCCCAGCTGGTAGGTATGGGCTCAGGCATGGAAGCACTCTGGCTGAGACATATGGGCCAGGATGGAGAGAGACCAAAGAAAACAAATCCAGAACCTCCTCCTCCGCCCTCCTCCTTGCCTACTGCAGGTGGTGGACCGAATCTAAGCACGCAGCTGGTGATCTTTGGAACGCTAGAGGAAGGCGTGGGCGAGAACCAGGTTGTTGGAGTGGCTGAAGATGGCGTGCCCTTCCAGTCCAGCGAGAAGGAACATGGTCATGGGCTTGACATGAAGGAGATTTATCGAAGTCTAGCTGAAAGTGTTACAGAGAACCAAACTGTTGGGATAGTTGAAGATGAAGAAGACATTGAATATGATTCACCCAGAAAGCAATCATTCCACACCAGACCTGCTGAAGCTGACCATGATTATGGACAAAGACAAAGCACACATGAGATTTATCAAACTCCAGATGAAAGCGTTGCAGAGTGTCAGACTGTTGCAAATGAGACAGTTAAGATAGCGGACGTCTCTGTTGAGGAAATGGCAACCCAGGAGAAGTCGCTGTCACAGTCACATCCCCTGTTGGATGGAAGTTTGGATGTGGACGAGTCACTTTCTGTTGGAAGAGAGGATGCAGAACTCACACATGTCTCAGTGACTGAACTGTCAGAGCACTCAACACCGAAGAAGAGGAATGCAGCTGTTTTGCTTGATGAAAGTGAGGAAGAGGAAGGTGACCACATGCTGCCAAATAGCCCGTTTGGTGACTCTATTTCTCAGAGCTTACAACAAGAAATGGCAAGCCAGGAGAAGTCCCTGTCACAGTCACATGCCCTGTTGGATGAACATTTAGATGTGGATGAGTCACTTTCTATTGGAAGGGAGAATGCAGAACTCTCACATGTGAGTGCCGACTCCGGTGTCTATGTGATGGATCCGCCAGTGTACTCATTTACCATACCCAAGAAGAGAAAAGCATCTGTGTTGCTTTGCGAAAGTGAGGAAGAGGAAGGTGACCTGGCAAGTATGAGCATGTATGGAAGCACACTGTGTCAGGATGGAGATGCTGCAGCAAAATCAAAGAAGAAACCACAGAAAACAGATCCACATCCTCCTGCCACCTCCTCCTTGCCTACTTTGGGCGTGGAGCACAACCTGTCTGGTCCTGCTGAGGAAGAAGAACACAGTATGCAGGTGATCTATGGAACTCTAGATGAAGGTGTTGGAGAGAACCAGATTGTTGGACTTGTTGATGAAGATGATGTATCCTTCCAGTCTGGCGATAAGGAAAATGGTTATGGGCTTGACATGAAGGAGCTTTATCAAACTCTAGCTGGAAGTGTTACAACAAACCAGGATGTTGGGATAGTTGAAGATGAAGACGTGAAATATGATTCACCGACAAAGGAATCCCTCCACACCAGACTTGCTGAAGTAGACAGTGATCATGAGCAAAGACTAAACTTGCAAGAGATTTCTCAAACTTCAGACGAAAGTGCTGATGAAAATGAAGCAGACGTCTCTGTTCAGGAGATCATGGATGCATCAATACAAGACGATGCCAGCCTTGTTCTGCTGGGGGAAACAAGCCTGTCTCTTGAGGATAACAAACTGTCTGTCCCGCAGATTCCCACTGAGAAAGTGAATGAAGAGATGTCGTTTGAAAACATCAGAGTTTATGATGAACAGGAAATGGCAACCCAGGAGAAGTCGCTGTCACAGTCACATCCCCTGTTGGATGGAAGTTTGGATGTGGACGAGTCACTTTCTGTTGGAAGAGAGAATGCAGAACTCACACATGTCTCAGTGACTGAACTGTCAGAGCACTCAACACCGAAGAAGAGGAATGCAGCTGTTTTGCTTTATGAAAGTGAGGAAGAGGAAGGTGACCACATGCTGCCAAATAGCCCGTTTGGTGACTCTATTTCTCAGAGCTTACAACAGGAAATGGCAAGCCAGGAGAAGTCCCTGTCACAGTCACATGCCCTGTTGGATGAAAATGTTACAGACAACCAGTCTGTTAGGATAGTTGAAGATGAAGTCAAATATGATTCACTGTTGGATGAGAGTTTGGATGTGGACGAGTCACTTTCTGTCAAAAGAGAGAATGCAGAACTCACACATGCCTCAGTGATGGATCTGGCAGAGCACTCATGTACAACACCCAAGAAGAGAAAAGAATCTGTGTTGCTTTGCGAAAGTGAGGAAGAGGAAGGTGACCTGGCAAGTATGAGCATGTATGGAAGCATGCTGTGTCAGGATGGAGATGCTGCAGCAAAATCAAAGAAGAAACCACAGAAAACAAATCCACATCCTCCTGCCACCTCCTCTTTGCCTACCGTGGGTTTAAAGCACAACCTGTCTGGTCCTGCTGAGGAAGAAGAACACACTATTCAGGTGATCTATGGAACTCTAGATGAAGGTGTTGGAGAGAACCAGGTTGTCGGAGTGGTTGAAGATGATGTGTCCTTCCAGTCCGGCGAGAAGGAACATTGTCATGAGCTTGACATGAAGGAGATTTATCGAACTCTAGCTGAAAGTGTTACAAAGAACCAGCCTGTTAGGACAGATGAAAAGAACATCAAATATGACTCTCCCAGAAAAGGAACCTCCCACTCCAGACCAGCTGAACCATACCATGACTATGGTCAAAGACTAAGAATGCAAGCTCCAGATGAAAACACTGCAGAGATTCATGCGAACACCGTTCACACTGTTCAGGATATTGTTGCATCAGTTAGTCAGGATGCCAGCTGTGCCCACCTGTCTCTCGAGGATAAAAAACAGCTGTCCTGCAGATTTCCAATATGAATGTAAATACAGAGATGTCTTCTAAAATCACCAGCGGACGTGACAAACAGAAAATGACAAACCAGAAAAAGTTGCTGTCACAGTCGCGTTCCGTGTTAGATGGAAGTTTGGATGTGGGCAAGTCACTTTCCGTGGGAAGAGAAAATGCAGAACTCGTACCAGTGAGCGACAATAACTCTTGTGTCATCATGTGAAACATTCAGTGCACTCATTTACAACACAGTGTTGCTTTAAGAAAGTGAAGAAGAGGAAGGTAGCTGCATGTACAAGCTGTCAAGACATTGTGAAATGTGCATACTGTTTCCCCAGTGCTTAAAACTCCACCGATCCAAGAAGACACTACCATGAATCTAATAGGGTTCATGATCAAAGAAACAAATAGTGAAGCAGGAGACTTCATACTTGATACTGAGGAAAATAGTGTTATTTTTGCCTTCTAATTGCGTTTGAAGTTTTTGTGTGTTTAAAGTTGTACTTTGTTTTTTTGTTTTGACTCCCGTTTTTACCACATTATATGCTGAAGTTATTTGAAAGATTTGTTATATCAAAGCTGTAATGATGTGATGTGAAAGGATTTTCATTGGTTTTCATAAAAAAAGAAATAATCTATTTGGAGTTTCCTCGTCTATGTATTGTATTGTAGTGTTTGTGCTAGGCTGTCATACATTTTAGTTCTGACAATACATTTACAGTATATAAAGAACAATCTGCAGATTTCATGGTGACACTTGCACAGTATGTTATATTTTGTATTATGGTGGGAAGTAGTACCAATATTTAAGTTTCAATGCTGCAATCAAAAAATTGGCATTAAAATATACTCAAATCTAGAATGTCCCATTTCCAGTGTTGGGACATGTGCACTACGTAAATTAATATATTACATAATATATTACAAAATGCAGTAACTTGTAATATACTTAACAAAAACAATCTATATATATTATACTTTTCTTTTGCATTACTGCATTACTTTCAATATTACTTTCTGTCAATCTGTCTCATTGAAAATGTTCTTGTGACAACTGCAGAAGTTAAATAATGACTTATTTTCTATGATTTTTCATCAAATTATTTATTCAGGAGTGGTCAGATAGCCAAGAGCGCTTGCTTTATTGTAGGTATGCCACTGGCCTACGTAATATTTGATCAATAGTGACACTAAATACTTAATTATATATTTTGTAAAAAAGTTTTTTTTTAAAGTAAATTTAATAGTAATATTAATATATTACACTTGCTCAGACAGTAATATTGTAATATAATATATTGCTTTAAAATGA
Source organism: Benthosema pterotum (assembly GCA_039105355.1). Lineage (NCBI taxonomy): Eukaryota > Metazoa > Chordata > Actinopteri > Myctophiformes > Myctophidae > Benthosema > Benthosema pterotum. Next base: position 24,662,178 of record CM076968.1, on the reverse strand, counting down.
AGGTAATAATTTAATAAGTAATATTTTAACAAGGTAAAGTAATATTCCCAACACTGCCCATTTCTAATGTGTAAAATATATGAAAAATAAAAGTAAA